>CM053590.1:13846261-13886127 GCA_028646515.1 Pseudochirops corinnae | reverse complement strand
TTGCAAACACTGGAGTGAACAATGGGAAAGAAGAAACAAAACCAAACTACATGATATTGTTCTTTCTCATGTTTGGTTTTGTTTCCTCTTTCTCATTTCTACATTGGTTATAATTATTCTTTACAAACTGACTAATGTTTAATATGAAGGTATTTGTAGATCCTATATTTGATTGCATGCCACCATGGTGGGGGGCAGCAGGAGAGAGGAGAGGGAGGGGGACACAATTTGTAACTCAAGAGATTGTGGAACTGAATGTTGTAAACTAAAGTAAATAAATAAATTTTAAAAATTTAAAAAATGAGGTGATGAAGGATGTGAGTATAAGAAGAATCTGAGTATGAGAGTATAATATTATAACATTAATGAGAGGTATTGTGAAGGTAGAAACATCAAGATTTAGGAACTGATCAGGTCTCTGCGGTGACTGAGAGTAAAGATTTGAAGAGGTTGACCTGGTTGTAAACCAGTGAGAAGGAGGAATGGCAGTCCCTTCAATCATTCATTAAGAAAGAAAGACTGTAGATGAGAAGATCCTGGTAAATAGCCAATAAGTGACATTATGTATGTTTTTCTCTTGTTTGCAGTTCTTTCTCCTGGCCATTCATTCTTGAATTTTTCAGTTTTTTTAAGATTAAGCTCAAATGCTTCCTCCTACGTGGGACCTTATTTGAATCCTTATTGATTAAAGTTCATCCTTCATTGGCCTAGCTCCCAATGTATCTATGCCTTCTGGTCCTATATAAGTCTTCTTTGTGAACTCCCATGTGTTGGAAGTCTTACCTTAGGGTTTTTAACATTTGGTGGATACCAGTTAAGTACTTGGGATGTTCATCTGTTCTTTCTTGTTCTCACTCTGTGACCTTCCCCAATTCTGCTTCTGGATAACATCTCGTGTTTTTTTTGTGTGTTTTTTTCCATTGCTCTTAAGATTAATTTCATTCTTACTTCTTTAGAGATTGTGGTGTTCTATGGTTCATAACTGTACAGTACCAGGGGAAGAGTATTGGATTTAAAAACAGCATGCTTTGAATCCCAGAAAAGTTTGGGAATGTGTCAAGCACTGTATGTTTTTAATTCACTGTCTTCCTCCTATTCTATTCAGAGTCTAGCTCACTGTCCATCCACAGTGCCAGCCAAAGTAAATATACCAATGAACCAACCCAATTAATTTTATGTCCAACTGAATACCACAGGATGGAGAATAGACATTCTTTATTCATTGGATTTTCCTTCTGTGAATTGTTAGGCCAATGAATTTTATGGCCAAAGGATCCTGATATCTTTCTTCCATTATGTGTCTGTGCTGGATGTCCCCATGACAATGGGTTGAAGATCTTGTTGATAACTGTGATTCCTATTTTATGCCTTTAAGAATAATGATAGTTAAAGGATCCTTGAACAAAGTTGTCTCACTAAGAGATAACATAGCATCTTCAACATGTTTATAAGAATCTCCTTTTTGGAGCAAAAAAGCTTTTGGAGTCAAAGGCTAGATTTTGTTCCACTGAGTCAAATGCTTTAAAAAAGTAATCAACAATGCACACACACACACACACACACACACACAAACACACACTGTTCTCTATAGTTCTCAGCCAATTGTATCACTGTGGAGCTGTGGTCTATTGTGGACACTTATTTACAGAAAGCCACCTTTACATCTATCATCTTTTCATCAAGTATGTCCTCTCTATATATTTAGATAATTCTCCAAAAGTTTTTATTGGAATAAAAAAGTAAGCACTTGAATTGGGAGCCATTCATGAGCAATCTTTCATTGTAAGTAGTTTCATCTGTGTTTTTTCTCTCTGATCAGTAACATCTTATACTCTTGGATATACTTTGAATGTTGAGTCCCTCAGTGCTTTCAAAATGATGTCAGCTGTAGCACAAATCTTTAGGGTAGGGGAGAAGGGAAGAGAAAAGGAAAAATAAATTGACATGATGCCGTATTATATATTTAATAAGAATAGCAAGTTGTATATAATAAATTTGCAGTTTCATGGCAATCATCTTTTTGTTCTACTATGTTGTGGAAAGGTTTGTTTTATTTAATAATTAAGTTTAAAAAATAATAATGCACTGGGACCCCCTGTTTGCAGTGACTTCACTGATTTTGGTGATGCAGTAGGCTACTAAAACATGCTTCCCGAATTTTTTTCCCAGTTGTCCATTTTTCCCCTCCCATGACAGTTTTTTTAGGTTTTCTAAAATGATTGAGTTTAGCTGGATTTCATGTCAAGGTCTTAATCCAGATTCTTATCTTTTAATATATTTTCTGTCATCCTTTCCTATGTGCTCAATCTCTTGGAAATCTCTGGATAGCCATGTTTATGATGTTTTGGTTTGGAGGATCTTCTTGGTTTCTGATGGAATTTCTTTTTCACTTCATCTTCTAAGACAGAGGTAAGTAAGTTGTAAGTTTTTTTATAATGTTCTTCATTATGTTCGTCATTGATAGTCATTGTGGGAACTGCAAGATGGACTTATCAGGTAGCCCAGAGAATAATGTTTCTTGTCTCTTGTTAGCCCATGATGAAGCTAACCCTGCCAATACTTCATAAGCCACCTCTCTGAAGAGAAGCAGATGGGAATAAGCAGCAGACAACTCCTTCAAGGATAAAAATAATGGCTTGCATTTCTAGAGTGCTTCCTGCTTGAAAAATGCTTTTTTCACAAAATCTCCCCAGGAAGGGGTAGTATATTACCATTTCTATTATGCAGAAGGGTAAACTGAGGCTCAGGTAGGTTGTGTTTCCCCCAAGGCAATAATGTCATGACAAATGAACTTGATAGTGAGTAAATATAAGGATATATAGTCATAGGTTTAGAGCTAGAAGAGACCTTTGAAACGGTAATTCCACTTACCAGACATGCAAAATGGAGCTCTGAAGGGGAATTGACTAGCCTAAGGTCACAAAGACAGGATGTCACAGAGCTGTCACTCAAGCCAAGTCCCTTTTCTCTAAGGCTCTGTTCTTTCCACTAAACCATGGCTTTTAGACAAACAATTTGAGCAATACTCATAAGATGATACACTCTCACAGTCAGTCACAAATAAGGAAACAATTTAAGAGCAATTGAAAAAATTACCACCCCAGGTACTAAGGACAGAGATGGGATATGGCATGCCATGTTTAAGGAATAGCAAGGCCACGGTAGCTGGGTCATACATGGTACGGAGGGGGTGCCAAATGTGAATAGACTATAAAGGTAAGTTAGGCCCAAGTTGGTAAGGGCTTTAGAAGTTAAAAAGAGGATTTTAGATTTCATCCTAGAGGTAATGGGGAGCCCCTGAAGTTTCTTGAGCGGGGGAATGGCATGGTCAGTTGTGTGCTTTGGGAAAAATCGATCTACCAGCTGATTGGCTTAGAGAGCAACAGGAAGGCTCTGGCACAAGTCCAGGTGACTGGAGATGAGACCTGAACTGGGGCAGCGGCAGTGTGAGTGGAGAAAAGGGTACGTGTGAGAGATGATGCAAACAGGGAGATTGGATTGATAGTACAGGTAAGAAGAAATGAGTGTCTGAAAAACAGATTGGAAATGCAAATTATCCCATTAAAATGCAAATAAATTCAAAGAAGTTTAAATAAATCCATGAATGAGAGTTATTTGGGGGTACATTTTCTTTAATATGAGCATGACAGTGGAGGTTACTGAGGAGCCCTGGATTTGGAATGAGAGAACTGGGTTTAATTCTGGTTTAATTCTACCAACTTACTTTTTGTGTGACTCGTACCTATCATTTAACCCCTTTGGGCTGAAGTTTGTGAAAAGAAAGTGGTTGGAGATGCTGTGTGGGAGCCTTGCAGCTCTGGATGTGGGGCCCACCTTTACATGGTCCACTTCAGCTCCAAATCTGTGACCCTGGGACACAGCACAATGTCTTGTCCCACCCAGCTGCCAAGCTGTGGTGGTTAAAGATTCCATTCTGGGCTGAAGGAATCAGTGGCTATTGACCCAGCGTGATATTTCTAATGTTATGTTGATAATTATCTGGAGAAAAGCTGATTTTTTTAGGTTAAGTAGTGAGTCAAAGAGAGGACTGGGGCCAGACCTGAGAGAGGCAGCAGAAAGTCACAGATAGGACTCTGGACTTGGAGTCAAGGAGACCTGAGTTCAAATCCCACCTCAGACACTTGTTAACTGTGTGACTCTGGGCAAGTCACTTAACTTCTCTGATCTTTAGCTTCCTCATCTAGGAACTCAGGGGGTTAGACTTGACCTTCAAGGCCCCTTCTGGCTCTATATCTATGATCCTCTGAACTCTGATCTCCTGGCCCTCGGCTCACATTCGATGTTTCAAGGTTTCTAGGAGCATGATAAGTGTGTAAAGGCCTTGTAATTTGACTTGAACACATAAGCCAGAGGTCAGAGAAGAAGAGAGTTGATAATTAATGTGTCCATAAACTAAAAGGAAAAGCTGTCAGTGGCTTTCAAAGCCACTGGTTTCTCCTTGTATTCCTATTTCAGTGGGAGGCAGTGAGGCACAGCATTCGAGGCCTGGACTTGCGGTGGAGAAGCCCCTGCTTTAGTCATTTTTTGTGTGATCCTGGTTGAGTCAATTATATTCTCTGCATCTTAATTGCCTTCTACGTAATAAGTGGTACCTACCTTTCAGGCTAGCCATGAGGATGAAATGAGAGAATCTACATCAAATGCTTTCGGAACCTCAAAGCAGTACACGCAAGAGCTGTTACTATTATTGGCAGCAGCAGCAGAGGCTTAGTTTCTGCTCCTGCTAAATTGAACACACATTCTGGACATTTCCTAAGAGAACAGCAGCATCCTCTAAGATTCTACCACAATTTGTCTTGTTATTGCAGCAATCAATCAATCAACAAGTGTTAGTAGGTGACTCCTACACGCAAGGTGCTATTCTCAGGCTCTGGGATCCAAAGACCAAAGCGAAATGTTGCTGGTGCTCAGAGAGCTCACAGTTAAGTAGGAAGGAAACATACTCATTGAGGGTATTGATTTTCCAGGGAAGGTAGGCACCACCATTGGAGGGGATCAAGGGAGTATCCCAACATGATGCTAAGTGATTCTAAGAGGTACAGGTGTAGAAACATGGAATGAGGGATGGAATTCCATGGGTTCGAAGTGGTAAGAAAACCAATCTGATGGAAATGTGGAGTGTGTGAAAGTTAATGAGTGATGTATAATAAGGATTCAAAGGTCAGTTGAGGAGAGCTTGTGAAGGGCCATAAATGCCCAAGAGAGGGGTCGGGTTTTGATCACAAAGGTAATAGAAAATTATGGAAGCTAAGCAAGTAAATAACATAGAATAGGCACAGTAAATAGAGCACAGGGTCTGGAGTTAGGAAGGCCTTAGTTCAAATATAGCCTTTGATACTTACTATCTGTGTGACCCTGGGCAAGTCACTTAACCCTGTTTGCCTCAGTTTCCTTATCTGTAAAATGAGCTGGAGAAGGAAATGGCAAACTACTACAGTATCTGTCAAGAAAACCCAAATGTGATCATGAAGAATGGAACATAAATGAAAATGAGTTAACAACAACAAATGGTACAGTGAGGCTGTCCTTACAGAAAAGCACTTTGGAATACGTGTGGAAAATGGACTGGAACAGAAAGAAATTTGAGGCAAGGAGGCCACTGGATGGATGAAGTCCAGATGAGAGGTGCTAAGAACCTGCACCAAGATGGCAACTTTCTGAGTGAAGAGAAGGGGACGGAGACTAGGAGGTAAGAAAAGCCAGATTCAGCTATGTGTTGGATGTGAAGGTTAAGTGCCAGAGGAAATGCAATCTAGTCTGGGAGCCTAGGTGACAGGGAGGAGGATGCCCTCCAGAGGAAGTGAAGTTTGGACCAGAAGGATGAATTTAGATGGAAAGATCCACTATGCAGCTGGTGATGCAGGGACTGCTGTTGTCACCTAACCATAGGAGTGCTCCAGAGTTCTGTATCTTTTCTCTTTATTCTCTCTCCCTCCCTCCCTCTCTCATTCCTTTATTCCATCAGGTTCTATGGGTTCAACCATCACCTCCATAAGATGACTCCCAAATCTCTATACTTGGCAGTAATCCCAATTCTCTCTCTCTCTCTCTCTCTCTCTCTCTCTCTCTCTCTCTCTCTCACACACACACACACACACACACACACACACACACACACACACACACAGCCTGCAAGACACTTCCCCTTGAGTTTTCTGTAGGTTCTCAAACTCAATAGTACAAAACCAAACTCCTTTCCCACTCAAACCCATTCTTCCTTCAAACTTCTCTATTTCTCTTCAGGGTATTGTCATATCTGGTCTTCTTACTGTTCTTCACACATGACTATCCATCTCCCATCACCCTTTGGCACTGACTGTTCACCATGCCTGGGATTCATTCCTTCTTGATGGCCACCTCTTAGATGCTTAGTTTCCTTCAAAAGTCAGAAAATCATCCCTGATTCACCCAGAAAATGCAAGAAAAATTACACCCTCCCCCCCGAAAATGACATTGTGTCTACTTATGTATAACTCCCACTTGCTGTCTCCTTGAATACAATGTAGGCTCCTTGAGGACAGGGATGGTTTTCCATCTTTCCTTGTATCCCCAATGCTTAACACAATGCCTGGCACATATTAGATCAAAATCCTTGTTGATTGATCAGTTCATAGCATTTTCCATTTCAACCAAGCAGGCCTAATTGTTGCCCCCTATGTTCAGCTGCCTGTTATATCACTTCCATTCTACTGCTCAGGCTTACCCGATGGTCTGACTCTTCCAATCACTTGGGAGCCAGCTCCCATAGGAATGCTTTCCTGAGATCTCTATCTGACAATCTTCTGCCTCCTCAAGTTATGCTGTATTTGTTTGTGTCTAGATCTTGTATCCCCCAGTAAAATGTAAGCTCCTTCAGAACAGGGCCCATTGTCAATTTTGTCTGCTTCCTCAGCTTTTTACAGAGTAAACATTTAAATGCTTGTTGAATGAATGGCTGAATTCTGTCCTCTTTTCGTCATTTCCACAGCTTAAACTGTGACAGCCTCAGTGTTTACGGACTGCGTGACCTTGGCCCCCTTGAGCCTGTTTCCTCATCTGTAAAATGGAAGAGCTGGATGAGATGGTCTCTGAATTCTCATCCAGTTCTATGCTTTTCGTCCTATGATCTTACTGGACATTCTGCTCCCTGGGTTTGAAAGACCACACTCTCCTTTTTTCTTCCTTTTGGACCTTCTCTTTCTCCTTTGCTTGGTTCTCATCCTTTTTCTGCTTCTTTAATGTTGGCTTACATCAAAAATCTATTCTTCACCTTTCTTTCTTTGCTCTCCCTTTCCTCCTCTTCCCTCAGCCCAGTGTGACCTCAAACTCTCTCCCCTTAATTCTCTGTTCCTTCTCCTAACTTTCCTCTTGCTCTCTTTGATCCCATCAGACCACAGATTTTAAGATGGAAGATACTTTTTCAAGTCCTAAGAAATTGCTTCAACAGCTTGCCAGGCTAATGTTTAAAGTGGGAATGAAATGCAGTGTTCTTGACCTAAAGCCCAGTACTGTATCCACCAAACCACATCCCTTCTTCACATGCACTGTTTTAAATTAATGGGAGAGAGAGAGCTGGCCCAGAAGGCAGGAGTACCTAGGTTTAGGTATCACCTCTGACAAATACTGTGTGTCTCTGGTCAAGCCACTTAATGTCTCTATGCTCTGGGCAACTCTCTAAGATTATAAATTGCAGATAATGTACCAAACTGCATTGGCAGGAGTTTCCTCACTTGGAGGATTCCAACACCATTGAAATCACAGATCTTATCCCCTCTCTATTGTAAATAAATAACCAGGTGGGTAACTACCTTCCTCCTAGATTGTGGGCTGCATCAGAGCAGGAACCATGGAAGGGTCAAACATTTGTTGCGTATGTTATAATGGGGATGCCTTTTGCCTATGGGTTAAACTAAATGACTATTCCAATTCTTAAATTCAGTGATTCTGTCACCATCTGCCCTTTGCCCTCCCCCCAATGCCTAGCACAGTGCTTTACACCTTGTGGCATTTGGTACATTTTTTATTATTCTGCTCATGTCACACACACGCACACACACACACACACTCACACACACACACATACATCTTCCCCCTAGCAATGGCCACGTGAGTAGGTTACCTAACTAGGGACTCAGAGCAACAAGATACTCTGTGGGCTTGACTTGACCCATTGTCATTTCTGGACAAAAATGCCAACTCCAAATCCCCCTTTACCCACTTTCATCTCTTGCCAGCCTTCCTACTGTTAAGCTGCCTTCTACCATCTGAAACGGCAGACAGTGAACTTCACCCTGCAAGATGTATTCTTGGAGAAGATGTCGTTAGAGATACAGAAGGCCCTCATTAGCACCTTCATTGGCTTAGAAAACATTTTTAATTTCGGTTTCCATAAGCATTTCTGACTGATTCATGGAAGACATTTGGTTCTTTGGAATATATTCCAACAGAGGAGTCAGATTACATTTTTACAAGCCTTGACAAGAATAGCACTTTAGCAGCTTCCAGGGCATTTAACTACTGCATGGCCAGGTTCCTTATCTGAGCATAGTCAGTCTTCACGTGTATGGTGTAGTCAATGAATTGGGTGGGCAGATTGTAGAGTGATTCCAATTTAGAGCCAGTGCCAGTCTGAGCCCACAAACATTGGAGCCTAATATGCTCCCTGTCACCCAGGTTTTAAACCCAGAAGTTGTCCTTGACTGCTTCCTCATTTTTATTTAATATGCACAGGAATGCCAATGAGAATCAGTGGAAGTAACTCAGGATATTTGGCCTAGAGAAGAGAAAGCTGAAGGTAAAAGGGAGAGGGCATCATAACTGGCTTCAACTTTCTGAAGGGTTGTCATATGGACTAAGGATTAGATTTTATTTATTTTTTGTTCCCAGTCAGAAGGACTAGGAACAGTAGATGGCAGTTTCAGATGGTCGGACTTGAGTCTAATGTCACCAAATACTTCCTAACCATTAGAACTATCATAAAGCGCAATGGGATTCTTTGGGAGATGATAGGTTCATCCTTGTTAGAGATCTTCAAGAAGATCCTGGATTGCTACTCTCAGGATATGTTGGAGTGGGGATGTTCTTTTTTTTTTGGGGGGGGGTGGAGGTGGGGTTGGACAAAGTAGCTGAGAAGGTTCCATCCAACTAGAAAATTGTGCAATTCCATTATAGGTATTTATTCAAGTCCTGTGGATTCCTTCTTTCAATGAACTTTCATATTCATCTGTTCTCCATTCTCACTACAACCACCCTTGCCAACCCTTTATCTCCTTCTATCTGATTACTCCAATAGTCATGCAGCAAACCTTCTCTCCCTCACCTTTCCCTACCCCAAACTCTCTTGGGCCTAATTTTCACATTAGTTTTCTCGATCCAAAATTTAGATCCTGAAAATTCTTTGCTCAAAAGCTGACCCTACCTTTCTGACAAAGAGATAACCTGGTGCCACACAAAGTACACTGGTCTGATACATAAAGCTTGGGCTTTGAGTCCTGACCCCACCACTTTCTAGCTATGTGACCATGGGCAAAGCACCCATATATTAAATGCAGGTTATAGTACTTGGGCTCCTTCCTCCAACAGTCTCTGCGAACTTGCAAACATCATACACATGGTAGCTGTTAGGATCAGCATCATTTCCTCCTCCATAAAATGAGTGTGCTTGTACCTCTACCTCACAGAGTACTGGTGAGGAAAGACCTTGGCATACTGACTTGAGACTTGGTTCCATGTGCCTTGTGGCCAGAACCTGAGGCCCAAGGGACCTTTCTCCATTTTTTTGCAGCTAAAATCTTCTATGAGAGTGGCATCCCCCATTTGAATGGGAGCTCTTTGAGATCAGGGGTGTCTGTTTGTATCCTCAACATTTAGCACAGTACTTTGTACATTTTGTTGTTCAGTCATTCAGTAATGTCCAACTCTTCATGACCCTGTGGACCATATCCTGCCAATACCATCTATAGGGTTTTCTTGGCAAAGATACTGTAGTGGTTTGCCATTTCCTTCTCCAGCAGGTAGAGATAAATAGAGATTAAGTGACTGGCCCAAAGTCACACAGCTAGTAAGTGTCTGAAGTCAGATTTGAAATTAGGTCTTTCTGACTCCAGGTCTCTGCTTTTTCCATTGAGTCACCTAGCTGTCTCCTAAGTGCTTAATAAATATTATTTAACAAATTAATTAATTTGTTACTTAATTTATTGATTTATTCATCCAAGGTGGAGAAGTCTCATCCCAACCCTCAGATCCAATCACTTGCGAAGTCTTGTCAATTCTACATTGACTATTTCCAACCTGTCTCCTTTCCACTCACAAGGCTGCCATTCTAACTCCACCTCACTCTAATGTAGTGGAATGAAATGCTGGACCACTGTTTCTGGGATATCACGTTGGCATTTTTGCAGAGGATGGAATGGAAAGGGCCATGTCTTTATCACCCCTCACCTGGGCTACTGTAATAGCCCCCAACTGATCATCCTACATTCAGTCTACCCCTGGTACTTGAGTGGTAAGGCCAACATACTGTGGCAAGGCAAGAAGCTGTTGTTCCCACTAGCCTTGAGTCTTTACCATTCTTTTGTCAAAGTTTTCTCATCTGTGAAATGAGAATGATGATACCTCCAAAAAAGCCCTAACTTCATGGGGTTATTGTAAGGATAAATGGTGGCAGAGCTGGGAGAGGTTCCAGAAAACTAAAGGTACCATCTATGTAAAGGGAAGAGAGAGATTTTATCAGTTTAAAAAACAACAAATGTCCCTGTGTTTCTACAGTTTCAAGTCATACTGAAACTGAGTCATGACATAAACCAAAGCCTTTTTTTCCTAATACCTGCCTGTGTCCTACATATTCAAATGGGTAGATAAAATGTTCTTCCTGCCATGGGGAAAGAAATATGACTCATCTAACTTTCCGGGAATCATAAAATATCTGAATCTCTAAGTTGGAAATGACTTTGGTGGCCATTTAGTCTATGTTGTTGTTTAATTGTTTCAGCTAGGAAGTGTCTGAGGCTAGATTTGAACTCAGTAAAGGTTCCTTTCTTGCTTTATTCAGGTCCAGCACTCTATCCTCTGGGCCACCTAGTCTAGGTATACATGAACAAAACTACTCTGGAAAGAGTTTTCCAAAAGGTACTAACTCTCCTAGCAAAATCACCACTCACAGCACTTAAGCATAGGCATGACTTTGGATCATATCACCTTAGATTTAAAGGTGGAAGGGACTTTGAGGCCACTGAGTCTCCCTTTCTTCTTTTACAGATGAGGAAATTGAGGCCAAGAGAAGGGAAGTGACTCAGCCAAGGTCACACAGGTAAGAAGTAGCTGAAGCTGTTTTCCTGATTCCAAGCCCAGTAGTACTCTATCCTCTGTGCCAATTAGCTAGAAGAGGAGGAAAAAATATTGTTTTGAAGTTCTTGTCCTTTTGGCTAGGCACAGGATCTAGAGATGGAAAATATCTTAAAAATAATCTGGTTCTCCCCACCCAATTTAAAGACAAGGAGACTGAGGTCCAGAGTGGTAAAATAAATTGGTCACAGTCCTAAAGTTAGTACTTGCCAGAATGTACTCTCGACTTTGACTCCAAAACAGTGTGACTTTCAGAACCATGATAAGTAATTACTATGCCTGAAGTAAGTCGAGGGAGCAGCAGAGGAGAGAGAAAAAGAACAGGTTAACTCAGGGTGTGACCTCTGCAGGAGGAGGGAATAGAGTTGGGACATTTGAAGTTTTTAAACTATTAAAGGCAATGAGATGCCCCTTGGATGAGGTCATCACTGCCCTGGCATGGGAGCAGAGCAAACAAGGGAGAAGCACCCCAGGATGAAGTTCTTAGCACTCTCTAAGTTTTCTGCTCTGGAGTCAAGCCTCATTGTTTCACCTTTGTTACATTCTGGCTCATTCCACTGTGGAAGACTCCAGAGATAGAGCTGGAAGCCATATTAGAGGTTGTTTAGTACCCCCCCCTCAAGTCACAAATACTGAAACCAAGAGAGGTTAGGTAACTAGGTGGCTTGGTGGCTAGAGTGCTGCATCTGGAGTCACACAGATCTGAATTCAAATCCAGTTGCAGGCACTTACTCGATGAGTGATCCTGGCTAGTGCACTTAGCCTCAGTTTCTTCAACTTTCAAAATGGGGATGATACCTATATTGTGCAGGTGTTGGGAGGATCAAATGAGATCCTATGTGTAGAGAACTTTGCAAGCCTTAAACCACTCTATGAATGCTATATTATCACTCATATTATATTGCAAATGACTTGCCTATGGTCACACATGTAAGTAAGAAGCAGAGGTATTATTCGAATTCAGTTCCTCTGAGTCCAAATCCAGCATAATTTCTAGTATGCTAAATTGCCTAAAATAGTTTTCAATGAAATCTTACATTTTTTCTTTAAAGACTGAGTAACAAAGGCATGCAGCACAGCCCCCTCCCCTACCTCCACACTCACCTCTGACCCACCCAACAAGCTTTCTCTTGGCTTACCCGTTTGGTTGATGGCTTGCTGCAAGTTTTCATGTGCAGTGATACTGTCAACAAACACAATAATTGGGAGTCAAAAGATGAATTGAAATAAATGACACTCAATTTATTTTTAGCTAAGCAGACAACATGATGACAAGTCCACATGTGGTCTTCAAATCACGTCGGCAGAGACCAAATTCATGATTTCTATTTTGAACCACACAATTCACTACTTAAGATGAAGTTAAGTGATCATAGTGTAGGAATTAATAAATTACTGAAAAACCCTCCCCCAACTCTGACTTTGCGGTGAGAATTAAGCAATAGCTAGGATTCGGCAGTCTGGCATGGGAGATTAGAGGCAAAGGGAGCAGCACCAATAGTACCAACTCACTTGGGATTTCTTCTCTTAGAGACTTACCTAGATTGCCCTAGGTAGCCTGGGCAATTCTCTGAGAGATTCAGTGACGTCCTAGGATCACTGAGCACATATGGAAGACAGGGGAACTTGAACCCAGGCTTTCCTAACTTCAAGACCAACCCTTTATCTACTATACCCCACCATGTTTCACGTGCCGTGATCAAGTACTTTATTAGTGGGGTAATCCAATAAACCAATGGTTCTTAATCCGGGCTCCATGACCCTTTCAAAATACAGATAAATAGATAGATAGATAGATAGATAGATAGATAGATAGATAGATAGATAGATAGATTTTTTCAATTGGTTTCCTTTGTAATTCTATGTATTTTATTTATTTAAAAAATTATTTCAAGAAGGGGTCCCTAGGTTTTACTAGATTGCCAGAGGGATCCAAGACACCCCAAAAAGAGTTAAGAACCCCTGCAATTGGCAGAACGGGATTATTAAGGGTATATAAATGAGACAAATCTCTCCAAGGACAACTCAGGTTTAAACCTGAAACAACTAGTTTCTCTACTGAGCCCCCCTCCCAATTCACACCAATGCGGAAAGTAGGGGTTTGGTAGGAGTAAGATTGAATATCTTTAACTCCCCATCATGGAAGACCCCAATGTATCTACAGCAAGTATAGAAAGAAACACTTACTAGAAACCGGAGTCCAAACACTGCTGTATACTTTCTTGTCTAGAATTCTCTAGAAAGGAGAAAGAAATGAACAAAACAGTTAGCCCCTAATCTCCACAAGAGCAAAACCAAGAATTTCCCCCATCCTTGAGCCCTTTGGCAACAGCTGTATTTTTATTCTCTTTCCAACATATTTCATCTTATTTTTCTATAAACATATTAAATATTTCCCCCCAATGCCCAAACCCTCACGTTTGCTGGAGCCAACCTTTCCTGGGAACGGAATGCAAACTGGCAAAGGAAGGCATGTGTCTTGCAGAGGAAAAAAAAAGTTCCAAAATAAATAAATAAAGCAGGGCATGGATCCTGGAATCAAGGAGGAAGTTCAAGTTCATTTCAGATTACCCGGCACCAGCACGAAGATAGAAAAAGCACAAGGGCCTTTTGTCTTTGGCCTTTGCCATATAAATCATGGTCCTTGCCTTCCCCACCCTGAGCCTCTGCCTACATCATCGGGATATTTACTTAAGGCACCTTGCCAGCCGGGTTTATTTGCAAGCCGTTCTCTGCCAGACTCTCGGCCCCATTTGCATTTACTTTGGGGACAAAGGGTGATCAGCTCAGCTGCCTGGCGATTCCAAACCCTACAGTGACACCCCAGATGTCAAGTCAGGTCTCTCATTCAGAAGGAAGCTCACCATAGCTCCAGCTAATGAACAGGTGGCTCTAAGGATAGGGCTGGGTAAGGAGAATCTCTCCCATTCAATATTTGTCTCTGCCCTGGTTGTCTACCAGCTGCTGAATTGGTTTGCTAAGGCTCCCTCCTGCCAAATGCTACTTGCTTTCGCTCCTTGTGAGGGGTGTTGAAAGACTGTCAGACTGGAGAGGATCCTGCCCGTCTCCCGAGGAGGTATTGGGAGTGGGCTGATTTAAGCAGAAACCCCCAAATGTCTGTTCCTTGTAAAGAAAGGAAAATGCAGTATATTAGTGCTGTCAACAACTTTTCTGTGAATGTCTACTGTGTGCCTGCTACTGCGTTAAAAACTCTGTCACCTTCTACCTGTGCTGTCTTGTACAAGTCAGCTAAGCTCTGCAGACCTTGCTTTACTCATCCAGAAAGTGAAAGCTAGGGCTAGATTGCCCCAGTGTCCTTTCCAGCCCTGAGTTTGATTCTAGCAACCTAGAAATTTGGAATAGGCATTTAGAGCTCCACCCAGAGTGGGTGCTGTGCTCAATGCCCCTCTGGCAGCACCTGGAGCCTCAAATGTCAATCTTTTTACAATGTGGGCATGGTTCCAGGAACGTGGATTCCTTCTGAAGCAGCAGAGGAAAATCCTCCCTCCCCCCAAACCTTATTGCCAATCTCAGCAAAGGAGATTGGGAAAATCTGGCGCCATCTGATCTACCCCCATATTCCAGAGGTCTTGGGACCAGTGCTCACCTATTTCTGGGATGGCAGAATCCTGGCTTTCCTCCCTGGGACATGGAGGCTGCTGTTCATCAAGTGGAAGCCAAGCCATCTTAGTGGAAAGCAGGATCTCTCTCTTCTTCTTTTCCAGACTGTGGGACATCCTGAGGCCACTGGATTCTTCTGTCATCTTAAGGGAGTAAAAGGGCCAATTCACAATAATTGGAACACTGAAGCAAATAAACTAGCCATCTCAGGGAGCCAACTTTGAGGTCTTGTCAGGGCTGCAGGGAGCACATAAAGTCCTTGCCCACAAAGAAACCAATCCAGCTTTGCCAGCTTACCCTGCCCACCTGGCAGCCAGGCTCTCAGATACAAGACAGTAATCCAGCCTTAAGCTAGCAACAAGGCAGGAGGTGGACAGCAGAGCCTGGGAGCCTGGGAGCCACCATGGTCAAGCTGGGCCTGCTTCAGAGCTCAAGCCAGGGTAGAGGCATGGTGGGTCACATTAAAGAGGATAATTTGGCCATGATCTATGTATTTTTGAAATTGATGGTTGAATGGGGGCAGTGACAGAGTGATGAGGTCCTGCAGGGACTGTGAGAGTTATGGTGGGGGTCTTTTTCACTTTTATTGTCTGCAAAGGCCTTTCTTCCCAATAACCCTGTGAAGGAGGTAGTGAAAGTACTTCTAGCCCCCATTTTACACATGTAGAAACTGAGATGAAATGAATTGCCATGGATACACAGTTGGCATCGGAGAGAGGATTTTAACCTGGGTATCCTGACTTCACCTTTGTTCATCTGACTAAACCTGGCTCCTCCCTCTCTTGCCCTCTCTTTATATGGTATGCAATGCTTTCTAGTTTATAGAGCACTCTTAGAAACAACTCATAGGTGACGTCTTACCTTGTTGGGGAGACATCATTCATGTCAATTCCCAGATGGAGGAACTGGGAAGGCTCTGTGTAGACAAACCAATGACCTGGCCAAGGTTTTGTTACTTTTTATAATAATATTAGCTAGCATTTATAGAGTATTTTCAATTTTTCAAAGCCCTTTCCCTACACTATCTCATTTGTTCATTACAACCCTAAGAGGTGGATGTTAATGCTATCCCCATTTTTAGACAAGAAAACTGAGGCCATCAGTCACATGTCTAGTGAGTGTTTGAGAGAGGATTTGAACTCCCTCCCTCCTGACTCCTAATCAAATGCTCTTATCTACTGTACCACTCAGCTGTCAATGCCTAGTCCGAAATCCTGAGAGGCAGTCAAGTGTATTGGAAAGTGTGGGTTCAGAGGCAAGAAGATCTGAGTTCAAATCAAGCAATAAGCATTTCCTAAGTGTGTTCTGTTGGTTGGGCACTGGGCTAGGCACTGGCAATACAAATACAAGTTGTCCTGAAGAAGATGGCACCAGCTGAGTCTTAAAGGACACTCAAGAGGAATTCCAAGAGGCAGAGGCAAGGAGACAATCCCATCTCCAACACTAGCCGTATGACCTGGGCAAGTCATGTCACATCTCTCACCCTCAGTTTCCTCCTCTGTCAAATGGGCATAACCATGGTACTAACCTCATAGGGTCATTGTGGGAAACAGGTGATAGCAGGTTTATAAGGTATCAGCAAAATTTTAAAATGGGATACAAATGTGAGCTGATGTTGTTACCTCCTCTTGCCCTGCACCATCAGCACACCTACTGTGCCCCTTCATTGCAGTGACCTTGGCCAAATCACTTTGTACTCAGTTGTACAAATTCTTCCCCAATGGCAAAATGAGACTTTTGAATGAAAAGATATGCAGATCTGGAATTAGGTGATTTTATGGTAATCAAATGGCTTTTATTAAGTGATCTGTGTAGTGGGCCCTAGTTTGATTCTTGGGAGAACTAGACCATGGGGTCTAATCTATGTGGGAATCAGTTACCCTCCCTCTGCTCCGGGGCCACAGACCACTGAATTAGCTGGGATATGACCAATGGAGCCCTGGTTTTGGAGTCAGAGCCTCTGGATGTCACTTCTGGCCCTGGTACTTACTTCCTTGTGTGAGTTCACTTGGTCTTGAATGGTCTCAAAGCTATTTGATCCTCACACATGTAGAAGGAAGTCCCCAACTCATTTCATGGAGTTTTTTTGTGGGGAAAATGGGAAGTTACAGAAGGATGTAGAAATGGACTACCTATGGGATAGCTAGGTGATGCTGCAGTGAATAGAGCACCAGCCCTGGAGTCAGAAAGACCTGAGTTCAAATTTGTCCTCAGACACTTGACACACTTACTAGCTGTGTGACCTTGGGTAAATCACTTAACTCCAATTGCTCTACCTTCCTCTCTCCAAAATAAATAAATAAATAAAAAGAAATGGACTACACAGGAAAGGAAGCAAATAACTTGATCATGGATTTAGAGCTGGAAGGAACCAAAAAACTGAGCCCCAGGAGGGTGAGGCACTGGCCCAAGGTCACATGAGTAGTGAGCTAACAAAGCTAAGGGGTGGTTCCTCTTGAGCCCTGGGCTTCGGGGTGGCTGTGAACTAATGAGAACCAGGGTAGAGCACAAAGAGAACTAAGGGTGGTGGACATCAGCACAGGGTCTCTGTCCAGGGTCCTTATGTCTCTAACCTTGGGCAAGGGAGCTGCAACACAGCTATCTCCATAACTCTACAACAAAATATTTGTGTTAGCAGGCAACAATCCTAAAAATATATGTAAATGCCTAGTGCACAGTAGATGCTTAATGAAAGTATCTTGACTTGACTTGACCAATAATTACTTGCATCAGTACAGCATACTACAGTTTTTAAATGACCCTCATTTGATCCTCGTAAGGATGAGCAAGTAGCGTTCTACATTTGGAGATCAAAGAGGCTTCAAAGGTTACAGCGTCATGGAAATAGCACGCTGCATTTGTAGGAACCTGGGATGTGAGTTTGTATCCTGGCTCTGCAATTTACCCCCTTGGTCAAAGCCTGGGCCAGTTTTCCCACCTACAAATGAAGGATTGCGTTAGCTACCCTCTTGTCCCCTGGAGCTCTAACCTTTAATCCAAAAGCCTCGAGGGACAGATTACAGATCTAGCAGCACAAAGGTTATTAGAGACCATCTAGGCCAACTCTCTCATTTAAGGAAAAGAAACTGAACCCAGAGAGCTAGGTTACATAGCCTAAGGCTATAGAATATAAAGTGGCAAAATCCAGATTGGAACTCAGCTTCTCTCTGGACTCAAAATCCAGGGCACCCTAATTTCTGTGGGTTTGTTTAGCTCTAAATTCAGGATCCTGTTGATACAAGTTTGTTGTAAAGGACCATATATGTTATAAACTCAACTCCTTTGATGGCAAGCCCAGCATTTTCCCCACTTTTCTACCATGACTTCCAAGAAATATCATCCCCATTATATGGATGAGAAAGCTAAGGAGCAATAAAGTGAAATGAGTTTCCCAAAATGAATTGCCCAGGTTCCTTTGCCATGTTCTCAGCCTTTAAAGATATTAATTGTAACAAAAAATAAAGGGGAGACTTTGTTTAAGTTATGGAGCAGGAGGAGGGCAGAAGGCAGGTGCAGGGACACTTCCTAGCAACCCTTTTACCTTCTCCATTCTGAGCTCTGGGAAACAGGCATCCTGCCCTGCCCCACCCTTCTCTTCCCCTCTTCTTTTCCTTTCTGCTCAGCAGTAACTCTATCCGGCCACACAATGGTCCTTGGACTGATGCCAGCATTTCATAGCCACTGAGAATGTGTTCTCTGTTTGATCTGTTTTATTTGCCCATAAACCAGAAACCAGGCCTGCCAAGCAAAGCTGGAAGCCTTGCTGAAGCAAAGGGCCTAGGACACACTGGAAAGGAAAGAAAGATCCTTTTGTTCTCTCTCTTTTAGTGGCCTTCACTCCAGGGAGGGGGGTAGCCTCCTGGAGACCAGGTTTACTGCTTTTTTTTTAACCTCAGTTTACCTGGCCTCTAGGTGGTCCAACATGAGACTGCTGTGAAGGAAAGGCATGGTGAAAACCATTGAGAACTTTATCCAGAGGATTGTAGGTTTCTAGCTGGAAGGAATCTCAAGGGACTGATACTTTGACCTCCCCAAGGTTACACATCAGATCATAGACTTAAGGGAAGGAAGGGGCCTTGGAGATCATCAGTTATGCCCTTTATAACTAATTATAATTAATAATGATAACTATGCTAATGAGGATCATAATAGAGCATTTTAAAACATGCTGAGAACGTTACATGCACCATCTCATTTAAGCCTCACAACAATCCAGCAAGGTTTTACAGGTCCAATTTAATGATGCTACAGGTGAGAAAACAGGTTCAGAAAGGCTAAATGAATTGTCAAGGACCACACAGACGGAAATAATAACAATAATAATGGTGCCTGGAGCTTTGCATAATGTTATCTTTTTTGATCCTCACAACTCTGAGAGAGAGGTACTCTGATTGCCTCCATTTTACATATGGGGAAACTGAGGCAGACAGCTGTTAAATGATTTACCCAAGGTCACAGTTAGCAAGTAACTGAAAACAGATTTGAATCCAGGTCTCCCTGACTCCAAGGCCAATATTTTCTTTATTAAAGCACTGTGCCTTATCTATGGTGAGTTCTTCACTTGCATCAAGGACTAAGTTGGGACCAGCTAGTTTCAGCCATTTCATGGTTTCCCTGATTCCTTCCTTTGCTCACAATCTTTCCTTGGATGAGAAGGCACCTTCCTCTGTGTCCATCGAACTCCACTTGTGCTTATTCAAAACCTAAATAAAATCGGAATCTCCCTGAAGACTTAGTTCCACCCCTACCTTCTTGAAGGGTCGTTTGCCAGCCCACCAGACTGCTACTCCTTTTCCTCTGAAATGACATCCCCACTATTCTGTATGATCTTCTATGGGTACAGTTTGTATCCTGCTCCATTGAAATGTGAGCTCCTTACTAACAGGAATAGGTTCTGCCTTTCTTTGTACTCCCAGAACTTAGCACAGTACCTGACCCAGAGTAAGCACTTAATAAATCCTAATTGATTGACAGTTGGAAAGGATCCCAGTGGCCATCTAGGCCAATTCTATTTGAAAAAGAATTCACTGGATTACATGCCTGGCAAGTGGTCTCTCAACTTCTGATGGAAGACCTCCAATAATAGGGAGACCAACCACCTCTTGATGCAGCCTGATTACTTCTGATCAGAGCTGGCCCTCAAGCAGCACTCATTTCCAGGAAACTCTTCTGACATCAGGCCGAACTTTGCCTCTTTGCAACTTTGCCTCATAACTGCTGGTTCTGCTCTCAGGGCCAAGCAGAATGAATCTATTTAACTCTTTTCTATCTTCTCTGAAACCTTCCTGGGCTACTCAGTTTTTTCCAGGAGGAAACTGAGACCTGAACAATGAAATGTCACACAGCCCAAGGCTAAATAACCAGTAAGTGGAAGAATCTGGATTTAAACCCAGGTTCTCTGACTCTAAAACTAAAGGTTCTGTGGCCCTTTTTCAGCTCCAAATTCCAGATCCTGCTTATACAGGTTTGTTGTAAAGAACTGAATGTGTTATGTATTCATCTCCTCTGACAGCACACCCAGTAACTTTCTCACTTTACCGCTATGATTTCCAAGAAATATCATTTCCATTTTATGAATAAGGAAACTGAGGAGCAGTGAGATGATATGAGTTGTCCATAAATCCACAGCTAGCAAATTGTGAAGTTCAGGCTTCTTTGCAATATGCTCAGCTTTAAAGGCATTCATTCTAACAAGAGATAATGTGGCGGTGGGGGGGGGTGGGGGGGGACGGTAGTGGAGAGGTTATTGAGAAGTGACCAGAACATTTTTAAAAACCAGTATTTTTAAAACTACATTTGAGGAAGATGATAAATATGTAATAATGGATAAATTAATGTAAATGCCACAGACCCCAACATTATATTGCTGCAATATACATGGGTAATAAGATTTATACAGTTTAAATGTGAGATCTAATTCATTGGAATTAAGGAGATAAGGGATAGGCAATTATAAAACCTTACCCAGATAAGTGTCCATCAAGGACACACAATTTTTGGAAGGGGGCCAAGTAAATTAAAGTCTGGAGGCATAAGATGAGACAACAACAAGCCCATTTCTGCTCCCATTCCTCATACTGAGAATTCTACACATTCCGTACAGTTTGCTCTGTGAGGCCACGAAGCAAAAGCAGACCCTTGGGAAAATAAACTGTTCTGCCAATAGGCTGGTCAAGAAGAAGAAGCCTTCTGTGTAAGTTTGTTCTGTAGGTGGCTGCCTCTGACTGTGAAATCTGCAAAGCACCACTCCACCTATCATTGAAAAGACAGCTCTAGTCCTAAAACAAAAGACAACACTGCTGGTCTCTGAGTTCTTGTGCTGTGATGGGGAGACTGGTTTCACCAAGAGCAAGAGCAGGCTATATGTACACACCTAGAATCTGAGACTGGAAGCTAAAACTAGATTGAAATGGGGCTACACTCCCACCTGAACCCTAGATCCCATGCATTTTGGCATCTTGCTTCCTAAGCAGTTAGGTGGTGTAATGGAGAGAGAGTTGGATTTAGCCTTAGAAAGATCTGAGTTCAAATCCTGCTTCAGAAACTTTCTGCTTATGTGATCTTGGGCAAGTCACTTAAGAGCCTCAATTTCCTTCCCATCTATAAAATGAGCACAACAATAGCACTGACCTTATAGGGCTGCACTGAGGATCAGATGAGATAACATGTGAAGTTCATTGCAAAACTTAAAGCAGTATATGAATGCCAGCTCTTGTTAATATTATTCCACATTAATCTCCTTCCACCCCTGTATCTTTATTCTTTCACTATTTCCTGCCCACCTTTCCTCTCCCTCAAACCATGCTCATGCCTCTTTCATCTTGAAAGAAAAACTTATCTAGACACTGGAATTGGGTTTTACTGGAATATCCCGTTCATTCTCCCTACTACCCATTTTTCTCCTTCCAATTTCATTGTCTCAAATTGTATTTGTGGCATCTAAAAAAATCTACCAGATTTAGCAGTCCCGATTGGGAAATCCAAGAGGGAAAAATCACAGTGAATTATTTTTCAACCCAGATCGGCATAGAGACACAGAGAGATATGTGGACACTTGGGACCAGGTTCAGTCAGAAGTAATCATATAGAGGATTCTAGTGCAGGGAGAGGCAATGCACCAAGGTAAGAAGTCTCAAATCTCAAATACAAAACACAGGCAGCTCAACATTTGTAAACATTTGTAAAGCGTAGAAATAGGTGCCAACCATCAGCTCTGTTGGTCACCCAGTTCCAGGTCACACAGTCAGGACTGAATGAGGAAAGGACTTAGGCTTAACAGGGGCCTTCTAAGGGAGCTGGCTTATGGGACCCATGCTGTTTACCAAGCAAAGAGCAAGTTTAGAAGCAAACAGAAACTTTGTGACTTTGATGCCAGAAGTAGAGCCAGATTTCAGATCCTTCCATACTCCCAGCCCAGTCTGAAACTTACAGCAGAATAACAAGGAGAGGAATCCCAGACCAAAGGGAGCCTAAAGTTCTCTGGTTGATAGTGGTTGAGTCCAGCAGAAGTCTGCTGAATTTCCAAATGAGGCAAACCCACAGGTTTATTGCTGAGACCCAAGCCCAAGTCAGGAATTTGGAGAGTTCAGAAGAAGATGGGAGAAATCAGACTTCAGCCTGGATCAGAATACTTTGGAAGCACTAAAAGCTTTCTCAGATCCCCAGGCTCAACTATCCCTGAGATGTTGGAATAATACAATATTAAATATCCCATAAAAGCACAAAAGAACTAACCTAGACATTCCCTTTGAAAGAACAAAGAACCTGGCCCTAAAATATAACCTAAAATCAAGAAATGGACTCCAAGAGTAAGCAAATAGAAGAATAAAAGAAAATATCATTATAAGCTATTATGGTGACAGAGACACTTAAAACACAAACACCAACTCCAAAAATCTATAAGCAAAATCTCAAAGAAAAATATGGCTTGACCACAAGTTCAACTAGAACTCCTGGAAGAGGAGTTTAATGGTTTAAAATGCTATTATAAATGAAATGGGAATGCTAAAGGCAAATGGAAATAGAAATGAGTATCTTCAATGAAAGGATTAGAAAGGAAATGAGACAATGAGAAATCTTAATACAAAGTCAAAAGACTGAAAAAATAGAAGAAAATGTGAAATATCAGAAGAACAACTAACCTGGAAAATAAATTGAGGGGAGATCATTCAAGAATTATTGAACTATTATTTAAGAATTATTTAATCATGAATTATTGAAAGTCAAGACTAAAAAGAGTCTACAGTGTAGACATTATGTTTCAAGAAATCATAAAAGGAAACTTTCCAAATCTCTAGAACAAAGGGCATAATAGAACTAAAAAGAATCTTCCAGTTACCTCCTGAAAGAAACCTCAGGAAGAAAATTCTCAGGAACGTTATAGTCAAAATCTAGAGCTTCCAGGTCAAACTTTAAAAAATTCTGTATTCAGCAAGAAGGAAAGAATTAAAAGTACCAAAGTCGCAGATGCAATCACACACACCTTGGTAGCCATCACTATAACAGAGCAAAGAGCTTGGAAGACAATATTACAAACGGCAAGGAATATAAGTTAAGAATAAAAAACAATATGTCCAGCAAAACTGTGTATAATCCTGGTAGCAGATGGGGGGGGGGGGGGAAGTGTTAAACTCAAAGCTTGCAGACCACATGAAACCTGGCAGAGTTCCTCCAGATGTAATTGGGAAATATTTAACAAAATAAATATACAGCATAGATATTGTTAATTTTTTGTGTTTTCTAAGTCAATATATAGCCTACAGGGAACAGTTTCTATTTGAGTTTGATACTATTGAAGAAAAGGATTTTCAGGCATTCCTCATGAAAATACTAGAATTACGTAGAAATTTTGAAGTACAAACACAGGAGTCAAGAGCAACATAAAAAGATAAACATGAATGAAATGAACACTCATAAGAGACTAAACAAAGTTGAAGTGTTTACATTTTAAAATAGGGAGATGATATAAGTGTCCCCTCAGAACCCCTACCAGCATTAGGGATCATAGAAGGAATCTTATTAGACAGAGGGCCTGGGAGTAGTTCTATTGTGTTTTTATTGTCTTAAAAGAATAAAAAAAGGTAGGAGCAAGAGAAAGCAATATTTTTATTGAAAAAAATAAAATGTGATTAAAAAAGAAATGAGGGGAATAAGAGTCATTTTTAGACTAGCAAAGACAGAACAGAAATGATTAGTATGATGATGACATGAGAACATAGATTTTTTTTTTTTAGAAAACAGTCATTAAGCCAACAAAAGGAAATTAACAGGCACAATGTGAAATGTTTCCATGTACTAATGCCTGATTGTGATCTTGGAGTCAGGGTGCTTTGTCCTCTAGGAGCATAGTCAAAAACTGGGGCAAAGGGGTGATTCTTTCAGTGTTGAAGAAAAAGTCTGGGAGACAAAGAGAAAGTGGTAGGATTGACTGAAGGGTAGCATATACCTTTACCTTCTAGGGCACCAAGTGGGCGGTATGAAACTAGTACCAAAAAATTCTAAACTGAACAAAAATAACACTCATCAAAATTGTGAATTTCTTCAATCAATCATGATGAAAGTTTTATTTAAAAATATGTACCCACTATTCAAATCACTGAGCCTATTTCCTCATCTGTAAAATGAGGGGGATTGAATATTCTCAAGTATGAGCCATTCTCTCCTCTGACATTGCCGCCACTCTAGTGCAGGCCCTCATTACCTCATGCTTACATTATTGTGCTAGATATTGATGGTTCTGTCTGCCTCAAGTCTCTCCCCTTTATAACCCATCCTCCTTAAGCCACTAAAGCGATTCTTCTAAAGTGCTAGTCTAATCATGTCACCGGTCCCATACCCTGCTCAATATACTCCAGCACCTCCAAGATCAAATACAAAATTTTCTGTTTGACATTCCAATCCCTTTATAACAGCCCTCTCCTACCTTTCCAGTCTTCTTACACCTTACTCCAGATATATACTCTTCAATGCACAGGCCTGTGGCTGCGTCACAAACAAAACACTTTATCTCTTAGCTCCAAGTATTTTCTCAGTTCTCCAAGCTTGAAATTTTCTCCCTCCTTCACTCTACCTACTGCCTCTCTGGCTTCCCTTCTATCTCAAGTAAAATTCTACCTTTTATAGGAAACCTTCCTCAACCCCTCTTAATTCCAGTGCCTTCGCTCTGTTTATTATTTCCTATCTTGTATATAACTTGCTCTCTATATATTTGTGTATGGATTGTCTCCTTCATTGGATTGTAAGCCCCTTGAGAGCAGTGACTATCTTTTGCCCTTTTTTGTATCCCTAGCACTTAACACTTTGCCTGGTACACAATAGGTATAGATTGATTGATTGAATGATTGATTGATCTGAGGTCCTTCTGGTTCTAACTTTCTGATCCTATAAACTATACAATGTAAAATTATACACAAACTGAGATGCCCATTTAAGAGGGAAAAAAATGTCTTCAGTATATTGCACACTCCTATTGAATAGATTTTGTCTGAACCTCCAGATCTTTTTGAATAGCTACTGAGGTCTCTGGGCAGAGACTCCAGTTAGTAGGAATTAGATGGATTTGCATAATTTTCTGGTCCTCATTTCAGGAGAAATGATTTGTATTTCAGCTGCTACTACTACTCATTCTTCCACTGGCAAGGGATTTACCACCTTACTCTGACAGCCTTCTTTTTTTTCTGAATGACGATTTCCACTGTGGACTCTATGGTCAACTTTATAACTATAAAACTGGATTGAGAACTGGGTCAAATAATTGTAGCCAAAGAATATTTGTTGATATGTGTAAAGCCAAGCACAAGTAGCTCCCCTAAAGACTGCTGCGGTGAATACTTTAAGGTTATGATCACATGTTATAGTGAACTCTCTATTTATTCAGCAATTAACTAAAGCAAAATATTCATAGAAACCAAAGTACATCATTCACAACAATATAACATAACAATTTATTACTAAGGTGATCGAGTAGTCTTAAACAAAAGATATCATACAGTAAGCCACAATCTCCTCAATCAATATATAGTACACATCTAAGGTCTTCTTTCATCTTGATTGGAGTCTGGCTTCCAATCATCCTTAACTCCATAATCTTTAAGTAGTAATCATCCATAAGGGATAGTGGAAAGTACAAAGGTCTCCTACCCCCAGGTCACAGTAAGTCATAATCTCATCAGTCAGCACTTTGTACCCAGGTAAAAGTCTTTTCATCTTGACTGGAGGCTGACTTCCAAACTCCATAGCTCCACTTTCACACCTCCAGCTCTTGCCTGAATTCACCCATTTCCATCTAACTTGATGCTGACATCTCCTATATGTATTGTCTTCACTTATTAGAATATTAGCTCTTTGAGATAAGGGACTGTATCGCTGTTCTATTTTTATCTTCAACACTTAGCATAGTGCTTTGAACACAATAAGTGTTTAAATAAATTATTTTTTCATACTTTCTTTTAAGGAAGAGAAGTGGTTTCTATGTCTGGGTAACTGTGTCTTATGGAGTATCCATGGGATCTGTGCCTAATACTGTGCTAGCTAATATTTTTTAATGAGTGACTTGGATGAAGGGTCTTAAGGTCCTTAATGGTCGTATGGACCTATGATGACTTATGGCCAGGGTCATAAGATTCAAAGATGATTCAAATTTGGAAGAAAATAATAAAGAAGATAACCAATGTGGAGAACCTGGTAGAAACCTCAAAAAATCCATACCTTAGGGGAAAATGGAAGTTCTCAGAATACAGAGTAGCAGGAAAAACTAGTCTAGTTGTTGACAAACATGTAGACCTCAGAGTCGGAACTGGAAGAATGATTATGATGCAACAACTTCAGGATTATTTACATCCCAGAGAACTATAAAAAAGAGCATTGGCACTCTATTTTAGGAAATTGCCAAAGTCGTATTTTCCAAGATGGCAAAAATATGCAGGAAAATCCTAGTAACAAGCAACTTTTTGACCCAGACCAAAAAGAACCCAAAATTTCACATACCTTGTCATGTTATAGTTAAACTACAATATCACAATGGATAGAACAAGCACTGGACTAGTAATTTCTTTAGTATAGGGAACTCCAAGATAAGAAAGTCCTTCCTACCAATATAAATCAACACCTACTTTGCATAGCCTTAGAGAGTTGGCTAAAGTGCTGGGAGGTTGAACTTGCCAATGAGTATATGCCAGATGTCATATTTGAACACAGATCTTCTTGACTCCAAAGTTAACTCTCTATCCACTCTGCCTGACTCAAATATCACAACAGTAAAGAATAATGACTTTGACCTCCAGAAGCACAGAAATTACTTAACCAAAGAATAATAATGAGTAAAGACATCAAGAAGAACAAGGAACTGAGGGCCTGGACTCCTGTTTCTACAAAATTAAGAAGCATGGTCCACAAGCCCTCAATTATCTACTGTGGAAAGCTCAAAGGACTTTATGGAGCAAGGAGACAGGTATCTTGGAAGCAAATAAACTTGGCAAAGTTTATTAAGAGACACACCTGCTGGGAAGATTTCTTCCAACAAGAAACACATGCCTCTGCCAAAAAGATAAGTATTTAAAACAACTCACACTTCTCAGCTGAAGATAAGCAAGGTGCTAACAAAATATAAGAACCCTCAAAATGTTGTATTTGCTATATTTCTAAAAGTTTCATTAAGGTGTTTCAGGGGGGAAAAAAAACAACAAAATAAAACTTATATGAGCCAAATGAGATTTCTGACCTGTAAAACAATGACAGACAAATCTGAAAAGGGAAAGAGCTGGCCAGGCAAAATTATTTATTTAAAGAATGGGGGGGGGGGGGCGGCGTCTGAACCTATACTTAATAAATGTAGAAAATTTCCATTATGGAAACTCCCTCCACCAATGTATGTAGTACCAACATACATTGGTGGAAAGAGATTCCCCATTCAGGAGTTTGAAATGCCAATGAAACTCTCCTGTAAATTAGAATCATCAAGTTCTGCTTCAGGCTCTCAAAAGTGACTTAGGGACATCACACACCTTGTATTTGTCAGAGAAAGTTCACGCATTACTGACACCAAAGCCAGCCAGTCCTCTATACATGATTCTATACTTCATCTCAATAATTAGGCAATATCCTCATATACTAACCAACATTGATATGAACATAATAAATAGAATACTCTAATATAGAAGAGGCAGGGTGTTAGTATGTTAAAGATATCACTACCAAGTAGAATTTATAAATGGAATTCATGTGTTATTTAAGTAATACGAAGAAAACAATATAATTAATCATACTGAGATGAGAAAAATAAATATCATGATTCTAAGATTAAATGCAGAGAAATTCTTCAATAAAATCTGACATTCATTTGTTTAGTTTTTAAAATAGAAGGCTCCTTTTGTAATATGTAAGTGAGCATATATTTAAAGCTGCAAGCTAATATTCTATACTGGAGATGTCAAACTCAAATACAAACAGGTAACTGCAGTTGCACATTGACTTAGAAAACCACAAATTAACATCATTTATATTTTATTATATTATATTTATCTTGTTAAACATTTCCCAATTACATTTTTAGTCTTGTTAAGGCAGCACTCAGGGGCATTTGAGGCTGCATGCTGCTGGCCTGAGTTTGACACCTCTGTTCCACATGATGGTGAAACCTTAGAAACATTTCTATTAAGCTTCTGTACAGTAGGGTATCTGTGATCTCCTTGAACTGGGCACTCCTTCCAAAGGTGCAGGTCACAACCCATTCATGGCCTCTCATCCTGGATCACTGGTCCATGGCCTTCCATAACTCCTCCTTAGAGACTCAAACCAAAGTCCTGCAAGGCTTCTACTAGATTTCAAGATGTTAGATGCCTGTCATTGGAATATGTAAGCTGTCTACTTAGTACTCTCTTGTTTTTGCTTCTTGCCCACTCCAACAACTTTTCTGTTCATTTTTCTCTCTAATCACATCCTTTATATTGCTTCTTTTTGTGTAAATTTCCACTTGTGATGCATTACAGCCTGCTCACAGTCCTCCATGAGCTTCTCTCTTACCCTTTGGGTGACTCTCAACCTTAAATCTTAAAAGTGTGTGCTATCCCATGACCTGCAGCCATCCAGCATCACTAAAAGAATGATTTTTTAAATATGCAAACATGTATCATGGAGAAGTTTAAAAGCCTTGTGTTAATCCCTAAAGTTAATGCAACCTGTTTTCTCCCCCTTGTTCAGTTCAGGGACCTGTAGATTGTATACTCAAAGTATCTACCTAAAGTCATAACAGAAACCAAATGGGAAAAATAGCTAAGCAAAGATATCGAGGAAAATCATGAAAAATGAAGGGGGATAGCACTGCCAACTCTCATAAAAGAACTGTGAGACAATAAATCTAAAAGCTGTGCAGTGCTAGAAACAAAATAGAGAAATAGATCAATAGAACAGACTGGAGATCCCAGAAATAGAACCCAATGTATACAAATGTTAGTGTTTGATAAACCCACGCTTCACAAACATTGAGGGTTGCACTCACTATTGCTGGGAAAGCTGGATAACTCTATGACAGAATGAAAATGGGTTAGAACCATATCTTAAGCCACATATCACAATAAGTCTAACCAGATTAATAATTTAAATATACAACATAGTTTTAAAGTAGAAGAGAAAAGAATAATATAGTCATCTCAATTATGCAAAGAAGAGTTTTTGTCAATCAAGAAATGAGAAAAATATGGTCTTCATTATGCAGAAATGAAATGATTTTACAAAAAATTAAATATTAGAAAATGTATTAGGAAAATATTTGCAGAATCTGTAAGGAATTGACAAATATCTAACAATAACAGTTAGAAAATGGAAAAAGGGTCACAAGACATAAGCAATTTTTCAAAATATGAATGGTTAATAAGCACATAAAAGGATGGTCAGATTTTTTTTGAAGGGCTAAAATAAAACGAACTGTGCTTCAGGTGATGCCTCAAAAGCAAGGATTGCCCTCATAGTTTCACATAAGACAATAAAAAAATTGCTACTGTAAAGAGAGAGATCAAATATGATAATGAATACCATATTTTATAAAACAAGACTTGTATTAAATATGTATAAATCAAATAGCATAGCATCTAGGTACTTAAAGGAAAAGTTAACTAAAATTCAAAAAGCTCTTCCTAGACAATTATAGGTGACTATAATGTCAATGTTTTTTTTTTAAGAACTAGATAATTTAAAAGAAAGATAGATGAGAAGGAATTTACTGTGTTTTATTTTCCAATTAATCAAACATTTCCATATGACTTATAGCAAAGAAAATCAGGTAATCAAAACCAACTGATAACTTGAGCTTTATCTGACTATAACCATCCTATGAGCCTTAAGTTTCAACTTCACTTTACAGAGGTCTTGGTTGTTTTGTTTTCCTCAAAAATTATACATGTAAGCTTGCTAACAACAAAATAAAAAAGAAAACAAACATATAAGAAAAGTGGTAAAATATGCTATAGACACTCCACTATTTGTTAAGGTAGAAGCAAATGAATTTAAAAAGCAGAAGAGATTTTGTTCTGGTCTGTGTCTTTCCAAGTGTGCCTGAGGTCCAAGTTCCACTTTCTGCTTTGTTTTCTTCCCTCCTTTCCATCCCTCATTTTCCCTTCTTTTCATCCTCTCCTCTCTTTCTTCCATTTCCCCTCCCTTCTTCTTTTCCTCTTCTTCACCTTCCCTCCTCCCCACCCCCCCCCGGGTATAGTCAATGTACCCACAGTATTGTTTCTACTGATTTCACTTGGCATCACTTCTTACTGCCTTTCTCCATTTCTTTGTTACACTTCCTGTTTATGGTTTTATGAGACCACAATATTCTTATGTGACCATGGATTAGTATATTTATTTAGTCACCTCCGAACATTGGACTGTGGATTGTTTCCACTTTTTGTCTCTTGTAAACAGCAACCATAAACAGTTCTTCACACATAGGCCTTCTGACCTTTGTATACCATTTTTAGGGTTATGTCTTTGGCCTAGAATGACTGAGTTAAAGGTGTGGTCCGTTTGAGAGCTCTTCTTGCAAACTATCCTATTTTCTTTTGAATCATTTACACCAGTTGATGATTTTTTCAGCCATGCTTTGAGTGCCTATTTCCCCATAACCACACCAACACTGGATTTTTATCTTTTAATTTTTATCTTTTAATTTAATTTAAAGGAAAGACAGATGAGAAGGAATTTACAGTTTTACTTTCCAATGAATCAAACATTTCCATATGACCTATAGCAAAGAAAATCAGGTGATCAAAACCAACTGATAACTTGAACTTTATCTGACTATAACCACCCTATGAGCCTTAAGTTTCAACTTCACTTTACAGAGAAGGTGAGTTTGATCACAAGTTTCCTGGAACCAAATTTGATCATTATATTCAAAATATTTTATTATGTCCTTTTTTCAGTCATCCTGTCTGTCTCTTCCTAACCTCTTCTGGGGTTTTCTTGGCAGAGATACTAGAGTGATTTGCCATTTCCTTCTCCAGCTCATTTTACAGATGAGGAAACCAAGGCAAACAAAGTTTGCATATGATCACACAGCTAGTAAGGGTCTGAGGCTGGATTTGAATTTAAGAAGATGAGTCTTCCTGACTCCAGGTTGGGCACTTTATCCACCGCATGTTATTATACATATTGTATTTACTGATCTCCTGATTCTGATTTCCTTGCTCTTCATAATAATATTCCCATGATCCTTTGAATTCCTCATAGGGTGATGAGTAGATTAAATCCTGATAATAGATGTCCAAGGTGGTCATCTATGAGTCCAGAAAATCTTGGTGTTAAACTGGCTCACTATATTGTCCATCAACCACACCTGTTCCTTAGTTGCCATCATGGCTGCCAAAGGTACGGTATCCCTAGCAACTAGGTGCTGGGTTCTGGGAGGCAGATAGAGGAGCTTTCCTCTTAAAGTTTACCTGATATTCAGATAAGAACAAATCAATACTCCATTCAAATATTACCATATACTCAGTGGCAGTAAGAAGTGATGCCAAGTGAAATCAGTAGAAACAATACTGTGGGTACATTGACTATACCCGGGGGGGGGGTGGGGAGGAGGGAAGGTGAAGAAGAGGAAAAGAAGAAGGGAGGGGAAATGAAAGAAAGAGAGGAGAGGATGAAAAGAAGGGAAAATGAGGGATGGAAAGGAGGGAAGAAAACAAAGCAGAAAGTGGAACTTGGACCTCAGGCACACTTGGAAAGACACAGACCAAAACAAAATCTCTTCTGCTTTTTAAATTCATTTGCTTCTACCTTAACAAATAGTGGAGTGTCTATAGCATATTTTACCACTTTTCTTATATGTTTGTTTTCTTTTTTATTTTGTTGTTAGCAATTTTACATATATAATTTTTGAGGAAAACAAAAAACCAAGACCCTAAGCTCACTACCAGTCAGCCAGGTCTTCCCAACTGCCCCAAGAACAAGTGGGAGGTCAGGGGGCGTTGAAGGTGATAGAGTATCTAAAGGGAGCTCAAAGTCCTGCCATGCTCTGTCCTGGTTTCATCCCACATGGAGCATCATGTCCAGTCCTGGATGCCACATTTTCAGAAGGACATTGATAATCTGGAGAACATCTAGAGAGGGCAAGCAGGAGGTATAAGACCACACCATGCAGTGATTACTTAAAGGAAAACCAAACTAACAGAAGTGTGAAGTCTGAAAAAGACTCAGGGAGGACATGAGTGCCAACTGTGTATCAAAAGGGCTGCCATGTGGATGACGGGCTAGATTGGTTCTCCTTGGCTCCAAAAGGAGCCAACCATTCCTTCTCTATCTCTTTCTATTAGCTGGCTCCCAACTCTCCAGATTTTGTCTCTGGTACTATGTATGCAATGTCTGCCATCTTCGGCTTTAACCAGATCCACCACTTCATGAGGCTCTGGTTGGGCCAGGGTCCTGCTTGATTTTCTGGAATGCCTGACCTTTCCTCCTAGACAGCAATACAACATTCTGTTTCTGAAGTCTTTGCCTGCCCTGCTGGCTAGAGGTTTGGTTTACTCACCTTATGACTTGGAGCAAGTTAAATATCTTCCTAAACGCCTAGGATTTAGAGTTGGAAAAAACCTTTAATATCTAACCCCATTAAATAAATGAGGAAATGGAGGCTAAGAGGCATTACATGACTTGATCAAGGTCACACAGATATTGAGTAGCAAGGACAGAATTAGAACCCAGGGTCTGACATCAAACTTAGTGCTTTTCCCATTATACTTCAATTTATTATTTCTTTATCTATGCATACATTTGCAAATATATACACATGCACACCTACATACATATGTGTGTATACACACATACATACACACATACATACACGCACAATAGTTTCCCATGGACAGCCATGATCTCTCCTCTCTGACTGAAATATGTTACAAGAGCAGGGCCTTCCTCCATCTCCAAACTCCTTCTATCACAGAATCTCCCAGGTGAGCTCAGCTGCTAATAATTCATACCAGTTGCAGCAGATAACATCTGACCATCAAGTTTTCAGCATTACCTGTTCCATACATCTGTACTCTGTGTGAAGGTACCTAGTGATCAGACCACAATCCTTCTCTCATGCATGTATCACAGTGGCCAACAGTAATGGGGGCTGTGAGTCTCTCTTTGCACCCATTTCTCCCCTTCTGTACTCTCATCTTGCAGCGTAGCACTGAGGATGTTTCCCATCCTTCTCTCATGAACATTCACTGTCTACCTCAGCCCATTGAAAATCACCATCTCCTCTTAGGTCAGTGCAAAAACATTCTATTTGGCATTGTCTTTAACAACCATCATTTTTTACTTTCAAGTGCAGAGCCATGACTTGGAATTCCAGCACCCAGGGATGATTCAATTGATCCGGGATAGAAGAGCAATGCTGTGAAGTTGACAGATCATTGGGACTACGTAGAGGTCAGGATTATAAAGTGGGGAAAGCTTACAGAAGAAAATAGATACTAAACTTATTAAGAATAGAAGGAGTGACCTGGAAGAGAATTTGGTCAGGATTGAATGAATGAATGGATGAATGAGTGAATGAGTGGATGGATGAAAAAATGAATGAAAACTATTTACTAAGCACATACTATGTACCAAGCACTGTGTATACAACTACAAAGGTAAGATAGTGTCTGTCCTCAAGCAGCTTAAATTCTAATTTGGAAAGACAACACACATAGGAGAGTGGTGGTCTCAGAAGGGAGTCTTGGTATGGGAAATCACAAAGATGGTGAGTGGAAAAATGGATCAGAGAAAAATTGACTTGCCTTGTTGAGGAGCAATGACAATGGTGATTCAATTATAGTTTTCAGAGCAAGAGGTAGAAGGGCACAGGGCATGTTCTTGGGTGATAATGGTGGAAAAGGTCTGAATGAGGCTGCTGTCTTTATCAGACACTTCTGAGTCAAATAGCTTAGTTCTTCCCACAGCTAGAGTCTGGAAGTCTGGTTAGGAAGGTGGAGCAGCAGCAGATGGAGGAACATTAAATAAATGAACTTTAAAGAATCTGTGGTGTCTGAGTTGATGGTGTCTGCAAAGAGGAGGGTTGAATGTAGTGGTGGGAAGCAAGGGTTTTTCTAATTCATCTCCACCTTGTGGCCCAAAAGATGTTATAGAAGGATCATCTGATACTGGGGTAGCAAAAGATATAGTACCTTCAGGAGAAAGGAGAGCTTGAGGGAAAAAAGATGGAAGTAAGAGGAAGAGACCTCAGATAAAAGAACGTCTATTAATAATAGAGGAGGCTTCTAGAGATTGGAAGAAGATGGGGACTAGGGAAAATTAGAGCTGAGATGCATACGGATGAGATTATTGGGAAAGGCAGTAGGTAAGAGGAAATTTGAAGTTCAGGACTACAGGGCATGAGATTCAGGATGGCCATCTCTGATCCAGAGCAGGGGGAAAAGCAGCACCTCTATAGACATTGGTACCTGATACAAATGCTCAGCTGTCCCACCTCTGTTATGGTTCAGAACAGAGCACTTTGAAAAGTAGAACCCACTGTAACCACTGGTTCCTCTGCCTTGCCACCACATTACAATCTTGCCATTTCTTTGTCTCCAATCTCTTGCATATATACCCATTTCTCCACTTACACAGCCTCCATCCTGGCTCAGACCCTCATCAGATCCTAAGTTGTCTTCATGCTTAAAGCTTCTCCCTATGCTAATTCATCTTCCACATCGATACCAAGGGATTTTACTAAAGCACAAGTCTGGTTAGATCATTCACCCAATTGGTGCAGTGGAGAGAATAGCAGGCCTAGAATGGGAAGATTCATCTTCCTGGATTCAAATTCTGCCTCAGACACTTACTAGCTGTGGGACCCTGGGGAAGTCACTTAACTTTGTTTGCCTCAGTTTCCTCATTTGTTTTTTTTAATTTAAATTTATTTATTTACTTTTAGCTCACAATGTTCAATTCCACAATCCCTTAAGTTTCAAATTTTCCCCCCTCTCTAACCTTCCCCTTCCCCCCATGGTGGCATGCAATCAAATATGGGATCTACAAATACCTTCACATTAAACATTAGTCAAGTTGTAAAGAAGGATTATAACCAATGGAGTGAAGAGTGAGAAAGAAGAAACAGAACAAAACAAACAAACAAAAAAGAGAGCAGGTAGTTTGCTTCAATCTGCACTCAGACTCTGTAGTTCTTTCTCTGGATGTGGATATCTCTCATGAGTCTTGGAGTTATCTTATACCCTTGCATTGCTGGAAGGAGCCCAGTCTATCAAAGTTGATAGTTACACGTACAGTGTGTCTGTAAATGCATACAAATTTCTCCTGGTTCTGCTCTTCTCACTCAACATCAGTTTATATAAGTCTCTTCTAGTTATTATGAAGTCTGTCTGCTCCTCATTTCCTATAGAACAATAGTATTCCATTATAGTCATATACTACAACTTGTTTAGCCATTCCTCAAATGAAGGGCATCCCCTTGATTTCCAATTCTTTGCCACCATGAAAAGAGCTGCTATAAATATTTTTGTATATACAGGGTCTTTTCCCACTTCTCTGATCTTTTGGGACAAAACCCAAGAAGTGGTATTGCTGGGTGAAAGGGTATGCATTTATTTATAGGTCTTTGTGCATAGTTCCAGATTGCTCTCCAAAATGGTTTAATCAGTTTACAACTCTACTGACAATGCACTAGTGTTCCAATTTTTCCAAATCCTCTCCAGCATATAGCATTTTCCTGTTTTGTTATCTTAGCCAATCTGGTAGGTGAGATGTAGTACCTCAGAGTTGTTTTGATTTGTATTTCTCTAATAATGATTTAAAGCATTTTTATGTGCTTATTGATATCTTTAATTTCTTCCTCTGAAAACTGCCTGTTCATATCCTTTGACCATTTATCAACTGGGGAATGACTTGACTCATTTCTCTGTATATTTTAGAAATGAGACCTTTATCAGAGACACTGGTTGTAAAAATTCTTTCCCAATTTTCCACTTCCCTCTTAATCTTGGTTAAATGGGTTTTATTTATACAGAAACTTTTCAATTGAATGTAATCAAAATTATCCATTTGACATTTCATAATGCTCTCTAACACTTGTTTGGTCCTAAAATCTTCCCTTCTCCATAAATCTGACAGATAAATTATTCCTTGCACTCATAGATTGCTTACATTATCAGCCTTTATACCTAGATCACGCACCCATTTACACTTTATTTTGGTATAAGATATAAGATACTGGTCTATGCCCAGTTTCCACCATACTATTTTCCAGTTTTCCCAGAAGTTTTTGTCAAATAATGAGTTCTTATGCCCAAAGCTGGGGTCTTTGGGTTTATCAAACAGTTAATTGTTATACTCATTGACTGCTGCATCTTGTGTACCTAATCTATTCCATTGATCCACTACTGTATTCCTCAGCCAGTACCAAGTAGTTTTGATGACTGCTGCTTTATAATACAGGTTAAAATCTAGTATGGCTAGGCCACCTTCCCTAGCATTTCTTTTCATTAATTCCCTTGATATTCTGCACCTTTTGTTCCCCCAAATGAATTTTGTTACTATTTTTTCTACCTCCTTAAAGTAATATTTTTGTAGATTGATTGGTATGGCACTTAATATGTAATTTGATTTAGATAAAATTGTCATTTTTATTATATTAGCTCAACCCAGCCATGAGCAACTGATGTTTTTCCAATTAGTTAGATCTGATTTTATTTCTGTGAAAAGTGTTTTGTAGTTGTGTTCATATAGATCTTGGGGTTTTTTTGGTAGGCAGATTCCCAAATATTTTATAATGTCGACAGCAACTTTAAATGGATTTTCTCTTTCTATCTCTTGCTGTTGAATTTAATTAGAAATATATAGGAATGCTGAGGATTTATGTGGGTTTATTTTAGAAACTGAAACTTCGTCAATTTTCTTTATTCTCTCAAGTAGTTTTTTACTTGATTCTCTAGGATTCTCCAAGTATATCATCATATTATCTGCAAAGAGTGATGGCTTAGTCTCTTCTTTGCCTAATTTGTTTCCTTCAATTTCTTTTTCTTCTCTTATTGCTACTGCTAACATTTCTAGTACCAAATTGAATAAGAGGGGTGATAGTGGACATTCTTGTTTCACCCTTGATCTTATTGGAGATGCTTCTAACTTATGCACACTACATACAACACTTGCTGATGGTTTTAGATAGATGTTACTTATTATTTTAAGGAAGATTCCATTTATTCCTATACTTTCTAATGTTTTTTAATAGGAATGGTTGTTGTATTTTGTCAAAAGCCTTTTCTGCTTCTGTTGAGATAATCAAATGGTTTCTGCTGGTTTTGTTGTTGATGTGATCAATTATACTGATAGTTTTCCTAATATTGAACCATTCTTGCATCCCTGGCATAAATCCTACCTGATCAAAGTGTATTATTCTCGTGATAAGTTGCTGTAGCCTTTTTGATAATATTTTATTTAAAATTTTTGCATCTATATTCATGAGGGAAATTGGTCTATAATTTTCTTTCTCCATTTTGTCTCCTCCTGATTTAGGTATCAGTACCATATTTGTGTCACAAAAAGAATTTGGTAGGACTCCTTCTCCAATTTTCCCAAATAGTTTGTAAAGTATTGGAATGGAATATTCTTTAAAAGTTTGAGAGAATTTACTAGTAAATCAATCTGGCTCTGGAGATTTTTTCCTAGGAGTACATTGGTGGCTTATTCAATTTCTTTTTCTGAGATGGGGTTATTTAAACAATTTACTTCCTCTTCAGTTAATCTGGGCAACTTATATTTTTGCAAATATTCAACCATTTCACTAAGATTGTCAAATTTATTTGCATACAATTGGGCAAAATAATTCCTAATTATTGCTTTAATTTTGTCTTCATTGGAGGTAGATTCACCCTTTGCATTTTTGATACTCGTAATTTGGTTTTCTTTATTCTTTTTTTTTTATCATATTGACTAAAGGCTCATTAATGTTATTAGGGTTTTGTTTGGTTTTTTTTTTTTTATAAAACCAGCTCTTAGTTTTATTTATTAATTCAATAATTTTTCTAATTTCAACTTTATTAATCTCTCCTTTGGTTTTCATTATTTCTAATTTAGTATTTAATGGGAGATTTTCAATTTGTTCTTTTTCTAGTTTTTTCAGTTGCATGCCCAATTTATTTTTTAAATGTATTTATTTTTAGTTTTTCACATTCATTTCCACAAGATTTTGAGTTATAATTTTTTCTCTCCTCATCTTTTCCCTACCCCCACTCCAAAATAGCAAGCCTACTGAATACCCCTTCCCCCAACCTGTTCTCCCTTATAGCCTCCCCCTTCGCCCCTTAACTTCCTAGCAGGGCAAAATGGGTTTCTATATCCCACTTAAAGCATTTTTATGTGCTTATTGATATCTTTAATTTCTTCCTCTGAAAACTGCCTGTTCATATCCTTTGACCATTTATCAACTGGGGAATGACAACTCAATTCTCTGTATATTTTAGAAATGAGACCTTTATCAGAGACACTGGTTGTAAAAATTCTTTCAGCTGTATATCTTATTTCCCCATTGCATACAAAAAAACAATTTTTAAACATTTGTTTTTAAAACTTTGAGTTCCAGATTTTTTTCCCTTCTTCCCTCCTCACCCACCCCCAATGGTAAGATAAGCAATTCAATAAAGATTGTCATGTGTACTATCCAAACCATTTCCATAGTAGTTACATTGTGAAAGACTAACTGTATTTCCCTCCATCCTATCCTAACCCACACTTATTCTATTTTCTCCTTTGACCCTATCCCTTTGCAAAAATATTTGCTTCTAACTACCCTCTCTCCTAATCTGCCCTCCCTTCTATCCTCCCCCCTCTTATTTCCTAACCCCCTATTTTCCTTTAGGGTAAAATAGCCTATTGAGTGTGTATGTTATTCCCTCCTTAGGCCAAATTCAATGACAGTCAGGTTGTCTCATTCAGTTTCACCTTCCTGCTCTTCCTCTCCATTGTAACAGTTTTCTCTTGCCTCTTTTCATATGAGATAATTTACCCTAATTTATTGCTCTCTTTCTTCTTCTCCCAATAAATTCCTCTCTTACCTCTTAAATTTATTTTTTAGATATCATTCCTTCATAATCAACCCATCCCATGCCCTCTGTCTATGTATATGTGAACATACAAATGACCACACTCACATACATATTTATATACACATACATCCTCCTATACATACATACATAGGTGTGTATATATACATATATTTCCATATATATATATATATATTCCCTTCAGCTATCCTCATACTGAGAAAACTCTTATGAGTTACAATTATCAACTTTAATAAGTTCCTTATGATTTCTTTTTCCTGTTTACCTTCTCATGCTTCTCTTGCTTCTTGTATCTGAATGTCAAATTTTGTGTTCAGCTCAGATTTTTTCATCAAGAATGCTTGAAAGTCCTCTATTTCATTGAATGAC
>CM053590.1:13812935-13846161 GCA_028646515.1 Pseudochirops corinnae | reverse complement strand
ATTATACTCAGTTTTGTTGGGTAGGTGATTCTTGGTTTTAGTCCTAGCTCCTTTAATGTCTGGAATATCATTCTAAGCCCTTTGATCCCTTAATGTAGAAGCTGCTAGGTTTTGTATTATCCTGATTATTTTCCCACAATACTCAAATTGTTTCTTCCTGACTGCTTGCAGTATTTTCTACTTGACCTGGGAACTCTGGAATTTGGCTATACTATTCCTAGGAGTTTTCTTTTTGGGATCTTTTTCAAGAGGTGATTGGTGAATTCTTTCCATTTCTATTTTGCCCTTTGGTTCTAGAATATAAGGGCAATTTTCCTTGATAATTTCTTGAAGGATGGTGTCTAGACTCTTTTTCTGATCATGGCTTTTTGGTAGACCAATAATTTTTAAATTATCTCTCCTGGATCTATTTTCAAGGTCAGTGGTTTTTCCAATGAGATATTTCACATTGCCTTCTATTTTTTCATTTGTTTGGGTCAGTTTAATAGTGTCTTGATTTCTCATAAAGTCATTAGCTTCCAATTGCTCCAGTCTAATTTTGAAGAAGTTATTCTCTTCAGTGAGTTTTTGAAATTTGTTTTCCATCTGGCAAATTCAGCTTTTTAAAGCGTTCTTCTCCTCATTGGCTTTTTGGGCCTCCTTTGTCATTTGAGTTATTCTATTTTTTAAGGTGTTATTTTCTTCAGTGTATTTTTGGGTCTCCTTTAGCAAGCTGTTGACTCACTTTTCATGATTTTCTTGCATCATTCTCATTTTTCTTCCCAATTTTTCCTTCACCTCTCTTACTTGATTTTCAAAATCCTTCTTGAGCTCCTCCATGGCCTGCAACCAATTCATATTTTTTTTGGAGGCTTTTGATGCAGGAGTTTTGACCTTGCTTTCTTCCTCCCACTCCATGCCTTGATCCTTTTTTCCCCAAAAAAAGGATTCTATCATCTGTTTGTGCTTCCTGTGCTTGCTCATATTGGCAGCCGATTACTTGACTTTTGAGCTTTTTGCCGTGGTAGAACTCTATTTCCAGAATTTCCACCACCCAAGACCACAATCCAGATCCAAGCAGGTCAAAGCAAACATGATTACCCTCTAAATGGTCTCTTGGTCCCCCTACAATCTGCACACCAGGGGCTCTGGAAGCAGCCACACAGCAGTGGCTACAGCCACTGTGCCTCCTCCACTTCTTGCTCCAGGGGCAGTAGCTGGACCATGCTCCCCCTGTTCCCAACAAAGTTTCATGCTGACCTTTTACTTTGTCTTTGGTATTTGTGGATTGAGAAGTCTGGAAACTGCTACAGCTGCTGGTGATTTACTCTTGTGAAGTCTACTCTAGCTGCAGCTGGTGGGAGCCACCCTGGGGCTAAAACCTCGGCTCAGTCAGGACTGTGCTCCACTCCCAGCATGCTTCTATGGACCCTTCCAGCTGGTCTGTGGGGCTTCCTTCAGCAGGAGATTTGTCTCTCTCTGTCTCTTTGTGGGTTCTGCAGCTCTAAAGTTTGTTTAGAGTCATTTTTAACATGTGTTGGAGGAGGTGGAAGCTGGAGTTCACTGAAAGTCCTGTTTCTACTCCACTGTCTTGGCTACACTCCCCTCCCCACGTCTCTCCACATGCCCAATTTATTGACCTCCATTTTCTCTACTTTATTTATGCTTGCTTTACTTATGCTATACTTTATAAAACTTCCCCTAAGAACTGCTTTTGCTGAATCCCATAAGTTTTGGTATGTTGTCTCATTACTGTAATTCTCTTGAACGAAGTTACTGATTGTTTCTATGCTTTCTTGTTTTGACCTACTCATTCTTTAGGATTGAATTATTTATTTTCCAATTAGTTTTTAGTCTATCTTTCCATGGCCCTTTATTTCATATAATTTTTATTGCATCATGATCTGAGAAGGATGCATTTAATATCTCTACCTTTCTGCACTGAATTGTGAGGTTTTATGCCCTAGTACATGGTCAGTTTTTATGTATGTGCCATGTACCACTGAGAAGAAGGTATATTCCTTTTATCCCCATTCAATTTTCTCCAGAGATCTATCATATCTACCTTCTCTAAAATTCTATTCACTTCCCTAACTTATTTTTTGTTTATTTTGAGGTTAGATTTATCTAGTTCAGAGAGGGGGAGATTGAGGTCCACCATTAGTATAGTTTTGCTATCTATTTCTTCCTCTAAGTCCCTTAACTTCTCCTCTAGGAATTTGGATGCTATACCGCTTGGTGCATATATGTTTAGTAAGGATATTGCTTCATTCTTGATGTTGTCTTTTTAGCAAGATATAGTTTCCTTCCTCATCTCTTTTAATTAGATCTATTTTTGCTTTTGCTTTATCTGAGATAAGGATTACTACCTCTGCTTTTTTTTCTACTTTAGTTGAAGCATACTTAATATATTCTACTCCAGTCTTTTACCTTTACCCTGTGTCTATCCCCCTATTTAAGATGTATTTCTTATTATCATATTATCATATTGCAGGATTATGGTTTTTAATTCATTCTGCTATCTGCCTCTGTTTTATGGGAGAGTTTATCACATTCACATTCACAGTTAGGATTACTATCTGTGTCTTTCCCTCCATCCTATTCTTTCCTCTGTTTATGTTTTTATTCCTCCCTTCTCTGTTCCCCTCCTTAAGAGTTTTCCTTTTGACCACTGCCTCCCTCAGTATTGCCTGCCTATGCACCTCCCTCCCTTTATCTACCCTTCCCCCTTAATACTACTTCCCTCCCTTCTAACCACCCTCCTTTTTTCCTCTTTCCCCTCCTACTGCCTGGAGGGCACAATAGATTTTTTTTATACTTAACAAAGTATGTTATTCCCTCCCTGACCCCAACCCATGAGAGTAAATTTCATATGATGCTCCTCTCCCTCCCTCCTTTTCCCCTACTATATTGAGTTTTTGTGTCTTTCCACATTAGAATGCTATACTTAATTGATTATGTTAATCCCTCCTTGAACCAAAACCAATGAGAGTAAAGTTCATATAATATTCATCTCCCTCTCTTCTTTCCTGCTACTATAGTATGTTTTTATGCCTCTTTTTTTTGGCATAATTTACTCCTTTCTGTCTCCTCCTTTCCTTTTTCTCCCATTAGAATCCTTTTGCACCCCTTAATAAGGTTTTTATCATCAGATTAATTCATTTATACCTACACCCCCTATCTATATATATCTCCTTTAAGTGTTGTGATAATTATACAGTTCTCCATATTGACAGGTATCAGCTTCACATATAGGGATGTAAACAATTTGCTCTATTGAATCATAAATTATGTGTGTGAGTGTGCACAAATGTACGTGTGTGTATGTTTTCCTTGTTTACCTTTTTATGTCTCTCTTGAGTCTTGTATTTGGAGATCAAATTTTCCAATGAGTTCTGGCTTTTTTCATCAGGATGGTCTGGAAGTCCCTTATTTTATTGAATGACCATCTCCTTGCTTGAAAGATTATGCTCAATTTTGATGGATAGTTGAACCTTGGTTGCAGTCCAAGCTCTTTTGCCTTATGAAATATCATATTTCAATCCCTCAGATCTTTTAATGTAGAAGCTGCTAGGTCCTGTGTGATTCTGACTCTAGTCCCACAATATTTGAATTTTTTTCTTTCTGGCTGCTTACAGTATTTTCTTCTTGACATTATAATTCTGGAATTTGGCTACAATATTTCTTGGAGTTTTCAATTTCAGATCTGTTTCAGGAGGTGTCCAGTGAACTCTTTAAATAACTATTTTAACCTCTGATTCTAAGACTTCAGGATGGTTTCCTTTGACAATTTTCTTGGTGGATATTTGTCCAGGTTGTTTTTTGCATTATGGCTTTCTGATAGACCAATAATTCTTAGATGATCTCTCCTGGATCTGTTCTCCAAGTCAGTTGTTTTTCCATTGAAATATTTCACATTTTCTTCTAATCTTTCAATATTTAGTTTTTGTTTGACTGCTTCTTGATGCATCTTAGAGTCATTAGCTTTGATTTCATTGATTCTAATCTTTAGTAATTTATTTTCGTTGGTTAGTTTTTGAAGCTCCTTTTCCATATGTTCAGATTTAATTTTAGGGAGGCATTTTCTCCAGTTAGATTTTGAACCTCCCATCTCCCAGTTCACAAATTTTACTTTTTAAGGATTTGTTTTCTTCAGTGAGAGTTTTTTTTTCCATTTTGGCTATTTCAATTTTAAAAGAATTGGTCAATTTATCTTCTACCTCTCTAATTTGGCTCTTAAAATCCTTCTTGTGCTCTTCTAAGAATGCTTTCTGGGCTTGAGACCACTTTATATTTCCTTCTGTGGTCTCAGGTCTGGGTATAGAGTCAATGGTGTTCCCTTCTGAAATTGATTCTTCTAGCTAGCAATAATAGGATTCAATTGCCTTTGGTTTTACTTCAACCACTTGCTTCCAGCCCATTATGACTGCCTATTCCCTGGCTCTTAAAGGCTCTTAAATCTTAAAGATTTCTGCTTCTGGGGTATAGAGGACTCTGACCTATGTTTCTTAAGCTGGGAGCTAAGGGCCTGGTTGCTGACTTTGTGCACTGTAGCCTCTGGGTGTCTAGACTGAGGCCAAGGCCAGGACTTTCAGTGTTTCTCCTGGCTTACCCTGAGACTCACAGAGTAAGTTTTGGGGGAGGCATGGTCTGGCCACTTCAGGTTTCCAACTCTGTGCTCCTGGGCTAGAGCTCAGGCAGGCTCTAAAACTGAAGGCCTTCCATGCTTGTGTCTGCAGATTTCCTTGGTTGTGTTAAGGCACACCTTGGCTTCTTGTGTTAATGCTTTCTGGCACCACCCCCCTGGGCTTCAGGATCTCCCACTGGTCAGCTGAGGTGGTGCTTGTTAAGACACCTCCATCCCTTTATTTGCAGCTGGGCACAACCTCAGTCACACCCTTCCTCATCTGCTGCTGCCTCCTTCCCTCTCTGGGAATTACCTTGGATCAGTTGTATATATTCTTCTACAGATTATCCCCAAAGTCTTAGTAAGGTTTGCAACTTTGATAGCATTAATAACTTAAAGTTTTGCTAAAATTTGGGGGATAACCTGCATCCACACTCATCTTCCCAAGGAATAGATTATAGAGGCCTCAAGAGTAAGGACTAGTTGTCCTTGATCTTTGCATTCCTAGCACCTAACACTGTTCCTGATATACCCTAAGCACTTAACAAATGCTTGTTGATTAATTGGGTTCAGGTCACACTTCTACCATATCTTAGTTGCATGACCTAAGGCCATCTCCTTACCTCTCACTGTCCTGAGCAACTTCATAAGGCTATAAGTTACAGAGAAGGTGCAGATCTGCATCAGTGGAGCCAATTTCCACATCAAGAGCTTCTCATACTGAAGAAACCATAGGTTACAAACAAACAGCAATTCATAACTCTGCCATGCCTTCAAGTTTTCAACGTTTCCTCATAAGTCCTGTGAGGTAGGTAGTATGAATATTTTTATTTCCATTCAATAAATGGGTACGTAGAGGTTTTGAGAATGTCAGTGGTGTGACCAGCATCATACACCCAGTAAATGTTTGAGACAAGATTTCCACCCCAGTCTCTGGGCTCCAAGTCTAACCTTCTCTGTAACACTAAGCTTTAGGTTATTCTTAGAAGCTATATGATGTCAACATTCAGACAAAATCCTAAAAAAAGTGAACTATCCTAGATGATCATGAGCCTCTCAGAAATGTGGGTACTTGGGTTTGTGTGGAGCAAGGAAGCTTGACTGATGTGTGGGGGTTTTTTTCAATCTTCAACTCAATATTTCATATTTTATAGCTACACCCTTAGTCAGAATGACATTGGGACACCTCATTCCTTTTATTTGGATGTTAGGAACTACCCTTGGAACTGACTCTACATTCCCCTTTGCATATTACCATCTATTTAGCATGCCTGTACATCATTCACCTGTTCCTACCTGTATGCTCTGAGCTGTCCATATCCTATGTGCAAGAAACCACGGGAAATAGAGAACACTTTTCTTGGGTCATGGCTGCCATGTTTTCAAGGGTTCTTTGTCTGGTGTGCTTGGTTCCTGACCATTCCATTGTGAAATCTAGGGGGAAAAAGCTCTGGCTTTAGAATCAGAGGACCTGGGTTCAAATCCTGACTCTGTCACTTACTATGTAACTGTGGGTAATTTACTCCATTTCTCTGTGCCTCATACCTCTGTGCCCCATACTTACGTGAGATGGTTGGACTGGATGGGCTCTGAGGTTCCTTTCAGCTCTAGTGCAACAAGCCTTATTTGTACTCAATTTTGTGTTGCTTTTTGATCGGGGTCTTTTCTAATTATTTGCTCTTAAAAATAGATGTTTATTGGTATCATTTGTTTAGATCAGTGGTTCTCAACCTTCCTAATACCACAACCATTTAATACTCATATGTGGGTGGGCCCTCCTGGAGACAGATAGAGGAGCCGTGTCTCAGTTCCTAAGGCCATCAGAAATATGTGTTTTCCGATGGTCTTAGGTGACCCTGTTCGACCCCCAAGGGGTCGCAACCCACAGGTTGAGAACTGCTGGTTTAGATACTGACTGGATTTCTCCCTTTAAGTTCCCCCTTTCTCCCTTCCAGGGAACTCTCCCTTATAACAAAGAATATATCACACACACACACACACACGCACACGCACACACAAGCACATGTGCACATGTCTGCAGATATTGGGAACTCCCTGGGGCTGGGGTTGGCCCCCTCTTTATTTTCCCAGTTTCGCCTCATCTCTCCCAGTCCTAATTCCCTGTCCTGCCATGGTGATCCATATATAGTCCCAATGGGATACTTGTGAAGTATAACAAGGGAATCCTAACTAAGATGAGAGGTTCTACCTTGAATCTGCCCCCAGTGCTGCTATCAGCAGTACCAGTACCAGTACATGGCTGCCACTGGTCAATCACTAATTATCTAATCAGGCAGCCATGTGTTAGGAAGAAATAGTTACATGGCTTGCAGGGTAGCCGTTTTCTTTTATATTCTTTACCAAGGGTCAGACAAGTACTCTTAGTAAAAGTCAACATGAGCCTCTCAATGCCATGGTGTCATGTTCTAGGTGACTCATGGTGTCATGTTCTAGGTTGTTCATGATGTCATGTTCTAGGGGACTCTGAAAATATCTCATGATTAAATGAAATGAGCACTATATTTTTATCCTCTAGGATAGTATAGGTCTTAATTTCTTGAAAGAGAAAGTCCCCCTGCCTCTGCCAGCTAGGAATGAGGGAGAGAAAAAGTCTGCCTTAATGAGAAGAGATCAAGGTTCAAGCTCACTCATGCTCATATGCTCTTGAGGCTACTTCCTCCTTGACTAGATTATTAATAGAGGTAAACATCATTAGTATTCATTGCTCTCCTCCAGGCAGCACTGTCTTCATCCTCTCTTGCCCACTGTTGGTAGAATTAGAAATCTACACATAGAGAGAACCATAACCCCTTGTTCTCTCCTCCACTACCCCCTACTTGATTGCTAATAACGTGCAGAAGATACCTGAGCACATCAATATCTTCCTTTAGATGGGCAGACCTCCAGCAAGACAGCTGGGCTGTTCAATGTCTTCCTGCTTAAAGCAAACCTAAAGAAATGAACCCAGGTTTTCTTGACTCTCAGTCCAGCACCAAAGCCGTCATGCCATTCTGGCTTTCCAATACTTTCAGCCTTAGTTTGGGGATCTACAAAACCTCAGGCTTGGACTCCATTCCCTCCAAAGTCTCTTCCAACTTTAAAATCCCTTTCCATTCTTATATTCTAATGTGGATTAGTGGGAAGAGCAGCGCATTTCCCTCCCAGGGTGGGTGTGAGGAGGATCAGATGAGATAATATATGTAAAGTGCTTTGCAAACCTCAAAGCTCTTTCTAAATGTTAGCTATTATTGTATTTTAGACTCTCAGATTTAGAGTTGGAAGGGACCTTAGTGGTCACCCAGCCCACCCCTCTCAATTCACACTGAGAAGGATAAGTATCTTGGCCAAGGTAGCAAGTACCATAAGCCAGACAGGTCCCCAGGTCTATTGCCTCCACAGTCAATTCTATTTCTCCAATATCATGCTACCTCCCTTTTATTGCTGCAATCAGAGAAATAGAGTTTGGAGCCCAGATCTGGATTTTGCTGTTGGTGTTTTGTGAGTCACTTCCCTGGGCCTCAGTTTACCACTCTGTAAAAGGGAAAAGCTGTACTATGTGGCTTCTAAGGTAATTTCCAACTCTAAATCTGGAATTCTAAAATACAATAATTGTTGTGTGGTCTTCACTGACTCTTCGTGACCCTATTCTTAGCAAAGATACTAGAGTAGTTTGCCATATCCTTCTCCATCTCATTTTACAGGTGAGGAAACTGAGGCAAACCATGTGTGACTTGCCTAGGCATGAGCTAGTGTACAGCTAGTGTATTGACCTGGATTTGAACTCAGGAAGAAGAGTCTTCCTGACTCCGAGTCCAACACTTTATCCACTGGGCCACTTAGCTGCCAAAAAAACAAACAAACAAAACCAAATAATAGACAATAGCAAGTAGAGTGAGTTTTAAGGTTTACAAAGCACCTAACATTTGAAAATAAGCAGCTTCTTCCTTTTCACACTTATGGGCTTCACCATAGCTCAGCAAGTCAGAGGTAGCTCTGGAAGTGATGCTCAAGGTAATCAGTTCAATCAGTAAGCATTTAGAAAGTGTCTTCATTTTCCAGACGATAAATCTGGGGCCTGGAGAAGTCGTTTGTAATTTGCCCAAAGTCACTAAGGTAATAAAAGAAAGGGCTGAGATTTGAACCCACATCTTTGGACTTCAAATGCAAAGCTTTTCCTTCACCATATTACTTCTCCTGAGGTTTATGGTAGATAGAGAATATTTCTGCCCACAAAAGTGACCCCCTGCTCTACCTGGGTATTTTTACTGAACTAATACTAACAGAGACTCAAAGGGAAAATCTATAGCTGGTTAGTTGCAATGTACAGTGTTTTATAGATGATATCTCACTTGATCCACTCAATAACCATAGGAATTTGGCGCTGTTATTATCCCTGATTTACAGAAAAAGAAACTGAGATTTTAAGAAGGTTAAGTGACTTGTCCAGAGTCACACAGCTAAGAAGTATTATGAAATAGAATTTGAACTCAGGTCTTCCTGACTCCAAGTCTAACACTCTGTCTACTGTGCCACCTACTCACTTTCCCAGTAAGTCAACATAAACAGGCTTTAAAAACGGGTTCTTTACATTCAGTCTGAGATTTCAGGTAGTATATGAACTTGGATGTGAAAAAAAAAATATGTCCCAACAGTTTGCTTCTTCCTCTTGCTGACCCAGCCTGAGGGTTGCAGCCAGATCTGTTCACCATCTTTCTGACCACTTTCCATGTCATTGCTCATTGTCCTGCCTTAGATTTGAAGCTATTATCAGAGAAAGATTCAAACCATGTGATTCTTTTGATAGCAGGCACATGACAGTGTAACCCACAAAATGGAAATATAGTTCTCTTTCCAGAATCTCTGTGTGTCTCCCTTCACTGCCATTCAGGGCTGTCAGAATCTGGCAACTCCCACGATCAAAGCCCATACTACTCCAACTTTTTGGTTTCCTTGGTTAGAGTTCATAATGTCCATATCTATTGATGCTCACAAAGTACACTGTGCTAGTGAGAGTCCCAAAACACAGATCTGACCCTGCTCAGCAAACTCCAGTGGCTCCTACTTACCAGGATCAAATGCAAACTTCCCCAATAACCCAAGGCGACCCCAACATACCTTTCTAGTCTGAGTGTACATTTAGTTCATTCACTCACTCTTTGACCCAATCCAAGTGGCTTTCTTTTTGTTCATTTCACATAACATCACATCTCAGGTTTATGTGCCTTTGCCTGGAATACCCCCCCCCCCCCCACCTCTGCCTCTTAAAATCCTGAATTTCCTTCAAGGCTTGGTTCAAATATCTCCTTCTGCATTTAATCCCCCAGATGCTAATGTCTTGCTCTCCCCAGATAACCTTGTGTTCAATAAAAAATGACTTGCATTTATAAAACAGTTGAAAGTTTTCAAAGCACTTTGCATACATTATCTACATTAAATAGATTATTTGCATGCATTATTTTAATACTTTTTATCTGCTTACGTGTATATTTACTATCTCCTTCAGCAGAATAATCATTTTTTGAAGGTAGGGACTATTTTATTTCTGTCTTTTTACCCGCAGCACCTAATACAGTTCCCAGTGTATCATAGGTGCTTAATAAATAATTGCTAATTAATTGCTATACTTGGAATCAATATTAGAATGCAGAGATAGAATTGTCATCAAGCAGTTTACAATCCTACCAAGGAAAAGGTGGAAAATCTCTGTTTCAGGCAGTATAGTGAACATGATGGGGATTCTCATGCTAAAGTTTATGTGTCTGGAGGTCTTTTTATTTTATCAAAAATTCCATTTTGGGTAAAATAATAAAGTCAATCACTTAAACTATTTGATCTTTTTCCTTTTAAATAGTGTTTTATTTCGTCCAAATGCATGTAAAGATAATTTGTAACATTAATTTCTTAAGTAAAATTCTGAGTTCCAAATTTTCTCCCTCCCTCCTTCCCAACCCTCCCTGAGATGGAAAGTAATTTGACATAGGTTATATATGTGTAGAACAAACTTCCATATTAGTCATGTCAAACAGTTTTATTAATGATTGACAACATGTGGCCTTGTTGTCAAACAGATAGCAACGGTACAAGGTTGGTTCAAAGGGGACTGGATCATGATTCCAAAGAGTCAGATACCACAGGTCTACACAGGTCAATTCCAGAGTATTCTGCAGTGTCCAAGAAGTCAGTGTATGAGCAGGGCTGAGTGCCAATCTTAGCCTGCTTCCTGAATGAGTGTTATGGTGAGTCCACAGGAGCAAATTATAAAAGGATCCTAGGTGTGAAGGGGGAAAGGATCTCAGAGGTCATGTGATCCAGCTTTCTCCTTCTACAAACAAAGACACTCAGGCCCAGGGAGATTAAATGACTTGCCTAAAGTGAGATTTGGAGGTGAGAATTGAACCCAGGACCTCTGACAGAAGTAGGACTCATCCCACTGTACCATGAAGGAGGCTGGAAGTATGTGAATGGATCTTGTCACAATCAAGGCAGCAAGAGAAATACTAGGATTATTTCACATGAAGCATACTCATAGAAGTTTCCAACTTTTGCTCCATTGAATTTGATAGACTGGTTCATTTTATGCCACCTACTTAATGCCCTTACCTTAGTCCCGCGCCACCCCTCCTCTCCCTTTGTCTCTATTCCTGTAATGAGCACACAAAGTCAGCACTATAAGACACTGTCTTATGCCCATCTTTACCATTTAATGAGCAGAGCTTGGAAGCTCCTCATTTGATATTTGAAATAATTGCTTGGTCTTGGCTCTTGTGACTTTTCAATGGAATTTTAAAGCAGCCTGGTATCAGCCAATCAACAAGCAATTAATTGGCTCTTCATGTGTTAGACATTGGGCACAAACTGGAGATGCAGAGATGTAAAAATAGTCCCTGCCTTGAAGGAGCTTGCATTCTAATAGGACATAGCCATAAAGTACCCAGGAGGTAGGAAAGACTGGCCTAGCAGCCTTGATTAATTTTTCTTGGCAGTCTGGCTGCATAATCCTGAGCAGTGGTCCTTGTTGCTTTGAAGACAGCAGAAAGAAGTCCAGAAAAAGGGAATAGGAGGACTGAGGGGGCCATTGACTACTGGTCCTTGTCAGCCTCTTGTTAACTTACAATATCAAAACAATTCCCTGAATGCAATCTGGTTTCTCCCTTACCAAAGACCTAACCATTTTCTTTGAGGAAACTGAGAAAAAGCTCAGGGTCATTTTCTCATTCATTTCTCTGAAGATAGGATTGGGGAAAAGGGCAAGGAGGCCTTAATTTATGTAGCTAAGAGTGGTTCCCCCTAATCCTTTCCCAGCCCTTGACCTACTTAGGTTCATTATCAGAAAAAAAGAGAAAATTCTTCACCTAATGTAAGTATCTCTTGAGTTCACCTTTGATCCCATGGAAAGGGAAATCCTTCCTCAGAGGAAATGGTCAAAGAAATTGACCGGTTTTAGAAAAATGGTTCTCTAAGTGTGCCGACATTTTAAGTTACTATTGTTCTAAAACTGTTAACTTTGAAATGTTGATCTATCGAGCGTAGCATTGTGTTTAATATTTGAGGATATTAGAAACTATAATGGTGAAATGGTTTATGTAGGAAAGATTTCCAAATGCACGGTATAACTTTGTTCATCTTTGGACCTCTATCTAAGCAGAAATTTTTGGAAAGAGTTTAATCTAAGTTATTAAAAATTATTTTTGACAGACTCATGCCCAAAACGCAGAGTATGTAATGTCTTTTCATACAATTAACTTCCTTGGTCCTCAATTTCCACATCTGCAAAATGAAGGCATTGGTAAGCAACCTCTGAGGTCTATGGCAACCTTAACACTATAATCTTTCTCTATTTTAATAACAGTTTATGACAAAATATTTTATTTATTATTATTTTATTAAATTTTTGTTACTTAGTAACAAAATATTTTGATAGCGATTACTATTAATTATTCCATTGTACTTATTATAGCTAAGAGAATGCTTTGGGGTCAGCTTTTCCACCGAGTTGTTAGGCTATAATTAACATTAGCTTTGGAATCAGAAGACCTGGGTTAAGGCCTAACTTTTGACTCATTACTTATGTGATTTGGGGTGAATCTTGCCTGGTTTCTCCATGTGCAAAATGAAAGAGTTTGACAAGGTGTCCTCTGAAGTCTCTTCGAATTTTAGGTTTCTGAACCCACGAACCTTTGTACCTGGAGTGGGAGCCCTAGGGTGATGCATGTGGATTATATATTTATATTTGTTGTATGGAATGTTTTTAAAGGTATTACCAATGTTTAACAGCTGCTCTAGTCCAAACATACACAAAGGAGGGCTGTACTTTGAAGTAAAGAAGGTTGGAGGCCTTATGGGATTGGCCCTCAAGATATCTAAATGAAATGGGCATACCAAGCACCTAGGCAAAATCAAGGACCCTCTTCTGTAGGAGAAAGAGAGAAGGGGGCATCTAATGGGACAGACGCTGAGAGAAGCAGACAGATGGGGGAGGTAGATTAATGAGAAAATGAGAATGATTACCAACCTAGGTACTTATTTTCCCTCCCTTTAAAATCTATACACATATGACAAGCATCCTGGATGAAGGGGTGGGAAGGAAATAGAGAAGCTTCCCACATGTGATATAGGATCATAGATTTAGAACTGGAAGAATCCTTGAAGGACATTGAGTTTCACCTCTTTATTTTACAGATTAGGAAACTGAGACCCAGAGAGATGGATTTGCCTATTAGGACCAAGCTAGCAAGTGTCTGATGTGGGATTCAAACTGAGGTCTTCGTGATTCCTTTTCTCTATTCCACTAGACTCATGTCTTACCTCAAAGTATATTTTAGAGACACAAAAGGTTACAGAAAAGACGAGTTCATTTTACTCACTGATTACTGATGAGTTGGGGTTTTTTAATGTTGATTTGGTGGGACAGAATGCTACCATAAAGGCTCTCCTACAGCAAGGTGTCTCTCAGGTGTATGTCAAAATCATACACAATTCCTCAAAAGTTATAACAATAGAGACAACTTTGTTCAACAGTTCTCTAGTTGTTAATGTCAAGTGGGATGCAAACCAGAGAGATATGCCCTACTGAGTATGTCCTCCAAAGGTGTTTACAGGGGATCTCCCACTCACATTCCAAATGGAAGAAGGGTTGCCTGTGGATGGTGAGGTCCTCCCAACACTCCCATTTGTATTTGACATTGTGTTGGTTTTGTCAAGCCCTGAAATATTCACCGCAAGGTCTCATCGATAAGATGTATAATCTCCATATGGGAAAAATTAAGTAGATGAAGATTGCCATTTGTACATACTATGACATGAAGCTGATTGTAGAATTCATAGAGCTAATTAGCAGCAGGCATATCTTGGACAAACACTGCATTCAACCATTTGAATTGTGCCTGGAATCCATACTGTTGTTTATACTAAAGTCCTTGATGAAATCAGTACAGTTTCATGCACGAATCAGAATATCTGGACAATGTTACCATCCACAAACACTACTAGAATGGAATAAGAAGAGTGGAGAGGGCTGGAGAGCATTGTGTAAATTGGACAGCATGTTTGACAACCCCAAACTTCTCCCAGAAACAAAGGTGTATCTCTTTAACATCAATTTTCCTCCAGTAATACTACATGCCTGAACACCATAGACTGTCATGATTGGTGAAGGACTAAAATTGAAGACCCAAAGAGTGATGCATGTAGGTCAGACAAGCTGAAACTCATTACCAATGAACAAATGAGCAGGAGTTAGGATGTGAATGACACAATTGGAGAGATACAAGGTCAGAATAGGAAGTGAGCAGATCACTTAGGAAAAGTGAGGAGTAACCAGTGAATAGGCTGTGTTCTTTGTTGGTACGCCCAATGTTGACCAATCTAGGAAAAGACATATGTGTTACACAGAATTCTATGGAAAATTTTTTTAAAACTCAGGTCCTCTTGACTCCAGGGCCAGTGGTCTATCCACTGTGCCACCTCGCTGCCCCTCAATGGAGGATTTATGGGATGGCATAGAGAAGAGTAGCTTTGGGTGGGAATGCATGCATGGGCTGTAATCTATACCGTTAGAGGCGGTGTCCACACCCAACAACATCACAGAAGAAGGAGGATAGACACATGGAGACTGTTGTACTATTACTAGTTTGAGCTGTTGTTGGTTGTAGCTTTGTTTTTAATATCGTATCTTTGACAAGGAATACAAAACCTGATGACTCAGTATTTTATGGAAAAATATGATCTACTTCATGGTAGCATGTTTTTTAACTATGCACTTAATACCTTTTTCATGACAACAAAGAAGTACTTACTATATACCTCCAAAACAGGGGCCACTGGTAAATTTATATCCCTTGCTCAAATTCTAATTTAAAACCTTAGATGATCCAAAATGCACCCCCAAAAGGACATATTAATTTAAAGAAATATCCACTTATAAGAGGAAACACAACCATTCATTCATTGGCTTATTTATTAAGCTCTCATTATGTGCCAGGTGCTAGGAAATCAAAGACAAAAACAAAATAACCCATATCCTCAAGAAGTCTAGATATATACCGTTTTTGATTTGTACTTGCAAAAACATTGTAACACGTCCCTCTTACACACATACACACACACACACACTCCCTAAGGGATGAATATCTAATGAAATATCTAATGAAAACTAATCAGTTTTATAATTTAGATGTCTTTGCAGTCTTTAAGGTAATTATTACATCTTTGTAGAGTTCAACTAAAAATGTCTATGTTCTTCAGACTTAGAGGCCAGAAGCCAGTTCCAAGATGTACAGCCAATGTTTGCAAAGCATAAATGAGTTCTCTGGGTCTTAGGTAAAGAAAACGTATTTAAGGATGAATATAAACTTTGGAAATAATGAAAGCTTCAGAAAAAAATTGTGAACAATATAGCTGGTCAATCTTGTCAACATTTTAATATTGTATGGGTGAAAAGACATATTATGTAGAATCACAGAACCTCAGAGTTGTAAGGGCCCCCGGATGCCATCCAACCCAAGCTACAATCATACAGATATTCACTTAGAATATGTGCTCGTTTTTCTAATGCCTAGACCTGGTCAGGTCATTTATCTTCTCAAAATCATTTAGAAACTCCCAATAGCTGATAGGATCATAAGATCATAAATTCAGAACTGGAAAACACCTTATACATGATGAAACAGACAAAGGAGAAGTGGTTTCATATATCTTAGACCTAGGACTAGAAGGTACCTTGTTAAGTTCAATCCCTTTATTTTGCAGATAGGGAAACTAAGGCATAAAGAAAAGAAGTGACTTTTAAAGATCAGGGATCTAAAACTGGAAGTAATCTAGAGGTTGTCTGGTCTAACCCTTTCGTTTTGTACATGTGGAAAGTGAGGAAGCGTGGGTAAGTAAAGTGCCTTGTCCAAAGTCATATAGGCAGGATTTGCCCTCCACTTCCAGGCCCCTGACTCCAAATCCAGGGATCTGTGATCACCACACTTCTTCTCAATATTATACTCACACCAAATGTAGTCTAGAATCTGATTCATAACAAAAAGTTAACATTCAATTGAATTCTCTTAAATAAATTAAGTTTTATGACTAATGCATCTATTGAAAAATGAGCAACTGCTTAGAAATATCCATAAACATTTGTGAGATTCTTTTCAATAATGTTTTCAATTTTCTCACCTAGTGTTTGGAAGTTTAGAAGATGGGAGGGGATGGCATCTTTCTGCACCATTGTCTAGGGGACAAAATCAATTCTTTTATGTTCTTCGAAATGGGGAGCAGAGAATTTCATTTTATTTATCAAATGTCTCTGTCCCATAAAATAACATCCTCCCACATGTTCTATAACTTCAAGTTTTTCCCACTAGAGACTTGTAAAAAGCAGCTTAGTCTTGTATTTTCTTTATTTCAATTTAAAAAGAAGAGGCAGTTTTGCACAGTGGTTAGATCCCTGGCTTCAGGGTCAAGGAGACCTAGGTTCAAGTTTTGTGTCCATCCTGTTCTGGATGTGTGACCTTGATATTTTTTCAGTGGAAATTACATTAAATAAGAAGTCAGCCCATCCATCTACTTTGCCACTAAAACCCCAAAGATCACAGAATTTTTCCATCTGAAGAGTCTGGGGAACCCGTTTTCCCCAGGTACCTAAGGCATTTCCTGGAAAGACAGGAAACTTAGAAGTCATGGCAATAATGACTAATGTCATAGAGGAGGATCACAAGGAAGAGGCGACAGAGAAGGAGGAGGTGGGTGAGATCGTGCCTTATGGCTGCTTCTGAGTCCGGCACTCTCCACTGTCACTGTGGTGTCTGTTATAAATCTTGATCATCTATAATAATTACATCATCACCAGTCAGTCAGGCTATAAACATTTAAGTGCTTACCATTGCCAGGCACTATGCTAAGTACTGGGGATACAAAAAGAGACAAATGATAGTCTCTGCCCTCAAGGAGCTTACAATCTAATGGAATTATGAGGAATGGCCTCTCATTAGGAAACAAGATATTCTATAATATCTATAGTTATTTCTCTTTCTCTCTGTCAGTGTATCTCTTTCATTTTAATCAAATAAGAAAAAAGAAATGGTGTGGCATGCTGGATAGCAAGCTTTTCTTGGAGAACTGAAGTCCTTTCTCTGACACATAGAAGCCCTGGGCAAGTCACTAAACCTCTCAGTGCTGGGCAACTCAGTTAAGACAATACATTAAGGACAAATTCCATGTTTTCTTTGGTAGAGTTTTTCATACCAGGAGTTCCCTCCATGAATAAAGTCACTGTCCTAAGTCCCCATCTCCCTCCTTCCCCACATGCAGCCAAATGAACAGTGTCATAATTAAATTTTTCTTCTGTAGGAGTGATAGTGAAAAGCTGATAATAAAAGGGGCCATGAGCTGAATGTGTGTATCTTCTTCAATCACATCCTTATTTATTTCTCATCTTTTTCCCCTTGTATGGCAGTTTGAACTACAAAGGTCCTCTTGTGATTCTGTAGCAATTTACCTCAGTTTTCTCATCAATAAAATGAAGTGGTTGGACTCATGGCCCTGAGTTCCCTTCTAGCCCTACAGCGATGAGGAACTCTGCCACCATCCAGAAGACCTGCCTTTCCTCCCAATCCTAAGCTTGTTCTTACTTCATAGTTATTTAATTTTTAAATTTATTTTTAATTTTTTTGTTTTGCTTTTTGGAGGGGGGAAGGTAGGGCAATCGGGGTAAAGTGACTTGCCCAAGGTCACACAGCTAGTTTTTGTGTTAAGTATCTGAGGCTGGATTTGAACTCAGGTCCTCCTGACTCAAGGCCAGTGCTCTATTCACTGTGCCACCTAGCTGCCCCCTCATAGTAATTTAATTCCCTGGGGTCCATGGATATAAGTTAGTTACAACTCCATGATGACATGTGACTTGCCTTAGACTTAAAATAGTTGAGAACAGATGCAAACAACACCGGACTTGTGAGAAATAACAGATACCTTCCAAAGAAAGGGAAGAACACATTTTCTGCTTCCAACCTCAAAAGTATTGCTTGACCCTCTTAACAGAATATTGAAGTCACTCAGAAACTTGACTAAGGTGTCCATTGCATTAAAGGGAAATTGTCTTCTCATCTGCTACCATGTCAGTAGCAGCTGTTCAGACAAACCTTGGAGGATCATACTCTAAGAAACAATTCTTACGATCAGTTTCCTTTTCCCTATTGCCAACACTCATTCTTGTCATGGGTTAAACACCTCCCAGATTGAGAAGAAGCCCATGACTGATCCCAGAGCAGTAAACCAAAACTGAAAATGAACGAGCCATTTATCATGTCCAGGCCTCAATTTCTTCAACTATAAAAGGAGGGGCTTAGATTAGCTGGCCCCTGAGATCCTTTCCAGCTATATCCATAGTCCTAAGAACAAACAACAAGATTGCCATCTTAACCAATTGAGTTTCACTATATTGAGATCTGGCCTGTGCTGTTGGCACTCACCTTTATCCAAAAGGGATCACAGGTTGGCTGGAGGCTCCTGCCTCTGTTTGGTGTCTCTCTGAATTAAAGATGAGAAGTTCAGGTTATAAACACTTCAGTTCTCTAGCCTCATCTAGAGAACAGCCATGTAGGGCCAAGGGAATTCACTTGCCAAGCAGTAGCCTTCCAGCTTATGGGGAAGATGGATATTTATTTTCCTTTCCACTCACAGAAAAGGAAGTAACCACTGAAGTAACCAATGAAAGGAACTGAAAAGGAAAAAAAAAAAAATGCCCCAAGCCCAGAGAATCCTGACCTCCAAGAAAAGGTGGGTGGAGAGCTGAGGTTCAAATCATATGATTTCTAAGAAGACTTGACTGCTCCTTTAATGCAGGTTGACCTGCTGGCAGAAGCAAAGGCAGGCAGGGCTTACCCTTCACCAAGGAAGTCAGGCCAACTTGTCTTCCTCTCGTTACCATGGTTATGGTACCCGATACTCACAGCCTGGCCATTTGCAATGCAAACAATCACTGGGACCCAGGAGAGTCCAACTAGCTATTCGGGGTGGGGAGATCCTGGAGAACTTGTATTGAACAGTTCACAGGGAACAAAGAACAAACAAACAAGGTCAGCCCCCAGAAGGCAGCGCGCCCAGGAACTCACTCTGGGATCCAAAGTCCCAGGACGGGTGTCTTCTCGAACAGAGCCACTATTATTGTCCTGGGCAAATTTTATGAAGTGAGTGGTGTTTGGGTTGCAAATGGGCTCTTTCTGGTGTGTTCTTGAAAGGGAGTTGGCATAATGCCAACTTGGGAAAACAGACCAGTGTTTTATCATCTTCTGTTTATCCAGGCATCATGTTAGTACCCATAGGGATCGTTTCACTTCTTTGCCCTTATATCTCCAATAGCTAGTACATACTTGGCACATAGTAGGTAGTTTATGGATAAGCATTGACTAGTTGATTGATGTACTAGGTGGCCTTGTAAATAGCATCATGTGGAGTGACTAGCTAAGTCATCCATGTCAGAAATAAAATTATGGAGACTGGAAGAAGAAATGATAATGGAGACAAAGTCTTCATTGCATCTCTCCTCCCCCAGGAAAAGTGGGAACCCTAGTCTGTTCCACCTGACCAGGAATTCAATGTGATGCAAGAAAAGTTGTATTGGCTTTGGAGTCAAATAACTGAAATTCAAAACCTGGAATGGTTCCCTCTCCCTGTGCGATATTGAGGAGCTCCCTTCAACTTTTTGGTGTCCTCAGCTATAAAGTGAGGACAAGATGGTCTTTGATATCCCTTTGAGATCGAAGTCTCTGGCCCAAACTCAGTCTCTCACTGGACAGTCCTTTAGCCTAATGACTGGGCCTACTCTAGAGGTAGAGCCTCTGCTCTCAATTCCAATCAATGCAAAGAGCATCAACAGAGAAAGAATTGTATGCAAGGCACTGTGCTAGGCAATGAAGACACAAAGATAGGAATGAAAGGGGGCCTCTCTCAAGAAGCTCTCATCCTTCTGAGGAGGGGGAATCAGTACAGGAAGAGAGGAAGAATGCAAAGTAATCTAGAGGTAATGCTAACAACAAGGACGGAGAATCAAGAAAGATGGCATACACGAGGTTGCATTGAGCCCAATCAATATTCAGTTCAATTCAGCAGTTTAATTCAACTCAACAATTATTAATTAGATGCTTACTGTATACCAGGCACTGGGCTGGGTAGTAGGGAAACAAAAGCAAAACTCAAATAGCCCTGGCCCTTAAGGAGCTTACATCCTATCAGGTAGAAAAACAATATGTAGACAGATAAATGATTATAAAATATAAGCAAATAATTTGGGGGAATGAGAATATCAACAAATGGGGGATGAGGAAAATGCTAGTCTAAGAAGTAACATTTCAGCTGAGAGGCAAAGGTGAGGGGAGAAAGCAGCCCAACATTGCAAAGGGCTTGTGCAATAACAAAGTAAGAAAGAAGAGAACAGGAGGCATCATAGGGCATAGAACACCCTGCCTAGAGTCAGGAAGGCTCAGACAATTTCTAGCTGTGTGATCCTGGGCAAGTCACTTAATCTTGCTTTCCTCAGTTTCCTAATCTGTAAAATGAGCTTGTGAAAGAAATGACAAATCACTCCAGTATCTTTGCAAGAAAACCCCAAATGGGGTCACAAAGATTTGGATATGACTGACCATCAATGAGAAGAAAATAGAATATAATATACAAGAAAAAATAAGTGGGAGTGTGTAAGGAGATTGACAAAGGGATGAGGCTCGTGATGTGGATGCTAGTTAGGAGACTATTGCAATAGAACAGGTGAGCTGTGATAAAGCCCTCACCGCAGTTGTGGTCAGAGAAGGTTATAGATGCAAGAGATGTTTGGGTAGAGTCCACAGACTTGGCCACTGTTTGAATATCTGGAATGAGAGAGGCCAGAGTTGATGTCTCAATATCACAGGCACAGGAAGGATGGTGGTATTCTTGATAGAACCAGCACTGTTAGAAATACAGGCAGAAGGGGCAGCCAGGTGGCACAGTGAATAGAGCACTGGCCCTGGAGTCAGGAGGACCTGAGTTCAAACCCGGCCTCAGACACTTAACACGCTTACTAGCTGTGTGACTTTGGGCAAGTCACTTGACCCCAATTGTCTTGCCTTCCCCCCTCCAAAAAGTGTTGGAGTCAAGATCCAGTGTGTCCAACTGTGGGAAATCAGACCCACAGGAGCTCAGAAGTCTCTACCACAGGTTGGGCATGAATAGTCCATGGGAACATTTGGAGTGGAAATGTCTTTAAATTGGTACATCTCACATTTCTTTTGAGCTCCTGCAAATCTGCTTTGCTCATAGAGAACAGCACCTTCTTTGACATGGGCGTGGCATGCTGAGCGGCACCATGTCAGAGTCTCCTACATTTCACAATTGATTCCAAAGTTCTTCAGAGAGACATTGAGAGTGTAGTTGTATCACTGCTTCTGACTATTGCGCCATAAGAAATAACAGAAGAGGTTGCTTCAGACAAACTTGGGAAGACTTAATTGAACTAATGTAGAGTGAAGTGAGCAGAGTCAGGAAAATATCTTGTATGAAAACAACACTATAAAGACAAATAACTTTGAAAGAATTAACTCTGATGAATGCAAAGACCAATTACAATTCCAGAGGACGTGTGATTAAACATACTTCCTGCCAGAGAAATGATGGATTCGAGATGCTGAATAAAGCAGACATTTTAGACACAGTCAATGTAGAACTTAGTTTGTTAAACTCTGCATTTTTGCTACAAGGATTTTATTTTTCTTTTAAATGAGGTGGCAGCATAGGAGAGTGAGAAAATAAATGCTTGTTAATTGAAGAAATATATTAAAAATGAAAAATAGGGGAGCATATGAGGGTACAGATAATGAGTTCCATTTTGGACATGTGTTGGGGGTGCCTATGAAGCCTTCAGATAACAATATCCAGGAAGTGACTGGACATGTGAGTCTGGAGCTAAAGAAAGAAATGAGGCCTGGGTCTGTAAGTTTGGGAATCATCTGCATAAAGATAGATAATTGAACCCAAGGGAACTGATGAAGTCACTGAGAGAGATTAGAGACACAGAAAGAAGTGGACCCACCACTCCTGGGTGACTGAGCCTTACAAAGCCCCAGAATTCAGGCCATTCCTTCAGCCAGAATCAGGTCCTTGACTGGCCAGGAGAGATTCATCCCAGTTCCAATGCCTCTCCCTCCTTGACTGTTACTGCTATACACACACTCAGCCCCTGAGTGCTTCAGAACTCCCCCCAACTCCATCTAAGTCTGGGCTACCTTTGTGAAAGGGAGTTTGTTCCCGGAAGATTTGTTAATTGAGGTATCATGGCACAGCAAAAGGGAGACAATAGAGACCTGTCTCTTAAAAAGATTCCTAACATCAAAGGAGAAGGAAATAGGAATGTGTTGTTTTTTCTTCTTTTGAGTAGCAATCAGGTACCTGCTCTCATTAAAATGTTCGCAGCACTTCCTCCCGCCCTCTCTCTCTCCCCAGAACCTTTTCATCCTATGTTGGCAATTCATCTGGAACAAATGGAGAGAGACAAATGTACTTGGCTTGAATAGCTGATAGTAAATCCAAGCTGGTCGCAGTCCTGAAGAAATGGTCGACAACTCCCAGATCACTCGTGGAGACTTTGTGACACAGGGCTTTGAGCAGGGTCCTAGAGCTTGGGGGAGCCAACCTCAGCCTCCAATATTGGGGGAAATCCTATGAATTCAATTAAAAAATAATTATGTGCCTCCTGGATGTAGAGGACTGGGCTAGGGACTAGGGGAGATTCACTAAGCCAAGCTGGGAGAATGTGTTCTGAGAAAATGGTGGGCCAGGGGTGGGGAATCTGTGGCCTCAAAGCCACATGTGGCCCTCTAGGTCCTGAAGTGTGGCCCTGAATGTGAATTTTGGATTCAATCAAAGGGTTGCACTTGAGGACCTAGAGGGCCACATGTGGCCTCGAGGCTGCAGGTTCCCCATCCCTGGGATGGATGTTATGAAGAGGCTGATTTGGCCTTGATTCCAGGAAATGAATCATAGCAGGGCTGTATCAGCATTGTATGAAGGGCTGCCTCAGGATGTAGTAAGTACCCTATCCCTTGAGATCTCAAGCAAAGGCTGGACACCCACATGTCAGTGATGTTGGGGCTTAGGAATGGTTTGGAATAGATGAGGTCCTCAATGACTGATTCTGGGCTTCTGTGCCATATAGACAGACAGCCACCACATAAAAGAAAACATTCTAATTGCTTCAGTCAGATGCAAAGGAGAGCCATAGAGTGTTCCAGGTCCCTTCCCTCATACCACAATTGCCCTAATTCAGCACCAAGCCTGTCTTTGGTACTGATGGAGTCAGTGTTGACTCAACACAGTCTTCTTGTTAGTGAAAGCCCTTTCAATTTCAGTGTACCAAAAGTATATCCCAGTGTTATAGTTGGGAGGAAACTTATAAGGGAGGAAACTGAGGCCCAGAAAGATTGGCTTGCTGCAGGTCACAGACTTAGTAGCAGAGTGAAGATTCAAATTTCAGTCCATTGGCTCCCAATTGGGCACTCTTCTACTGGACCTTACTGCCTTATTTGTGACATAATATATTCAAGATGATTCAATGAACATTTATTAATCACTTATTACATGTTCCAAGCACTGTGCAAGGCACTGGAGATAAAGAGACAAAAATGAGATAGGAGCTTATATTCTATTGGGTAGAAGCAGCATGTGCACAGACATGTGTATAAGTAATTGCCAAGTGATTTGGGGACCTGAGAAGTTCTCTCAATTGAGGAAATCAGAAAAAGCCTCATGAAAGCAGGGGTACTTGAACTGGGCTTTGCATGAACTTCAGGACTCCAAGTGGTGGATGTGAGGAGAGATAGCATACTAGATGTAGAGAACAGCTGGTGCAGAGGCATGGGCGATGAAGAGGGAGTGGAGAGTATGTGAGCAAGAATAATGGAAAATACCAGCCAGTCTCCACTGCCCCAAAGATCTATGTTGATGCCCATGAACAAAGGGACTAAGATCTTTTAATTGTAAGAGAAATCCCTATAATTATAAAGAATATCATTCTCAACAATTGGGGGAGCAAGGATATTACCAGAAATATTAGGTACGGGTGACTAAATTAGTCGTGAAACCGTATTTAGCCCAGCTGTACTGTCGGTTAAGCCAAAGGCAGTTGGAAAAATGCCTGATCCACAGAGGCATGAGGTATTTTGCAGCTTTCCTTTACAGCATTTTTGAACCTCAGAGTCAAAAAGGACCAAAGAGGCCATGTGATCCTATGTTTACTTGAACAAGAATTCCCACTACATCATCTCCGCCCCCCCCCCCCCAAAATTCAATCGTGGCTTTAAGACCCCTAGCAAGAAAGAACTCCCTCTGGAAGCCCATTCCACTTAAGAGACAGCCCTCATTGTTAACATATCAGTCAATGTTTATATAGCTAGTTCGTTGAAGTTTGAAAAATACTTTACATGGATTATTTCATTTGATCCTCACAACAAACCTATGAGGTTAGGCTCATTTTGGAGATGAGAATCCTGAGGCTTGGAAGAGGTTAAGTGACTTGCCCACAGTCACCTAGCCAGTAAGTATCTGAGGTAGAACTGAGGTCTTTATGATCCCAATGCCAGGTCCACCTCCATTATGTCACCTATTTTCCCTCTAATGTCACACCCATGTCACAACTACTGAGTGCCTCCTAGGACTAGCCATTCATTTCAATCTGTGTACCCACTTGGAGACATGAAGACACTGATATAAGATGCTAGTCCTCCAAATACCCAATTTCCATCTTAGAGTCATGAACAGGAGGGAGTGAAGCATAACACTAGAAACGGGGATTTCTAACTCCAGGAGGAAACATGGGAGTCTCCAAAAGGATGAAACCTGTTTCTCTTCCTAGTTGCCCTAGCTGAGAATACCAAAGTCAAGGATTTTCTCAAGTCTGACTCAGGCTAGGCTTAAATCAATCATTTTTCCTTTCTGTGGCTCCATCAAACATTTATGAAACTAATACAACCAGCTCATTTCACAGCAATGTTATAAATCACGGTCAACATGGCTGGGAAATTCTTAGTGAAGAGAAATAAAAACACAGTAAAAACAAACTGCTTCCAAATTACTTTTTTACTTACTGTAATAAAAATGAAAGGTCCTAACCAAAATCTAATATTCTGGAGTCAAAGAGAGAATTGAATTTATGCTGAAGGAAAAATGAGCTAAGAGTAGGGAAGGATAGAATCCACAAAAGACCTCCCATTCAGCTACCATGTAAGTATCAAAGTAAGATGATAGCATTTTGGTGAATGTACCCTAAAAATTATGTGGATGGCTCTACCACAGTGTGGATTGGATCAACTGGCTCTTAAAGACCCTCAACAGGTAAATGTAACATAGGATAGTGGATAGACCACTGGACTTGGACTTAGGAAGACTAGGGGTTACATCTCATTTCAAATATTCTTTAGCTGCATTACCCTGGGAAAGTCACACGAACCTCTCTTTGGCTCAGCTTTCCTGTCTGTAAAATGAGAAGATGGCTCTGATGGCCTTTGACATCTCTTGAACTGCAAATTTGTGACTCAAAGATAATTGAAAACTTTTAAGTATCATGGATTCTAAAAGAGTAAAGCCATGCTTAGATAAACTAGTGAGCTAGTAACATGCAGCAGGTCAAATGAAGCTGTTGACTGCCCCACAAACTCATGATGAGGTGACATAGAATTAGCAGAGATTACAACTTTCCTCTGGAGTTGAACCAGAGGTAACAACATTCTTCCTACTAGTTTGGGGGAGACTTTTTTTGTTTATTGAAGCACAGGCTTCTAGAAGATTTAATTCTAGACTAAGCATGGTGACCTCCGTGCCTAGTAATGATGACCAGGAATTTGGAGGAGGCTGATAGGGACTCAAGCCCATGATCCATGTTTTTTTTTTTTTCTCTTCCCTTTAATGAACTGGTTCTTGGACTCTACAAAATTGTAAAAGCAAACGCTAATGGCAGTAATGGTAATGGAGATAATAATCTCACCCCAGGTTTGCACTGTGCTTTGGAGCTTCTTAGTTCTTTCCTATCATTTGTTCTTCATAGCAGCCCTTTCTGTGATGCCACATTAGTAGGCAGTTTCTGGGGGTAGCAAATGGCAATGCTGCCTCTTATTATTATAATTACAGTTATTGTTAAAGGTTAATTTTCATATTTGATAATAATAACAATGTCATTCCCATCTGAAATTCCAGAGGGGTTGTCTTTAGGAGCCTAGATTTTGTGATTAATGCAAGTTATGAAAGGAATTATGGGAAGACTACATCCCATCACTCAAGGCTTCAAACATTTAGTACCTACCATAATCATTCCTTTGCGGGGGAGGGGAGGGACAGGCAAGGCAATCAAGGTTAAGTAACTTTCCCAGGGTCAGCTTGTAAGTGTCAAGTGTCTTGAGTTCAGATTTGAACTCAGGTCCTCCTGACTCCACGGCCAGTGCTCCATCCACTGGGTCATCCAGTTGCCTTCCACCACAATCATTCCGAAGAAGACATGACCTAATAGCTAGGATTGTCCACAGGAAGCTCATTGTCTTTCACAAAATAGCAGGTGGGAAATACCCCCTTCCAAAAATACAGGCTTCAAAATATACTTGAGAAGTAAAATAATAAACTGGCTATTACAATGCTTAATAAAATTTTAATAACAATGTTTCTAATAACTGTCACTGACACATTGAATACTAATGATCTCCAAGGAACAAGGGATGAAAAGCTCTAAGTCAAGTTCTACCACGCTCAAGCCTGGAGTGAGTCCTCGATAGAGCTGATCTGCTGAGGGGGGAGGGCCTTAAGATCACCTGTCTCTAGCCAGTCTGGCCTGGCTTCCATTGACCCCTTGCCTTGACTATCAGAAAAGACCAGAGATTAGACATCCCTCCACCTCATGCAAGCCTTCACCTGTCCATTTCTTTCTTAGGGGTTGGTACTCAAATCAAAATCATCTGTATTTCTGTGAAAGGCTGGGCAACCTGCTCCTACTGACTCCTCTGTGATGCTACTGAAAATCCCTGTGTCTGGGCCAGAGATTAATAAAACTGTAAACAGGCCTATCACCACACCCTGCTCCCTCATACCTACTAGTGTCCCTCCCTTTCCCATTTCCCTTTCTAGCCTTTCCTATCCTTCTGCTGTTACCACTAAATCCTGTTCTATTGCTTAGAATAGCTCTCCTCTCCCACTCAATTACTTTGTACTGAGGCTGTATTTGCTTCTCACTGTGGGGATTGTTATCCTCCCATTCCTCTAGAACGTACCGTCATTGGGGGTAGAGATTGCTTCATTCCAGGCTTTATCTTAGTTCTTTCAGAATAGGGATAAGGACTGAAGTTGAAATCAAACTCCCAGATGAGGAAAATCTAAGTTGAATACTGTATGAATGCTCATATGACTATGGGCCTTGGAAAGGACCTACAGAAGAGGCATTTGGGGTACCATTAGCCAAGGCCCACAAGCCCGAATTCCTACTCAGTACCCTTTGTTCTTCTTTCTCTAGCAGTGGCATCATGCTCTTTCTTTACACTGTATGCATTTTAAATGTTTGTATGGTTCTGCCCAAGAGAATCTTTGAGGGCAGGCACTGTTTCACTTTTGTCTTAATATCACCAATACCTAGCATATTTCCTGGCCCTATGAAAGGACTGAGACAGGGAATAGACCTGGGATTTCATTGGCATAGGGAAGGTCCACAGGAGGAAGTTCCATTTCTAATTCAGGCCAGAAACTTCTTTGCAATTTATAAACTTAAAAATCTTTACAAAGGCCTGGAAACCAGCTCTTCCTGGCTTTGAGACCAGCTGCATATCCCTTATACTGTGATCTCTCTCTCTGTTGTTCCTAAATAAATGCTTGTTTATTGATTAATTCCTTATAATAACATATCTAATGGTTGATTATGAATAATTATCTCATTGGATCTTCACAACCTTGGTAAGTAGGAACTCCAGTTGTTCTTATCCTCACCTTATCAATGAAGGAACTAGCTCAAGCTAGTAAGTGTCAAAGATGAATTGTGGTCTCCAGATCTGAAGATTTGTCTCCTCTATTATGATGTCCACCAAGCAACCAAGGCAGGCTGCGTTCCTTCCGATCTACCTCCCACTGATTTTGGATGGAAGGAGGAATGGTGGTGTCCATTTCCATTTCTGTCTCAACTCTTTCTGACTACAAGTCCAGAGGCCTAGTCATTCCACTGCCATACCATAAAAATAGCAATTTGGTCCATGTTGGGATTCTGCTGGATTTTTCTCTTTGAGGATGAACATTTTCTTTTCCCACTGCCTGATTTCTCTGACTTGTTCTTGGGCTCAAATGCATTTGCTAATTGGTATTCCTGGGTGAAAAGCAGGTGTTTTTACTGTTACAACTAGCAGCCTTCTGCCAATGGCAGTTTTAGTTATCCGTCCTTACTTGGGTCTAGATATGAATTAACCACACAAACTCAAATCCCCCTGAATCGTTGCCACGTATTTTGGGCCAGTGGCCAAACATGGTGGTTAGAGAGTGGCACAGGTGGAATCTAGCAATGATTCTGTTAGTTCATTACTGTGAAACAGGGAAAAGTTTTGGCTGATGACTGACTACATTCTGTTTCCACTAGAGAAAGACAAAACTTTAACACAATTAAGGAAAGGGGCCACCCCAGTGGTTTCATTATAATAGGATTTCACCTGCATAAGCTTTCCAAAAAGAAATAACTTCTTTCAAATTGGAATTATTACATCACCTTTCCAACAGATTAGCTATGTGAAATGAAACATTTCTCTACAATTACATTATAGCTTATGTCCAGAGGTCTCTGACAATTCTGTGCACATCATTCCAGGTCCATGGGAAGAATAGGCACAAAAAGAAAATTTCTATTTCCAATCTGACACCATAAAATTAATAGGAGGCAACGTAGCAATTAAAGGTTAGACCACAATATTCAACAAAGGTAGTGTAGAAATGTAAGGGTAGACAATAATGGTAAATGGAAACAATGTAGCAATTAAGAATTAGATTACAATATTGAGTATAAACAATGAAGTGTTCTAAGGTTAGACCATAGCAATGTATAGAAATAATGTAGCAATTTAAGATTCTATAATAGTATTTCTGGGAAACAATGTAACAATTTGTGGTTATCTTATTAACAGGAAAGAATGTAGGAAATTAAGGTTAGGGCATGATATTACTAAGAAACAATGAGACAATTACTAAGAGCCTAAGAGTCAGTTACTAAGAGAAATTTAGTAGTCATCAGTAGCTACAATTTCAGTTTTCTATTTGGAAACATGGAGACTTAGGGAGAATAAGAAATTGACCTATGATCACACAATAAGGGATAGAGATAAGCTCAGAATCTAGATCTCTTTGTACTCAAGTCACAGGATCACAGAATTTGAGAGGAGTAAAAGACCTCAGCAGCCATCTAGTTCAACCTATACACAAAAGGAATCCCCACTATAGTATAACTGTTGAATGGCCATCCAGCCTTTACTTAAAGAGCTCCAGAAATAAACCATCCCACTTCTGGACAGATTTGTTAGGAAGTGGATTTTTTTTAATTGACATCAAGCCCAGATAAGCCTTAGTAACATCCAGAATGCTTGGAAGGAAATTGTCATACTTGAAAGCATCAATTCAGGTAATAATGTACTTCTATGTACTTTCTGGCACCTTTAGATAGAAGGAGAAATGATGGCAGCCATTCCCAATTCAAAGAAGTAGTCCTGAAGGCAGAAATGGTAAAGGGATGCCAGAGAGAGCCAGCAGACCAAACCAATAGATAGAGGAAAAATTCATGCTGAAAAGGGCCCCATAGTAAAGGCACTTGGGGCTTGCTTTTTAAGAGACAAGAAAAAAATGGTAAGCTTCCCAAAGAATGGAGCAAAAATGTAAAACCACAAAAATGTTGAGACAAAGTCATGTAGTTAATAGAACATCAGCCTTGGAGTCAAGAAGAGCTGAGTTTAAGTTCTGCCTATGACGTATACCAGTTAAGTGATCTCAGACTGGCCATTTATCTTCTAAGGGTTCCCACACAACTCTCTGAAACTATGAGACCAAGACAAGCATGGAGCAGAGAAAAGATTGTTAGAGTTAAAATCAAATGACCTGGGCTCAAATTCTGACTCAGATAAAATCAATCAATAAGTATTTTGTCATACTAGTATTTTCCTGTACAAGGTGCTGGGTATAAGAGCACAAAGAATGAAGCAATCACTGTTCACAAGAAGTTTACATTCTCATGGGGGAGATGAAAGGAAAAATACAAGTAACAAATATAAAAGTAATGAACACATACAATCTAGACAAAATGACTTACCTTCTCAGGGCCTCAGTTTCTCGTCCTTAAAAGGAGAGGGGTAGATCAGGTGGCCTTTGAGATTTATATAAGATTCCATAAGAATATAGCAGCAATAAACAAAAAATACAACCAGAAGTGGTGTTATATCAATGGAGGGAGTTTCCACACTGGAAATTCCCTCATTCCAATGAAACCACAGGTACAAAAAAAGAAGATGTCCACAAGGGTTGACCCATAGAATTACTTTCTCATTTCTATGAAACTTCATGAGAATGCCTTAACACATTAGAGTTATAACTGATGAAATCCTGGAAGAGAGAAAAAGAGGTTTTTGAACCTGGCCAGAACTTGACAATCATATAACTGACAGCAGTAGAGAAAATGAGATCCTGGTGGACTCGCTGTATGCTTTTCATAAACTAGATCTCTGCCTTTGGAGGACAAAATGATGGCTCCCACTTCCATATGTCATCCTTCTTGTTCTCACAACCACTATTATTATCCCCATTTGACAGACATTGTGTCTAAGAGAGATAAACCAATTGCCCTAAGGTCACAAAGTGTCTGAAGTAGGATTTGAATCCCGGCCCTCCTGATTCCAGGTCTAACACTTTATCCACCACACCCTGCTGTCTTTAAAATACAGCCTTAAAGGCTCACCAAAAGGGCATTTCCCATGCACATATTGTTGTTCATCCTTTGTTTTTGGAGAGGATCAGTGACATCATGGATGATGTCTTGACTTGGGCATGAACTGGATTTAAGCGAGGCAGAGCTGTGCAAAGTCATCAACCTCACTCTGAGAGTCATCAAAGTCCAGTAGCAAGAGAAAAGTCAAGAGGTCTGGCGATGGCCTAGGATGCCCTGGATGACCTCAACATCTTCATTGTCTGACCAAGCTCTAAGCACTCCATGGTGCCTAATTCAGCCACCTTCATGGCCAATGGAAAAACTTGTTCTCATCTTCCATAGGAAGTCTTCATATGTGTATGTAGACATCCCTCTTTCTCATAGACAGGTTTGAAGTCTACTGGTAATACTCAACCTGGTTTAACCCAAGAGCCAAGATGGTTCTACTGGGGTGTGACCACTGTGCATGCTACAGCTTCTTGGAGCCACAGGTAAAAGTTTGATAACAGGTGAACAACAAAGGTGGGTGAAAAACCCTGAAAAGAACTCTGCAAGCTCACAAACCAGAGGTATGTATATATTAATATCATACCAGAGTGACAGATGTGGCTACATAGAGATCATTGCTCAATGTTAGTAGGCCAACGTCAGTTGAGTCAGAAAAAAAACAAACCTAAAGTGCTGATGAGGGTCATGGAGAATGTCTTGAACAGAATCCAGACAGAAGAAGGAGGGATCTCTCTCTGTCCAGTCTCTTAGCCTGGGGTCCACAGACCCCAGAAGGCATCCCTGGATAGATTTCAAGAGGTCAGCAAACTTGAATAGGAAAGGAAATACCACCTTATTTTCACCAACCTCTAACTGGAAATGAGCATTTCCTTTATTCATTTTAAAATATTCTGAGAAGGGATTTATAGCTTTCACTAGACTGCCAAAAGCATCCAGGACAAACAAAGGGGTTAAGGATTCCTATTCTAGTGATGTTTCCATACTTTCAGATTCACAAATTACTTTGTACAAATTGTAATAAAACCTTACAAATCTTCCCTGATGAACTCAACAATCATTCAAAAAGTACTTATTCAATCCAATCACACCAGAAGTGAGGAGAAATATACTGGGTACTCATGGAAATATACTGGGTACTAACAGAATTAGAAGAATCTCACTGCCCCTCAGAAGTACCTCCTAGTAGAATCCTGAGGGGAGATGTATCCAGCCAAACCCTAGAGCCCTGACCTGCTGGTGCAGGTGAGAGGTAGCAGGATAAATCCAAAGTTTGACCATATGTAGGATCATAGATTTAGAGCTGTTTGGATCGTTAGAGACCAACAAGTCCAAATCCCTTACTTTATAGATGAGGAAATTAAGGCAGAGGGAGAGAGAAGCGAGGCAGGGAGGAAGAGAGGGAAGGAGGAAAGAAGGGAGGGAGAGAGAGAGGGAAAGAAGGAGGGAGAGAGAGAGGGAGGGAAAGAGCGAGAGAGTGCAAGAGAGAAAGAGAGAGAGAGAGAGAGAGAGAGAGAGAGAGAGAGAGAGAAGCCCAGGGTCACACAGCTAAATAGTATCTGAGATGAAATTTGAACATAGTCAATGCTCTTTCCATTCAAAAGTGTCAAACATAGCCTGAGTGCCTGGTGCAGCCCACAATGTGCAGCACGCATCCAGGAGCACATTTAAATGTAATTGAGTAATATGCTACCAATTAAATAAAAATACAACAAAATATAGATAATGTTACATTTTAAAACGAAGTCAAAATATGACATGCAAGGATCCTCAGGGATGGCTTAGTGGCCCCTGTTTCTATGTGAATTTGACATCACTGCACTATGACTTGTTGCCTCTCCATTTTTGTTTGTTTGTTTATGCATTCTCCACATTATGCATAGTGATTTGCATATAGTGGTGTTTAGTAAAAGTTTGCAGAATTGAGTTGGATTGGTTGCACATGAATGACTCGTAAAGTAGGTAAATTGGTGATACAAGAAGGTCTAACTTGACCCAGTTCCCTAAGGGTGACACTAATAGGTGGGATGACTGTTAAATCTTCAAGAAGTAACTCCTAAGAAGGAAGGAGGGAAGGAAAGAGGGAAGGGAAAGGGGGTAGCAAAGGAAGGAGGGAGGGGATACAGAGGAAGAATGGGAGAAAGAAAGAGAGAGAATGAAAGGGGAGAGGGGAGGGGAGGGGAGGGGAG
>CM053590.1:13787537-13812835 GCA_028646515.1 Pseudochirops corinnae | reverse complement strand
AATAACTTTAATGTGCATTTTAGCAAGAAGTTAGAGCAATGTAGTATCTGTATTGGTGAGCCATCTGAGGCCAGGATGTAGTCCTGACGGAAGTGACTGGACATCGTTTTAGATCCTGACTGCCATCACATATATTAGGTATCCTTCTCATCTTTATCTCCTCTGCAAATTGGATAGAGATTTGACCTATGCCTTTAATTAATCAAATGCTCAAGCAGCAGGCACTCTTGCCTTCTCCTTCAGATTATCCTGGTCTTGTTGAGAGCCAGTTATTTATACGTCGCCTCCTCCTCAGGGCAGGGATGATGTTATTGCCTTTCTTTTTTCCCTAGCACTTGGTATAGTCCCTTGCACACAGTAAGTTCTTTAAAAATGCTTGTTGACTGACTGGCTGAGATCCAAGCACAATGACTCAGGTCACCTTGAATATGTGCCACTTCCTTTCTCTGAGCCGGTTTCCTCATTTGTAAGAGGACTGACCCAGGTGATCACTAAAATGCCTTCCAACTCGAAGGCCTTTGATGCTTTGAAATGCGTAGGGAAGGGGAGGCAGGCACTCACAGTGACCTCAGGCCAGACCCAGCTCCAATTGTCATCCCTAGCGCCAAGGCCCCACAGAAGAATAAAATGGGGCTGGTCCCATCACAGCAGATGACCACCAATGTTTTCTGCTGTTCCAATCCAAACAGCAAACATACTTGGAGATTACAGCCTAGGAGAAAACACCAACAAGGCCAGCCAGCTGTGCAAAGCAGCCAACAGCACAGCCCTGCCAAGCCCCCCAGATCTCCTTGGAGCAAGCTTGCCAAGAACAAGGGAGACTCCATGTGGGAGGGGGGGGCAGCCCTCAGCCCCAGACTCTCTCAGCTGCTCTCCCCCACCCCCAGTCCATCCTCTGTGCCCTCTTCTCAGCAGCTCTCCCTGCTTAATGTGCACACCATCATCCACAGCTGTTCTCCCCAGACCTTTCACCTTGAGAACAGCAAAAAGTCAGGGTCTTCCTAGCAAAAGGGAGATTCAGCTGTTCTTGCTAAACCAATCGTACAATTTAAATAAGCAAGAATTACTTCAAGCTTATTTTCTCCTTCCCCTTCCTCTACCCTATCTACCATTGTTCTGCATTTACTTGGTATATATTTTATATTTAATCATCTTTGCACAAGATATTTCTACCCCAGTAGAATGTAAGCTTTTTGAGGGTAAGGAATCCCTCAATTTTTTCTTGTTGGTCTGTCACCAGGGCCTAGTACAAAACTGGTACTTAATAAATGCTGCTGCTTCTTGTTGGTTTCTACATATCTGCCTTCTCTCCTTCTCCCCTTTCCTCCTTTGTCCCCCATTCCTTTTGTCTCTTTCTCTCCTTCCCTTTCCCTTTCCTTCTATTCGGCTTTCCTTCCCCACTCCACTTTCTCATTCTCTCATTTCCCCTTTTTCTTTCTCTTCCTTTCTTTTGGCCATATCCCTCTCTGCATTCTCTGTTTCTCTCCCCTTTTGACCCCCTCCTTTTCTTTCTTCTCTCTCTGTCTCTGCCTCTGACTCTCTCTTTCCCTCCCTCCCCTGCCTCCCCCTCTCTGTCTCTCACTGTCTCCCTTTCAAGCCACATTTGGAGGATTATGTTAAGTTCTGGGCACCATTTTTGGTAAGATCATTGATAAGCTACAAAGTGAGTGTCCAAAGGAAAGCAACTAGGGCAGGCAAAGAGACCTGAGTCCCTGCCATAGGAGGCACAGTTGAAGGAGCTGGGTTTGTTCAGCCTAAATAAGAGAAGTCTTAGAGACATCATGATAACTGTTTGGAAATTTTTGATGGCCTGTTGTGTGAAAGAGGGATCTGTCCTGTTCTGCTCAGGTGCACTAGGAACCTAGTTGTTGCTAGAAGTTGCAAAGAAGCCAATCCAGGCTTGGTGTCAGGAATGAAAGGATCTAGAGGAGCCATGCCTTATGTGGTGTCATTGAATAATGACTAAATGATTGGTCATTGGGTGGGAAAGGATGCTTTTTCAAGCATGAGTTAGACTAGATGGCTACTGATGGACCTTCTAATTCTGAGATTCTGTGACCTGTGGAAATCAACCTCTTAATTCAACTTAAAAAAAAAAACAGAAATATGGAATAAAAAGCATTAAGTAGTTGAAACCAAGATAGGTAAATATATGTCAAGAAAGTAACTTATTTCTTAGTGAACTGAAATATGAGGGTCTTTTTGGCAATAAAAACCACTATGTAATTGTTAAGATTGCAGGTTCAACATATCCTAGACTTCAAGCTGGGGGGCACCTTGGAAATCACCCTGTTCAAACTCCTGATTTTGTAGATGATAAAGTAAGGGCCAAAGATAGGAAGTGACTGGTGGGAGGTCACCAGGATTTGAATTCAAGTCACGTAATCAAAAATGCAGCATTCTTTCTTGGGCATTATACTGTATAACACAACTTTGTAAGTAGGCAGCCATTGTCTCATGTTTCTGAAGGCTGAGAGACCCTTCAATTTACAGGCAAGTGAATTTGGCCTTGGTTCTTTGCAAATTCAATAATATATTATTAATTGATCAAAAGAGTGAGGACAGCTTCCCAGGCGTGAGACCAGCTACCTCAAACCTGGGATAGCTTTCTGGGACTCCATGTGTAAGGGGTCTAGGGGCAACTATGACCTCCTTGAATGAAAGCACCATAAGAGCAAAGAATAAGACCTAGAGAGGAGCCTTCAAGACCACATTCAGGGTGGGGAACCTGCAGTCTTGAGGCCACAGGTGGCCCCTGATCTAGGCAAACCCCCCACCACTTCCACTTTATCTCAGAGATGAGGAAATAGATGCCCACGGGGGTTAAGTGACTTGCCCCAAATCCCACAGGTAGTAATGGCAATGCTGGCACTTGAATCCGAGACCTCTTTTTATTCTTCTGGCCTGTGGCACTCGGTACCATTCTGAACACTGGGGTGAAGCCTTCAGGACCTGTAGTTTCTATCACCACTGATTTGTAAGTTTATAGATAACGTTAGAGTGCTTTCTGAAGTTAGAAATTCAGAGGTGGGGAACCCATGACTTCAAGGCCACATGTGGCCTTCTAGGTCCTCAAGTGTGGCCCAAACTTCATAGAACAAATCCCCTTAATAAAAGGGTTTATTCTGTGAAACTTGGATTCAGTCAAAAGATCATACTTGAGGACCTAGAAGATCACATGTGTCCCCACCCCTGATAAGTCCTTTCCCCAAGGTGGAACAGCTGATAAGCATCCAAAGAAAAATGTGTACCCAGGGTTTTCTACCTTTTGCATTCAGCATACCATTGACCATGCCACCCCATATAAAGCACACGAGTAGACACTCACGAAATCCTCACCGCTTGCTCCGTAGACACTATTATGCCAGGCTTCCCTATGAATCTTCTTTGTTTTCTTTGGGTTTTGGCTTGATTTTCATATCATTCTCTTCAGTGAGAATTGTGGATAGTAAACAGCTCTCCAAGTGCACAACTGCAATTGGAATTCAGCCTGCAAACCTCCCTGATACCCCAGCTTCCTCTTAAACACATGCTTTTCTCCTTGCAAAAATAAAGAGGAATTAATTGACAGTTTTAATGCAATACCAGTGGGCTTCTTGGTAGAGCTGGATAAAACCATCATGGAATTTTTATGGAAGAACACACAGGAAAGACCATCAAGGGTTAATTGTGAGGTGGAAAAAGTGAATTAAGAGGGGCTCATTATCCCTGTTGTTAAAGCATATTATGCATGGAGATTGGCTGTTACTGGGAAAAATAGAAATCCCAGATATAAAACCTAATGCATACAAAAGATTAGTGTTTGGCAAACCTACAGACAAAAAAAAAAACCTGTGGAAAGAATTCATTACTTAATAAATGTTGTTGGGAAAACTGGCAATCTGGTGCGAGATAAATTTAGATCCTTCATCCTGCACTGTATACCATAAGAAGCTGCACCTGGATCACAGAATTAAAGGCAAGGAGAGGAGAAGAAGAAAAGGGAATGATAATAAGTTACATTTATATCCATTTATAACTTGCTTTCCTCACCACAATCTTGTAAGGTGGTTAGAGCAAGCATTAGCAATGGCAACTTGATCTGTGATTTTACTCCTTTATGAAGAAGCACGCTCAGCCAGTGCAGAACAACCTTCCTTCAGCAGCTTAAAATCTCAGAAAGCTGTGCAGAGCGCTGAGAGGTTAACTGACTTGGAAGTGGTCACATGGCCTGTATATGTCAGGAGTGGAGGCCATGGCAGTCATCATGGCCTTTGACCACTATACAATGCTACCTCTCAATGGACAATATGACATATAAAAAGAACTCATGTCATTCTGAAATTTGCTATGATACAGTGACTAGAAGCTAGATTCCAAGTATTATCATCTCAAATTTAGAGATGAGGAAACTGAGGCTCAAAGAAGTGCTCTGATTTGCCTAGGGCCATTTTGCCAACCATCATCTGAACTGAGCTTCTCTGAGGTCACATATTGTTTTGTTTTGTTTTGTTACAACATGGTATGGCCTCAAATAAAATATTCATCAGATCAGGAGATAGTAACCTCTTTTGTGTCCTAGGTTCCTTAACTAACATATGGTGAAACCTATGGACTCCTCATGATATTGTTTTTAAAGGTCAAAAAAAACCCAAAACCACAACACATAGGATTAAAAACCAAACCTATTCTATTGAAATACAGTTACTGAAGTATTAAAAATAAAGTTGGCAGATCTCAGGGTAAGACTCCTGATCTAAATTGTGGAAGGTAGATACATTTTCTGTTGGGTATATTAATAGGAGAAGTATTAGGAGTAAGGTAAATTGATTTAATTATGTTAAAAATAAATTTCTGCAGAACAAAAAGTAAAAATAATCAGGATAAATATAAATGAACAGACTAATGAAAGATTTGCAGAAATCAAAAAAAATTGCCAAGCACCTGCTTGTGAAATGCCAAGAACAGGGCTTAGTGTGGGGATAACACAAATAGAGAGTAGTGGCTTGGAAAGGGACTTTTGGTCGTATGTAGAAAAAAGGCAGATGGTAAGAAGCCTGTGCTGAGGAGATCCTTGCAGACCATGGTTTAAGTTTATGGCTGGATGGGAAGTAAAATTTGTTCAGGCCAGGTATGAGTTGCCGCACACCTGCAATCTCTGCTAGAATTGATAGGTCACTTGAGATCAGAAGTTCAGAGCTTCAGAGGGGCTATATCCAATCAAGTACCACTCTAAGTTTGTCACCAATTCGGTAAGACTTAGTAGCAAAAGGCCTAAGGAGGGATAAACCAGTCCATAGCGGGAGGAGAGAAGGTCTAAATTTCCTTGCTGATCAACAGTGAGTTCAGGCCATGAATGGTCACTGCACTTCTAGCCTAGGCAAAAAAGAAATATTCAGGGATGGATGGAAGGAAGGAAGGAAGGAAGGAAGGAGGGAAGGAAAGATAATGAAAAGAAGTGAAGAAATTAACTTGGTCTAGGGTGGGCCAGACATAGTAGACTAACTTTCCTCTCTTAGCATGCTATTTGCCTGAGATATTATAGTGATAATTTTCATCTATGAGCCAGACTGGTTGACTGCTAAGGTCACTTCAAATTCTCAGATTCTAGGACTATGAGAATTAACATTCAACAAGCAGGAAAACTCAGCCCCAGAGCAATGTTATAATAATGCCGAGAGGCCTAACTCCCCCATGGGCTGTGGGGAGAAGTTATGGCTTCTGGAAGACAGAATATGGTGCTAGGCATCAGAGGCAGAGCAGATGGCAAGATGCGCATGTATGCCTAGGTTAACTGGTAGATAGCTTACTATCTAAAATTTTTAAAGAACTAATACATTTTTTAAAATTCTATCCCCATTTCCCATTGGATAAATCTTCAAAGGAAGATATTCTTATTTGAAATAATCACTTTAAAAAGTCTGAAATTAAAATTCCTATTGTTGTTAATAATAATAATAGCATTAACTTTAAAAGACCTTTAAGGTTTCCAAAATGCCTGGCAAATATTACTTTACTTGATCTTTATAACAACCTTGTTAGGCCAACGTTATTATTATCTCCTTTTTATGGATGAAGAAATTGAGGCCGAGAGCCTATATTTCTCACCTAGTAAATGTCAGGGGTAGGATTTTAATTCCCATTTTACTAATTCCAAGTCCAACCCTTTGGTCACAACCTGGCTGCTCTGAACAATCAGCAAAACACTAGTTAAAACAACTTTGAGTTACGGCTTCATGCTCATTAAATTGGCAAAAATAAACTAAAAATGATGAAAGTCAATGCTGGCAGACTATGGAGAAACAGGCACATTATCATATTGCAATTGAATTGGCTGGACTCTTGTTGGAAGGCAATCTGGCAATATATAAGAGAAGCAATAAAAATAAATAATACTCTTTGCCTATACAATGCCAAGCCATATAAGTGGTTGAACGTTGCTCTTGTTTTTTGGTGTCCGGACCTATGAGTTCATTAGCCTATGGAACTCTCAATGTTCAAACTCTCTCCACTGTGGCAGCTCAGAAAGTTACAGCCTTAAGGGAATTCACTGATGTCCTGATTGGGCCTTAATTCCAATTGGCCCTTCCCCTTCCCTTCAATGTTAAAGTACATGCTTCCTCAGCACAAACTGCCCACCTTCTTCGCATCCATATGGGCCAATATGTGTCAGAGACAGAAATTCAACCTAGGATGTCTTGACTCCAGGTTGGGTCCTTGATCCACAATGTTGTTGTTGTTCATCTTTTGTTTTTCAAAGAGGATCAATGACATCACAGATGATGTCTGGACTTGCACATGAATTAGGTATAGGGAAGTAGAGTTGCACAAAGTTATCAGCCTCATTCTCTCTCCCAGAGTTGTCAAAGTCCAGTGGCAAGACATCACTCTAACTCAGCGATGGGTTTGGTGTTTCTTGGTTGCGCTGAACCTAGTTTAGCCTTTTCTGCAGAGACAGTTTTATTGGGGTGTGGCTGCTGGATGTGCTACAGCTTCTTAGAGTCACAAGTGAGCACTTGGTGACAGGTGGACACCAAAGGTAGATGAACAGCCCTGAAAATATCTTGGCAAGGCCTCCCACCAGACATGCTAGTCTTCCATGACCATCCCATACACCCTATCCACTGTGTAGTATTGACTCTGATATATAAAATGAAAAGTTAATCCTCAAGTACAAAGATGAATGGCAAAACAGAATGGAAGGAAAAAGAGGGATTAACTAACAAGCTGTTATGGACATATTGTATGTAGAAATTTGTTCTTAAATGTAAATAGTTGTAAATGAATGTTTAATTGGTTTCATTGTTGTTTAAAGTCAAGTACAATAACAAATCATACTTAATTTTTCTAAAAGCTAAGGAAATTGATAGAGGAAATCAATGAGCCTACATCGTCCTAATGCAAAGACTGAAACCTGATACTGAGCTTTGAAACTGAAGGAATCCTTGTGGTGTAGTATACAAAACAAAACAAAACAAAACAAAACAAAACAAAACGAGAAGGAAACCAAAGTCCTTTCAGGACAAGGAGGCAACTCAAAAGTGGACTTTGTCCACTCAGCATCGGTCAGTGACAAACCCAGGTATTGGAAAGGAGAGAGTGTGTTTGCTTGGAGGAATTGGTCACAATTCAGGAAGATACATGTTCTTTGTGTGATCATTCACAAGCTCAGTTACTTGGAACCATCACACTTTATTTTTTTATCTTGTTTGGAACTTTGTCATAAGAGCTTTGAACTTTATGATCTGGAAGAGAAGAATGGCCCATAGCAAGAGAGCTGTAGGAAAGAGCAGGTAGCATCCAGTGAGCCTAGGGATCCTTGGACTGCATCCTTAGAAAAGGAGCAGTTTAGAAACATTGACCCAATGAAGAAATGAATATTTCCTGCTTGGCACGCAATCATGCAGCAGAGGCAGACACTTGGAAGAAAGCTGGATTTGGAGTCAGAAGACTGGAGGTTGAATTTTCGCTTTGCCATTTACTGCTTATAGGCAGAGCAACAAGGTTAATTAGACCTGGGTTCAAATCCCACCTCAAATGCTTAGTCTACAGCAAGAAGATCAGTATGGCTTGACCATAGAATACAAAGAGTGAATTAATGTGTAAAAAGATTGAAAAGGGAAGAAGGGACTATGTTATAAAAAGATTTAAATGTGAAAAGGAGGTGATCCTAGAGACAAAAGGGAGCTGCTTGAGTTTGTTGAGGAAATGGAGGAGGGAGGGCTAAGCAGAATTGTAATTTAGGATTAATATTTTGGCAGCTGAATGGAAGGTGGGCTGGAGTGAGGACAGGCTGGAGACAGGGAGACCCATCAGAGGCTGTTGCAAAAGTCCAATCATGAGATGAAAAGGGAATGAACTAGGGAGGGGAATGTGTGAACAGACAGAGGTGTGGAGATAGAAGCAACAAGATCTGGCAACTGTCTGGATATGAGGGATAAGTGAGAGAGAGGAGTCAAAAATAACACTAAGGTTGTGGGCCTGGGAAACTAGAAAGAGGATGGCAACTGTTATACGAATCTGAAGATCTTCCCTGCCCCTACACCCTTTGATAGGCTTAAGTGGCTCTGAGAACCTTCCCTGATTTGAAAGTATACTCTGCTCCCTAATAGGCTGAATGCTGTCACATGGAGCCTGTGGTGGAAGGCTTGTTCTTCAGGAATGCCCACACCTTATTACTTTGTGATTGGGTAGTGCATCAAGAGGCTGTGACATTCTCCGATCCAGGAGAAGGCTATATATACCCTAATGTGAGTTTTTGCTTTGGGGCTCACTTTGGAAAGAGTTTTGTGTTTTAGCCAGACAAGACTCTGGGAAGCCATTGAGTCCCCCGGCTTTGAAAACCCAGATGTTGGTGCTTCCCTCTCTGGTAGCTAACTACATATGGATGTAACAGTCAGATGGCTGGAAGCCCCGTCTGCTAATCTGTTTCTTTTTCTACTTGTAACTTCTGCTTGTATTCTGTTTGCATTCTCTGAAGTTCAGGGTGCTGACTTTTTTTTCCCTGAACTAGGTAAATGATATATGTGTGATTGATTAAAGTAAGACTGTTGACCCTTTTTGAGTTGCATTCCTTTAGAATAGCAGATCTAAGAACCTGTGCTAGCAGCCATCCTGGTATGCTAGGGTGCTTGCGATACAGCAACTTTGACAGAAATAGGGTAGCTCAGCAGAGAAATGGGTTTGGTGGGGTGCAGTGTAGAGAGCACTGGACTTGAAATAAGAAAGAGCAGAGTTCAAATCCAGCCTCAGACATTTACTAGCTGTGTGACCTTGGGCAAGTCATTTAAGTCTTATTTGCCTTGGTTCCTCAACTGTAAAATGGGAACACACTGGAGAAAGAAATGGAAAACCATGCCAGTATCTTTACCAAGAAACACCAAAGACAAGGTTCATGTGGTCACTAAGAGTCAGATGTGACTGAATGACTAAACAACAAGGAGTAAGGAAAGAATAAGTTCAGTTTTGGAAATGTTAAGTTGAAGATGCGTATAAGACATCCAATTTGAAATGTCTCATAGGCAGTTGGTTATACAGGATTGATATTCTGGAAAGAGTAGGGCAGGATGCTGAGATGTGGCTGTAATTTACATAAAGGTGCTGATTTATCCAATGGGAGCTAATGAGGTCACTGAGTGCAGAGAGGAAAGAGAAGATAATGAACACAGATGATGAACCACAAAAGGACACTCGGGAAGAATGACCAGGATCTAGTCAGAGATAATAGATTTAGAAGAGACCTTGGAAGTCATCTAGTCCAACCTCTGCACTTACAGATGAACAAACAGAGGCTCAAAGGGATTAAGGACTGACCCAGAGTCACAGGAAGCATCAAAGGAGGGATTTGAATGTGGGTCTTCTGGAGTCTAGGCCAAGAGCTCTAGCCACTAGTCATACTGTCTTTGACAGGCAGTAGGAGAATCAAGAGAGAAAAGTGTTGTGAAAACCCTCATAGGAGAGAGTATCAAGGAGAGAGGTCAACAATACCCAATATCAAGAGGTAAAGGAGAACTGAAATCTTAACGGGAATTGAGAAAAGAGCTTAGATTTGGTAGTTAAGGGACCACTGGTAACTTTGGAGAGAACAGTTTTAATTTAATGATAATTTTAGAAGCCATATTACAGGGGGTTGGGAATGATGTGAAAGGAGAGAAAATCAGGGCAACGGTATTCCAAGTAACTCAGCTGAGAAAAGAAGATATATGGGATTCTAGTTACCCAGGACAGGAGGATCGAACAAGGTTTTCTTTTTGTTTTTAATTTAGGTCGAGATAAGAAAAAAGTCTCAATATGTACCAAAGTATTGAGAGTAGCACTTTTTGTGGTAGTGAAGAATTGGAAACAAAGTAGATAACCATTGATTGGGGAAGAGCTAAACATGTTTTGGGACATGAATGGAATGGAACGTGACTGTGGTGTAAGAAATGACAAATGTGATGCATCTAGAGGACAGAAAAAAAATGAACTGATGCAGAGGGAAATAAATGGAGCTAAAACATATTATACACACATATCCATCCATCCATCCATATATATATGTGTATGTATATATATATATATATATATATGTATACACACACACAATGACTATAACAATATGACAAGGGAAATGGAAATAATAACCCCTTTAGAAATTCAAAAGCAAGTGCTGCAAAAAGACAAAGAGCCAGCCTGAGATAAGAGATCTGAGGGGAGAGGTCCATCACTCTGGCACATTCTACATATATTCAGAAATTTCATCTCTATTGGTCAGTTATGCTGACTTTACCCTCTTTTTGGTTATTTTTAATATTATTTTATGAAATGACTGTCTGGAAAGAGGTGAAGGCAGGGTAGTGGGGAAAATTTTGGTGACATTAAAAAAAGACCAATAAAATTTTATTTTCAAAAAGAATGGGGTAGAACTAGGTGTGTTAGAGATAGTAGGTAAGGAATTAGTTGATGGAAAGAGGGAAGGAGGGAAGAAAAGAAAGAGAAAGAGTGTATAACCTGCTAGAGAAGAAGGGAAGAGGATGAAATGAACATATAGAGGGGTTGGCCATGCTGATGAAGAAGACCCACTTCTTCATGAGAGACTACAATGAGGGAGGAAATTGTGGGTGTTGAGTGGATTGCCACAGGAGGTGGGGAGAAGTTGAGTATTAGGAAGAGAACCTCAAGAACTGGTAAAATATGAGGCAAAGGCTTCAACTGAGCCATTGTGGGAATGCTGTGGAAGGTCTGATGATAGAAGAAGTTTGGAAAAAACTTTCGTAGTGAGTGGGGTAGAGAATTCATCAGGAAGGAGTAAAATATTTGCCTTGCTACAAGCTCAGGGGAGATGAGATACAGCAATTTGAGTTGCTAGATTCCCTCTATCTCCATTTAGCACCATGTGACCAGGAATGGAAGAAATAGAGCATGATGGCAGTAACCCAAGAATGGGTTTTGTTTAAGTGTTAGTGCTCTAGGACAAGGGAGCAAGGAATGTAAGAGCAGGAGGGCTGTGTGCCCAAAATCGGTTCACTAAGAGAATATATCCACTGAAGCAGCAATGGCCTGGCCAAGTACTAGGGATTGAAGAGAGTAGAGATCACAGTGAGGAGGAGCAGAGCACACTATTTCTATAAACCTGAAAGGAGACAGAAGTGAAAGGAGATGGGAAGATTGGAGGGATGGTTTTCCACCTTCCCCCAAAGCTCTCCCCACCTTCAATTTGCTGCCAGTCAGTCAAAGTCTTTTATTATCTAATTTAGTTCTGAAAATCTACTCTGACTTGGTATTATTATTATTCCCATTTTCCAGATGAACCTTTTTAAAGTTCATAGAAATAAAATGACTTGCCCAGGGTGACTTACCTGGTAAATATCGGGGGCAACATTTGATCCAGGCCACCTCTCTGGATACCAAGAAGTCCAGCTTTCTCCCCTCCTTGCCCTTTCCTTCCCCCTCCTAGCCTCCCACAGAGATTTTCTCCTGAAAAGTTTTGTGTCAACTGAGTTGCTCAAAGTCTAATTATATTTTAACTGCACCAGGGGAGCTAGCTGTTTAAAAGAACCCCGTGGTGAACCCTTTTGTAAATGAAAGAATCCGTTTGAATTGCAAATAATCATCTCTTAATTAATTTGTTTTGAAGGTCTTGGTTTCCAGTAACGATCTTCCTTAAAGTGGAGGGCACCTGAATATTTGTATATTTATCCAACTCTTCCTCTAAGTACTATACTCTGTTATGGATCTATGATTAGCAGCTAGTAGGCATCTGAGAATCTGTTGGGGGGTTTTTTGAAAGTTAATATAAACAGCAAAAGGCATCCCATTTAATGGAGGCAGAATGGGCTCCTTCCCAATGTTCTTCATTCCCCCCCCCCCCATCCTTATTAACCCAGTCTGCTGAGTTTTACATTTCTCCCTCCACCTCTGTGATCCTCCAATAACAGACCCCCTGGTGGTTTAAAAGCCAGATTGAACATCTGGATTTTGAGCTGAATCCTAAAGGTCACCAAATCCTGAGCCATTGAAATAGATAGATAGGCAGATAGATGCCAGCATGCTGTCTCTAAGATGGAAAGCCCACATGCCCTGGCTTCCGCAGCCCTCCCTTCACAAGCTAAGCTGGGCTAAGGAGTCAGTGAATTCCGGATGAAGGATGGATCATTGGATGCTTTTGGAAACGGCAGCATTTCCATTTCTCTCCTCCCACTTGTCATTCTGGAGTCTGCTGATGGGATTCACATAGATTTTTGGCTTGGATTTCTGGGGATATTTTTCTTAGTGCAAGAGATTTTAAAGAAAAATAGCATAAAGAAATTGTAAAGGAGAAAGGGTGAAATGTTCCAGATGGTCCTGAAGAATTCTAAGATGACCTAGAACCCAAGGCAGGTCTTCCTTTCATTTTTAGAAAAAGAAATGTTATTCATATTTTTGTTTAATTTTAAAAGTGTCTGTAAAAGTTGTCTATAACATTCATGAAAGTAGATTTGTAGCTATATCCAGGGCTCACAGGATGATGGAATTTTGACTAAAAGGGACATTTGAAATGACTTCACCCAAACCCTTGATTTGCCTTAGAAGGATGATGAGGAGTTCTGCCTCCAAATAGAGTTCGCTTTCCACCAGACTATACTGTCTTTCAAGATATGTGCGTGTGTTAGTATGTGTGTGTGGTGTGTGTGTGTGTGGTGTGTGTGTGTTAAGGTGTATCTGCATGCGAGTGTGTCTTCACAGACATCTTTGGAGACCCTTGAGCTTTGACCTACAGTTACCCTGCCCTCCACATTTTGTAATAATGATGGTACGAATAAGAAAAATAATACTACAGTAACCATTCCTGCAGCCCACTTCCAGCCTTCAAAACATCTTACACATATCTCATTCACATCACAGCCCAGTGAAGTAAGCACTGGAGATAGTATTATGACCATTTTAAAGATTAATCAATTAATCAGCAAGCATTTAAGTGCCTACTGTGTGTCAGGCACTGTGCTAGGCACTGAGGCTACAAAGACCAACATGAATGAATCCTTACAAGGAATTTACTTTCTAATGGAAGAAATAACATGTTCATCTGTAAGCACATAGAAAATAAAGAGAATACATATAAGTAAAAGCTAGGTAGTTTGGGGGGAAGAACAGGAGCAGCTGGAGGGGGAGATCAGCAAAGGCTCCACGCAGAAGAATGAGTTCGGTCTGATGCTTGCAAAAAGAAAGGGACGTGAGGAGATGGAGACGAGGAGGGAGCACATCCTGGGCTTGGGGGATGGCCAGTGCAAAGAGAAAGAAACTGGGGCTCAAAGAGCTGAAGCAATTTTCCCAGGGTTGTACAGTTTGTCATGGCCAAGGGATGCTTTGGAGCAAAGCCTAGATCTCTAATCTAGTCAGCCCCTGGGCTGTCAGAGACTGATCTCTAAATCTTAGGAGGACCTCTGCGGGTGGGCTGGGGCCTTCCCAGTTCAATCTGATTCTCAAAGAGCTGGCTGCTCCACTTTCCTAACCTTTGGAAAAGGGTGACCCTCAATGCCTGAGCCCCAAGGGTTTGACATACATCTATCCCATCATATCAGAGTGTCCTCCATCATGTAAGAAAACACCCCATTCTCCTGTCTGTGCCAAACTTTATATATGTCAATACTGTCAATACAGACGTCTCCTCCCAGGTCTCAAACCCTCCCTGGACCTTGTAGTCAGACAGATGTGCACGAGCACACACACACACACACACACACACACACACACACACACACACACACACACCCCTTGCGGCAGGCACATAAAACTAACCTAAGGAATTTGAGTTCTTCTCAAGCATCCAGACTTCACCTGTACTCCTCCCAGAAATCAGTCCTGTGAAGAAAATGCCCAATGATTGTTTCATAAGATCATAGAATCAAGAGTTACAGGAGACCTAAGAGGTCATTTAGTTTAACCCCTGTTGCTTTTTAGATGAGCAAACTGAGGCCCAGACCATTTAAGTGATTTCCCAGGATCATGCTATTTGGAAGAAACAGAAACAGAATTTGAATCCAGGTCCTTTGACTTCAAAGCCTGTGGTTTTTCCACATTGTTTTTATGATCATCAGATTGGGGTGTCTTGGGTACTCGGGGTCTCCACCTCTCTTGGAGGGGAGGTAGGACAGACACTGATGTCTCCATTGGAGTAAACCTTCCTCTATTCTTTGATCCTATGGTCAGGTGGACAGTGAGGGGCACAGTGCATGGAATACTGGGCTTCGAGTCAGGGACACTCGAGTCTCAATGCTTTTCAGATATTTAAAAGCTCTATTTTGTTGTTGTTCATTTGTTTCAATCATGTCTGCCTCTTCATGACCCCATCTGGGGTTTTCTTGACAAAGATTTTGGAACAGTTTGCCATCTCCTTCTCCAGCTTATTTGATATATGTGGAAACTGAAACAAACAGAGTGAAGTGACTTGCCCAGGGTGACACAGCTAGAAAGCGTCTGAAGTCAGATTTTAACTCAGGTCTTTCTGACTCCAGGCCCAGCATTGTATCCACTGCACCATCTACTGGCCCTATTCTAGCTATATGACCCAGGGCAAATCACTTCACCTCTCGGCCTCAGTTTCTTCATTAGCAAAATGGAAATAATTGTAGCACTTACCTCACAGGGTCAGTGTAAGGATCAACTAATAGAATATACATAAAGTGCTTTGCAAACGATAAAATATGAAAGAGCGAGAACATGGAGCCTCTGTTACCCAGGAGTGGGTTCCCCAAGCTTCTCTTTCAGATCCACTCTGCCCTCACTCCCACCCTGCTCCCACCCTCAGGTCCCAAAGGTTTTGTGGGCAGGGCTCATGAGTCTCTCTAGACTCAAAAGAATTATGCTAGCAAATGTTAGAGGTAGAATTGGAACCCAGGACTCTGGGCCCAGAGTTCTTTCCACTATGTCACACTGCCTCACTGGACTTCTTGTCTGGTCTGTGACAGGCACCTCTAATGAGGATCCCAGAAAACCAAGAAGATCATTCTGGAAGAGTGGGGTCCAGTTTTCCAGAGGCAAACTGGGAAAAGCACTCACAAAATCTTTTGGAAGAAAATACTTTTCCATGACTATGCTTTGAACTCCTCCAAGTTCCCTGAAATTCTTGGAGAAATGTGGGCTGCTTCTTTTTGACTTGGGATAGAGCTTGGGAAGCTAATGAGCAGATTGTGCTGCTCTGGGTCCATTACAGCCCAAATGACATGATTTAGATTTCAGCCAAAGCAGAGTCTAGGTAATTGACAAAAGTGGTTGAGTCAGTGTGGGATGAGACCCTGCATCTATCTGGCCTGTACAGCAATGGAAGAACAGAAAGTTAATATTCAGGGACAACCTGGCAGGAACGAAGTAGAAACAGAGAACTGGGCACAGCAGCATTTCTGCCACATTCAGATACCATCACAGGTTATGTCTGTGCCAGGAATCAATCAGAGAAAATTACAGCATTATAGAGCTAGAAGGGACCATAGAGATTATGCAGACCAGCCCTTTCATTTTACTGAGCAGAACACAAAATCCACAGAGGTCAAAGGCCTGGCCCAAGGTCATTGGATAATGGCAAAACTGAGACAAAAACCCAAGGCTTCCTTATAGTCAATTTAAGACAGTTCAGCAAACATCTATGAAGTGCCTATAGTGTGCAAGGCCAAGTTAAAGCTTACAGATGGTCTATCAAAGCAAACTGTGATTGTTAGCATCTGCTGCCCCCTTCTCCCACTATCACTGTCAAGAGGGGTAGGGCTGAAACCCACTGGTCATATGGTATGGGTGAGGGGTAACAAGTAAGCATCCCAAGAATTCTCCTGCTATCTTCTTGTTGGAAGAAGAGAAGGATGACCTCTAGAACCCTGAAAGGATCCCCTGTGGCAAATGTATAGAAGGACATGAATGAGCCATATAGATGGGCAGCTAGGGATGGGGTAAGATCATTGGTGGAGAGGTATGGGGGCAGCTACGGAGAGGTCCCTGAGGCTGCAAAGAGAAAGATGGAAACAATTTCTGCCCTCAGGGAGCATTCATCTGGCCATCTAGGGTTGCTAATCCATAATCAGGTCTGTTATGTGCCCAACATTGTGTGTCTAATTAAATAAAAATGCATTGGTAAGTATTTACTAAATATCAGGTACTGTGTGTATGTGTGTATAGACATTATTTATGTATATCTGAATATATGTGCACATATATGCATGTGTATATATGGGATTTTAGGAGCCCATCTCCTCCTGAGCCCACAGAGAATGAGGAAAAATCCAGGAAAGGTCAACTGGGGTACAGAGTGATATAAATAGGGAGCTGGGGATGAAAAGGGATAAGCAGACAGAGGTGAGAATCTGAAGTGAGGAAAACTGGTGCCAGGAAACATGGAAATTCAAGAAACTGGGGAGCAAGGGAGCGGAAGGCGGCATCTGTGTGTTCAAGGACAGGAGGAAGGCGGAAGGCGGCCAGTGGGCGGGAACAGCAGTCAGATCCTGAGCAGACCTAAAATTGTTCTCACCACTTGGCAACAGCCGCTCTGGCTGTTCCAGATTCCTGAGCTTAGGCCTTTTCCTCATTCATGCTAGTGTACGTACTAATAAATCAGTGGTGTCTCCACTCCAAGGAAGCCTGACTGCATGTCTCTCCTGGTCTGGGAAGTTATTTTGACCTCCAAAGTCCTAGCGCATCCAAGAGATGGACAGAAGAAACTGGGCAGGTGGTGGGCTATTTGTGGACTATGGAGATGTCTTTTCCCCATTTTTAATGGCTAATAAGAAAATTAGGAAGTCCTCTTTATAAATATAGTTTCTGCATCAGCCAATCAACCAATACACATTTACTAAGCACCTACTGTGTATGTCAAGTGCTGGGGAGAAAAACAAAAATGAAACCACCCCTACCTTTCAAGGTTACATGCAATTGATAAGAGAAATCCTTCCATCTTGAGCACCCTCCCTTTTTTTCAATATCTTCCTGTGCTCTAAACAAAATTCTATTCCTGTGTCTCATTCTCTCTCTTTGATCATCACTCCCATGTAAAATCATAGTTTTAAAGCTAGAAGGGTCCCTAGAAATAATCTAGTCAAACCCTATTACTTTTCAGATAAGATAACCAAGGTTTGGAGAGAAGTGACTTTCCCAAGGTAACAAGGTAAATTCTCAAGGTAATTCTTAGTAAAAATAGTAGAATTTTAAGGAACTCTATTTCAGGCTTTCTTTCCTTTGGACCTAGAAATAATATGAAGTAACTCACCATCAAGGGACACTAAAAGAATTAACACACATGGATAGATACTGAATCAAGGGAACTCTTAGCCACTTAGAAGAAATTGGGAATCATAAAATGATGATGAGGTGGTAGGAAGATAGGGACTGTTCCTGTGATTTCACTGGCCTAGAGAAGCCCCACATTAAGAAAGCCCAACCATCGCCCCTGGCTACCTACTTTGCAACCTGAGGTCTTATTTGAAACTACTGCTTTTGATTGAGAAGAGAGAAAAGTATTCAAAGCAATGAAGGGCAGGATCAGCTGTGGAGATGTGCAGATGGGAGTGCTGAACAGTCAGAAAACACCAGGAAGACCAGAAGTAGGGAGAGGAGACAGGACTAAAAAAGTCCAAGATACTAAGAAAGGCAAGGAGGTAATGGATGGAGGCACCAACGGCTCTGCTCCTTCAGATACTGGACATTTCAGATCTTAAGGATTCACTGTATTTAGAGGAGTTCTTTTTGTGGTGACAAAGAATGGGAAACTGATGGAGTGCCTATCAATTGGAGATGGCTGAATAAGTTATGTGTATATGATGGAAAGGAAGAGAGAAATAGAATAAATGCTTTTATAGCTCCTACTATGTACCAGGAGCTGTCCAAAGTGCTTTAACAAATAATAACTCATTGGTTACAACCACCCTGCTATTACTGTTCACATTTTACAGGTGAGGAAACAAACAGAGGTTAAGTGACTTGTGTAGGGTCACACAGCCAGTAAGTGTTTGAGATTGGATTTGAATTCAGATCTTCCTGACTCCAGGAGCAGAGCTCTATCCACTGTACCATGAGGTACCTTTGATGGAATACTGTTGCTCTGCAAGAAATAATAAAGAGGATGGTTTCAGAGAAGCCTGAGAAGACTTGGAGGAAAGGACTCAGAATAACGGGAGAGAATCAGAAGAACCATTTATACAATAACAACAATATTGTAAAGATAAACAACCTTGAAAGACTTAGGAATTCTGATCAACAAAGTAAATAGCCATAATTCCAGAGAATTCAAGATGAAAAGTCATCCAACCTCCTGATAGAGAGGTTATAGTACAGAATGACACAATTAGATTTTTTGGACATGGCTAAATTTTATACAAGAGAAAGTTGAAAACTAAAAATAAGTCAGTATTTTTTTTAAAATCTCTTAAAAATAAATAAATGAACATGATGGAATTACACTTCAAAATTGGCAAGTAGAATTATAAATGGACAATTAAGACATCAAGGGCAGTTAGGTGTTGCCGTGAATAGAGCATCAGCCCTGAAGTCAGGAGGACCTGAGTTCAAATCTGGCCTGAGACATTTGACACACTTACTAGCTGTATGACCTTGTGCAAGTCACTTAACCCTAATTGCCTTGCCTTTTTCCCTCCAAAAAAAGAGATATTAGTGACCTCCGCATGACTTGGCACTGACTTCTTGAAAGGTACCAGAATGCAGACATAGCTATTTTGCACCTCTGGGGGTGGAGACAAGATGGTGCAATAGAGAAAGTGCTCAGTCAAGCTCTCCCAATATTCCCCTCCAGAAAACTTTAACATAATGCCTCAAATCAAATTCTGGACTGCCAGAGGAAACCAAAGGTCAGAGTGAGATATTCTTCTGATCCAAAGTTAGAAAGAGATATCTGTGATGCAGGGGAGGAAGCTGAACTAGAACTTACATGAATGAAATGTGAGTGGTGGCACAGAAGCATGAGCAGCTTCAGGAGTTCTCAAGCTGGAGATGGTAAGAGAAACTTGGCAACTGGTCAGAAAGAGATTACAGGGGCTCCCTGTTGTAGCATTGAACATGGAAATCTATGCTTTTGGGCAGCTTAATTGCCTATGTTCACTTCTGGGGCATAGCTCAAGGGTGGAGAGGGGCACTTTTGGTCAAGAGGTAGAAGAAGCATTGAGCGATAGTATCACTTCTAGCCCCAAGAGATAAGGACCCTGAGGAACAATATTGTTTCTGCTCCCAAGGGAACTGGGCCCCTGAGGTTGCTGTATCAATTGCAATCCTAAGAGATCGGGGACCATTCCTGGCTAAAGACCAAAGTGCAGACCAGGAGAGCAGGGACCACACATCTCCCCAGATCATACTGCTTTAGAAGCACTGAACCCAAAATTAGCTCTGAAAACTCTCAGAATTAGCTCTGAAAACAGCAGTACAGAAAATCCTGAAGCTTGAGACAGTGCCCCTCTCTCCACCCACACCAGGAACAAAGACTGACATTAACATAACGTTCCAAATAAAGAAATAAGGTAAGGATATGAGCAAACAAAAAAGAACCTGATCATAAAAAAACTACTATGGTGACAAGGATGATTAAGACACCAACTCAGAAGAAGACAATGAAGTCAAAATAGTTATAAGCAGAGCTTCAACAAAAATTACAAGTTGGTCATAAGCCCAACAAGAATTACTAGAAGGACTAAAAAGTAATTTTCAAAATCAAATAAGAATGGTAGGCAAAAATTAGATTTTAAAAAAGAAAGCAAAGAAAGAAAACCATGAAAAGAAAATTAACAACTTGGTAAAAAGAGACACAAAAAATACTGAAGAGGACAACCTTAATAACTAGAATTAATCAAATTGAAAAAAGGTACAAAAATTCACTTAAAATTTCTTAAAAAGAAAAATTAGTCAAAAGGAAAAAGAGGTACGAAAGTTTGCTGAAGAAAATAATTCCTTAAAAATTAGAATTAGTAAAGTGGAAACTGATGACTCCATGAGACATCAAGAAACAATAAAACAAAGTCAAAAGAATAAACAAAATAGAATAAAATATGAAATATGTCATCAGAAAAGTAACAGACATGGAAGATAGATCAAGGAGAAATAATTTAATAATTATTGGATCACCTGAAAGTCATGATCAAAGAGACACCATATTTCAAGAAATTGTCAAGGAAAATCACCCCCAACATCCTAGACCCAGAGAGTAAAACAGAAATTGAAAGAATCCACTGTTCACTACCTGAAACTGATTTCAAAAAGAAAACTCCCAGGTACACTAAAGCCAAATTTCAGAATTTCCAGGTCAAAAAGAAAATACTTCAAACAGTCAGAAAGAAATGATTTAAATATTGTGAGTCCACAGTAAGGATAATGAAAGATTAAGCAACGACCATATTAAGAAGTAGAGGGCTTGTATATGATATTCTAGAGGGCAAAAGAGCTGGGATGACAACCTACCTAGTAAAGTAAGTATCATTCTTCAAGGGAAAAAATGGATTTTTAATGAAATAGGTAATGAAACATTCCTGATGAAAAGATCAGAGTTAAATAGAAATTTTCACTTTTAAGTACAAAACTCCAGAGAATTTTTTTTAAAAAGATAAACATGAAAAAGGAATCATAAGGTACTCAATAAGATTAACTGTTTACCTTTATATATGGTAAGATGAGACATGTATCTTTTAAGAATTTTATCATCATTAGGATAGTTAAAAGGCTCTACATAGAAAGAGGGTGTGGGCATGGGTCAATTTTATTCCAATGATGTTAAAAAAAACAGATAAGTGAGAAAGAGGGGTACACTGGGGAAAAGGGGAAAGAAGAGGGACAAAATTATGTCATATAAAAGAGGCCTGCAAGGAAGAGCTTTTACAGTATAAGGAGAAATGGTGAGGACTAGGGCAGTCGACACTTGAACCTCACACTTCTAAATCAGTTAAAAAAAGGAAAATGCATACATATGCACATACACATACATATATAGTACACATACATACATATGTACATATATATATATACAGAAATATACACAGGTATATTTCTATTATATATAATTATATTTTTCTATTACCAATTGAATACACACAAAAATATACACACACACATATTTGTGTGTGTGTGTATTCAATTGGTGATAGAAATCTATCTTACCCAAAAGGGATGTGGGAGGGGAAGGTAATAAGTGAATGGGGTGGGGGTGGGGAGATAAAAGGGAGGATAAACAAAAGAAGGCAGTGGTCAGAAGCAAAACAGACTTGAGAGAGATGACAAGGTACAAAGAAAGAGAGGATGATCAGAAGAGAACAGGATGGAGGGAAATGTATAATTAGCAATCATAACTGAATGTGAATGGGATGAAATCACCCAAAAAAGAGAAGTGGATAACAGAATAGATTAGAAGCCAGAATCAAACTATATGTTTTCTACAAGAAGCACACTTGAAACAGAGAGACACAGTAAAAATAATGAGCTGGAGCAGAATCTCTTATTCGTCAGTTGAAGTAAAAAAGGCAAGGGGGTATCAACCATGATTTCAGACAAAGCAAACATGAAAATAGACTTAGTTAAAAGGGATAAACAAGGAAATTATATATGCTAAAAGGAAACATAGACAATGCGGTAATATCAAAACTAAATATATGTGCACCAAATGGCATAGCATCCAAATTCTTAAAGGAATTATAGAAGAAAATAGACAGCAAAACTATGCTAGTAGGGGACCTCTACCTTCCCTTTTCAGAAATGGAAAATCTAAACATAAAATAAATAAGAGAGAAGTCAAGGAGATGAATAGAATCTTAGAAAAAATATGATAAACCTCTGGAGAAAACTGAATGGGAATAGAAAGCAGTCTACCTTTTTCTCAGCTATACATGGCATCTTCACAAAAATTGACCATGTATTAGGGCATAAAAACCTCACAGGCAAATGCAAAAAAAGGCAGAAATATTAGATGCACTCTTTTCAGGCCACAATGCAATAAAAATTACTTTTAATAAAGGATCTTTGAAGTATAGATTAAAAGTTAATTTAAATTAAATTTAATTAATTTATAAAATTAAATTAATAAATTTAATAAAATATTAATAAATAAATCTATTTAAAATTAATTTCAATTTAAAGAATGATTAATCTCAAAGATACATAAGCTATTTGGAAAAAAAAATAGGCAACAAATGAGTCTACCAAATTTCTTCTCTGACACAATATGGTGGTGATACCTAAATCAGGGAGAGCAAAAACAGAGAAAGCAAAATACAGACCAAGTTCCTCAATGAATATCAATGCAAAAATTTCAAATAAAATACTAGCAAGGAGATTATAGTAATATATCACGAAGATCATATACTATGACCAGGTAAGATTTATACCATGAATGCAGGGCTGGTTCAATATTAGGAAAATTATGAGTATATAACTGACCATATAAATAAGAATAGATTATATGATTACATCATTAGATAAAAAAAGCTTTTGACAAAATATAGCACCCACTACTATTAAAAATACTAGAAAGCATAGGAATCAATAGAACCTTTCTTAAAATGTTATGTAGTATCCATGTAAAAACCAAGAGCAAGCATTAATTGTAATGAGGATAAACTTGAAGTCTTCCCAGTAAGATAAGAAGTGAAGTAATGATGTATCCATTATCACTGCTACTATTCAATATTGTACTAGGAAAGATAACTAAAGCAATAAGACAAGAAAAAGAAATTGAAGGAATAAATATAGACAATGAGGAAACAAAACTATTACTCTTTGCAGATGATATGAGGGTATACTTAAAGCAGCCCTAGAGAAACAATTAAAAACCTAGTTGAAACAGTCAACTCTAGCAAAGTTGCAAGATATAAAATAAAGTCACACAAATCATCAGCATTTCTACATATTAACAACAGCAGCAGCAGCAACAAATCTAAAGAGATTGAAAGAAAAATTCCACTTAAAGTAACTGTAAACAATATAAAATACTTGGAAGTCTACCTGCCAAGACAAACCCAGGGATTATATGAACGTACTTATTAAACCCTTTTCACATGAATAAAGACAAATCTAAACAATTAGAGAAATAGTAATTGCTTATTGGTAGGTTAAGCAAATATAATTAAAATGACAATTCTACATATGTTAATTTGAATTATTTTATAGAGATAGAAAAAATAGTAACAAATTTTGCCTAGAGAACAAAAGGTCAAGAATATGAAGGGAATTGATGAAAAACATGTGAAGGAAGGTTGCCTAGCAATTCCAGTTTACAAAGTGATAAATAAAACAATCTGATAGTGGCTAAAAAAAAAAAAAAGAGTAATGTATCAGTGGAATAAATTAGTTTCACAATCCAGTAGTAAATTACCATAGTAATCTAGTGTTTGATAAACCTGAAAAGCCAAATTTTGGAGATAAGAACTCAATATTTGACAAAATTATTAGGAAAACTGGAGAGCAGCTTGGCAGAAACTAGGCACAGACCAACATCTCACACAGTGTAACAAGATATGGTCCAAATGGATAAATGATTTAGGCATAAATGGTGATATCAAAAGTAAATGCTTGAAATTATTCAACTTCCTCTCTTCCTTTTCTTGGTCCTGCTACTAAGACAAGCCTGATGTTAGAAAAACTTCCTAACCATTAAAGCTTTCCCAAAGTGGGCCACATGAGAAAGGAGCAGGTTTCCCCTCCTAGGAAGTCTTAAATAAAGCCTAGATAGCCTTGTGTTGTGCCACTGCAACTAGAACTGGAGATTTTAGCCTACAAAAGGGAAGAATTTATGATCAAGCAAGAGACAGAGATCATCACAGGATATAAAATGGATAATTTCAATTACATGAAATTAAAAAGCTTTTGTCCAGGCCCCCAGCCCCTGCCCCAGCACCTCCTCGGGGATTACCTCTACCACTTGTCCTTTCCTTTCACAGGACAGGAGGCTTCCCACTTCACATGGGGCTGATGCCACTGAAATGCAATTAAAGCAATTGATTTTCTAGTGCTGCTATTTATTTGACTACCCTGCAGAAGTGCTATCTTTCTATTCACATGGAACCTTCATTTTGTACAATGAAACTTGTACAGCCAAAATTAGAAGAAAAACAGAAAATTGGGAATTTTGCAACTACTTTTTCTGATAAAGGCCTCATTTTTCAAACATATAGGAAAATGAGCCAAATTTATAAAATAAGAGCAATTCCCCAATTGATAAATGATTGCAGGATATAAATAGACAGTTGTCAGAAGAAAATATACAAGCTATCAATAATCACATGGAAAAATTCTTTAAATCACTACCAATTGCAGAAATGCATATTAAAATACTTCACATCTATCAGATTGCTTAACATGACAGAAAAGGAAAATGACAAATGTTGAAGGAAATATGGAAAAATCGGGACACTAATGCATTGTTGGTGGAGTCGTCAACTAGTCCAACCATATTGGAGAACAGTTTGGAACTATGTCAAAGGGCTCTAAAACTGTGTGTACTCTTTGACCCAGCAATATCGCTAATAAGTTTGTATCTAAAAGACATCAAATAAAAGGGGAAAGGACCTATTTCATACAAAAATGTTTATAACAGCTCTTTTTCTGATATCAAAGAATGAGAAATTTAGGGGGTGCCTATCAATTGAGCCATGGCTAAACTGGTTATGGTATATGATTGTGATGGAATACAATTGTGCTATAAGAAATGATGAGCAGATTGGTTTTGGAAAAGCACTGGAAGACTTATATGAACTCATGCAAATTGAGCAGAACCAGGAGAATATTTACACAGTAACAAAAACATCGTAAGCATCAATTGTAAAAGACTTAGCTATTCTGACCAAGAATACGACCAAAGACAATTCCAAAGGATCTGTGATGGAAAATGCTTTTCT
>CM053590.1:13751571-13769429 GCA_028646515.1 Pseudochirops corinnae | reverse complement strand
GGTTTTCTTTCTTTTTTCCCATTGTTCACTCCATCAGTTACAGCCCTTCTATACAACCAGAATAATGTGCAATGTGAAAGCATTTGCAGATCCTATACTTGATTGCATGTCGCCATTGGGGGTGGGGGGAGAGGGAGGGGAGAAAATTTGAAACTCAAGGAATTGTGGAACTGAATCTTGTAAACTAAAAGTAAATAAACAAATCAATTTTTAAAAATAGACTAGACCAAATATCAAAAGAGGTATAAAAAATGAGAAGAATGCATTGAAAAGCAGAATTATCCAAATGGAAAAGGAGGCACAAAAATTCACTGAAGAAAAAAAGAAATTTTTTAAAGAGTAGAATGAGTCAAATGGAAAGGGAAGTACAAAAACTCACTGAGTAAAATAATTTCTTAAAAATTAGAATTGAATAAATGGAAGCTAATGACTTTATGAGAACTCAAGAAACAATAAAACAAAACAAACAGAATGAAAAAAAATAAAATATAATGTCAAATATCTCATTGGAAAAATAACTGGCCTGGAAAATAGATCCAGGAGGACAATTTTAAAATTCTTGAACTACCTAAAAGTCATTATCAAAAAAAGAGCCTAAACATCATATTTCAAGAAATTATCAAGGAAAACTGTCCTGATACTCTAGAACCAGAGAGTAAAATAGAAATAAAAAGAATCCACCTATCACCTCCTGAAAGATATCTCAAAATAAACACTCCCAGGAATTTTATAGCCAAATCCCAGAACTCCGAGGTCAAGAAAATCTGACAAGCTGCCAGAAAGAGACAATTCAAGCAGCATGGAGCCACAGACAGGATATCACAAGATTTAGCAGGTTCTACATTAAAGGATTGGAGGGCTTAAAATATGATGTTCCAGAGAGCAAAGGGGCTAGGATTATAACCAAGAATCACTTATCCACTAAAACTGGACATTCAATTAAGTAGAAGACTTTCAAGCTTTCTTGATGAAAAGACCAGAGCTGAATAGAAAATTTGACTTTTAAATACAAGACTGGAGAGAAGTATAAAGAAAGTAAATAGGAAAGAGAAATCACAAGGGACTTAATAAGGTTAAACTGTTTACATTCCTACATGGGAAGATGATAGTTATGGCTAAGAACTTTCTCCCTATTAGGGCAATTAGAAGGCATACATATAGATGGAGGGCAGAGGTGTGAGTCAAATACGAAGGGATGATATCTAAAAAAAAATTAAGGAGTGAGGGAGGAATGAAGTAGGAGAAAAGGAGAGGTAGGATGGGGCAAAGCATTTCACATAAAAGAGGTAAGAAAAAGCTTTTACAATGGAGGGAAAAATGGGGAAGGTGAGAGTGAGTGAGTGAACCTACTCTCATAGGAATTAGCTCAAAGAGGAAATAGCATACACATTCAATTGGGTATAGAAATCTATCTTACCCTACAGGAAAGTGGGATGGGGGGAGGAGAAAAGAGAAGAGAATGATAAAAGGGAAGGAAGATTGGGGGAGGTGGTAGTCAGAAGCAAAACATATTTCAGGGGGGTCAGGGTGAAAGGAAAGAGAGAATAGAATAAACAGAGGGGGAAATAGGATGGAGTTAAATACAATTAGCAATTGTAACTGTGAAAAAAAAATTTGAAGTTTTTTTGATAAAGACCTCATTTCTCAAACATATAGAGAACTGAGTCAAATTTATAAAAATAAGAGCCATCCCTCAACTGATAAATAATCAAAAGATATGAACAGTTTTTAGATGAAATAAACAGTTATCTAGTTATATGAAAAAATATTCTAAATCACTATCACTTGGAGAAATGTAATTAAAACAATTCTGAGGTACTCCCTCATACATATTATATTGCCTTATAGCACAGAAAAAGAAAATAATGGATGGTGGAGGAGATGTGGGTAAAAATGAGATATTAATGCCCTTTTGGTAGAATTGTGAACTTAAGAGCAATTTGTAACTATGCCCAAAGGTCTATAAAACCATGCATACCCTTTGACCTAGCAACCCACTACTAGCTCTGTATCCTAAAAGAGATTTTTTTAAAATCAGAAAGAAAAAGTCCTATATATACACAAACATTTATAGCAGTTCTTTTCTGGTGGCAAAGAGTTGAAAATTAATGGGATGTCCATCAATTGGGGAGTGGCTCAACAGTAGGGGATTATGATAGAATACTATCGTACTATAAGAAATGATGAGCAGGATGCTCTCTGAAAAACCTGGACTTATATAAACTGATGTAAAGTGGCATATACTGTGTACAAAGTAACAGCAATATTGTAAGATAACTGGCTGTGAATGGCTTAGCTATTCTCAGCAATACAATGGTCTAACACAAACAGCTCTGAAGGACTTATGATGAAAAATGCTCTCTATCCCCAGAGAAAGAATTGATGGTGTCTGAATACAGAATAAAACATACTTTTTTATTTTATTTTCTTGAGGTTTTTTGTCTGTTTTCTTTCACGATATGACTACTATGGAAATGTTTTGCATGACTACAGATATATAACATAACAAATTGCTTGCCTTCTCAATGAGGGGGGTGGAGAAGGAGGAAGGGAGAGAATTTGGAACTCAAAGTTTTAAAAACGAATGTTAGAAATTGTTTTTACATACAATTGGAGAAAAATGAAATGCTAAGGATGAATCAGTTAAAAAAGACTTTCCCCCTATTTTCCTATTGAAATAAAAATGCAAAACCTACTATTGGGGCATCTAGGTGGTACAGTGAATAGAACATCAGCCTTGGAGTCAGGAGGACCTGAGTAAAAATCTGACCTCTGAGACTTGACACTTACTCGCTATGTGACCTTGGACAAGTCCCTTAAACCCAATTACCTTGCCTTCCCCCTCCAAAAAATAAAACCTACTCTCTCACCATCAAAATATAGAAGAGGAAGGGGAAAAGATGGAGGGGACAAAATTCAGATGAAGTTTGTCACAGACATCTACCAATCTCACCAGCATTTGATCACCTTTCTTAACAGTTTTAACACATTTCTTTTCACCCCATCTACTCCCTTAATCCTTAGTAACCTTCATATACATATTTCCAACTATTCTAACACCTGTGGTGATGAAAAGATCAAGGTTTTGACCAACTATGTGAGTAGCATCAGCAAGGAATATGAGAGAAAACGTGACCAGGGCTGGAAAGGGTACCCAAGGATGCTGTGTCATCAGGAGGGAGGCAGGTCTCAGGGAGAGTCAGATGAAAGGTGGGAGGAGAGGAAGAGGTTTCAAACGAGGGATGTTCTAGAGGGTGCAGGAGAAGAGATAAGCAGATCTAGAATGAAGTTTTGCGGGAGAGGAAGATAGATACTAATGAGGGAGCTAACAACTATGGCTTTGGTCATGGGAGTAGCATTCATTTTCACAGAGATGGGGAGAGTAAGAAGGAATGGAACTATGGGACTATGCTGAACATTAGGGGATTAATCCAGACAGAATATCAGTGAATTAATCTTAAGAAGGCAATAAGAAGACTTGGCCTCATGGTAAATGGTGTTGCTGTGTCCTGTGAGGCTCTCCAGCATCAGGAAGTATGTTCTGGGGTATCTGAAATCTTAGCCAAGAAGAAAGAACTGGAGTGGATCTGAGTGAAACCTGATCCTGTTGTGACTTAGGAGCTTTTGCAAAAGGTTAAGATGTAAAAGGAGAGAAGGAGAAGGCAGAGGAGAAGAACAAGAACAAGAATGAGAATGAGAACATGAAGGAGAAGAAAGGGAGGAAAAAGGAAAAGGAGGAGGAAGAAGATGAGGAGGAGAAAGAAGTTAATTCAATTCAATGAACATGAATTAAGTGCCTACTATATACTAGGCAATGTGCTAGGTGCTGAGGATATAAAAAAATATATTTTAATGAAAACTGTCTCTGCTCTCAAGAGATACTATTGGTTCTTGGAAAGAGTGTCAGTCTGTTCCTCTAAGTCTTCTTTCAACATCACAGTCAATTCACAAACCCCCATATCCCTCTTTAGTCATTTCTCCATTGTAAGTATTGTCTCCCCCTACCTTGAGCTCACTATCTTCACTTTTATGTTTGTACTCCTAGAACTTAGCACCTACCAAACCCCTATCAGAAGGCAGTTTGGTGGTCCAATGAATAGAGCACTGGAGTCAGGAAGACCTGAGTTTAAATCTGGCCTCAGGCATTTATTAGCTGTGTGACCTTGGGCAAGTCACTCAACCTCTATTTACCTTAATCCACTAGAGTAGGAAATGGCAAACCACTCCAATATCCTTGCCAAGAAAACTCCACGGACAGTGGGGTTCATGGAGTCATGAAGAGTTAAACATGACTGAACAACAAGGACCCCTACTGGGAAGTACTAAGCATTTAATAAATGCTTTTTCTTTCTTTTTTCTGTCCTTCCCTCCTTCCTTTCTTTCTTGATGAGAAACTTTCCCTCCCTCTCTCCCTTCCTTTCTCTTTCTTTCTTGCTTGCTTGCTTTCTCCAGTGGATATCCCAAACTCTGCCTTTTGCCCTCTATTCCCTCTCACCCCTTTCACCTTATCCCCCTTCCTCTCAGTCAAATCCCTCATTTTCTTTATTCTAAACACTACTCTTTTGTTCCCCACCCTTTTCCACTCTGGACCTTTTGCAATTTTTCCATTAGATATAAAGAAATAAAGAAAATAGGCATATCAGTCCAAAGAGTAATCAATACACTCACACAGAAAACTGCAACTTGACAAATTTGTCTTTTCATAATGTTCATAGTTTAAAATTTTTTGAGTTCCAGATTCTCCCTCCCTCCTCCTCCTCTCACCCATTGAGAAAGCAAGCAATACACTATCAGTTATACACGTGAAATCATGCAAAACATTTCCATATTAGCCATGTTGCAACAAAAAAAGCAAGAAAAGTAAAGGGAAAAAATCTGTTTCACTCTGTACTCAGAGTTCATCAGTTCTCTCTCTGAAAGAGGGTGGCATTGTTCTCCATGAGTCCTTTGGAGCTGTCTTGGATCATTGCCTTGATCACAATAGCTAGCCTTTCACAGTAGAACATTGTTACAATATTGCTGTTACTGTGTACAATATACTCCTTGGTCTGCCCACTTCATTTTGCATCAGTTCACATAAGTTTTCCCAGGTTTTTCTGGAACTATTCCCCACATAATTTCTCATAGCACCATAGTACTCCAGCACAATCATCTACTACAACTTATTCAGCCATTCCCCAAATGATGGGCAGTCATTCAATTTTGAATTCTTTGCCACCACCAAAAAATACAGTTCATATAAATATTTTTGTACATATAGGTCCTTTTCCTTTTTCTTTAATCTCTTTGGGATACACACCTAGTAGCTGTATCTCTTGGTCAAAGGTTATGCACAGTTTTATAGCCCTTTAGGCATAGTTTCAAATTGTTCTCCAGAATGGCTGGACCTGTTCACAAGTCCACCAGATAATGCATTGGTGTCTCTATTTTTCCACATCCCTTCTAGTATTTGTCATTGTTTATTTGACAAATCTTTCTTACTGAACACTCATGAAATAACCTCAGAAGGAACTAGGAACTGAAAAGAAATGGAGTTTGGCAGTCAATAGTCACCAAACAGAGCTTCCCAAGACATCTATTGAGAGATGGTAAAGTAACAGATACACTACATAGGCTTAACACAATGGAATCAACTGATATTCAAGCTGGATTTCAAAGTTTGTAAAGAAAAGATGTTGAGTTGGAAAGAGTGGCTGCCTCTACCAACTGAGTATATGGGCTGTCAGACTAGGCTGAGAAAGAGATCTCTTGTGGTAGCAGAGACCAGCAAAGACCAGTAACAGAAAATGATGTTAGCTGAATAAAGAGGGAAAGAAAAAAACGTAAGCACCCTACAAGGATAACCTGCATGTTGAGTTTACAGACAAAAAGGAAAACACACTCCTTTTTCTCCCTCCCTCCCAATTTAACCCATCCTTGGAGACCAACTTCAAGTCCAACCCATTCATGAGGCTTCCTTAGACCAATCTATCCTGTTGTCCTCTCCTTTTCTGAGCTCTTACAGCCCTGCATACTGCAGCTTTGATGGAGTTGCGATTCTGCTAGTTGGGGTATTGCCTTCTCCCCCTCCATCCTCACCATATTCCAAGCCTTCTTGTGCCATGTTTTCCTACATGTCCTTCATAGCACTACCCAATGGGCTGGGGCCTTTCTCTTGTTCCTTGGCTGTCTTAGGCATCAATATGCCTCTCTAGCTATGCACCTAACACCTCTCATCCTTGCCACATGTCCTTCCCACCTCCTCGTCCTTAACCACATCCACACGTGTATTATGATTTCATATTTCATGAAGATAAGTTGTATTTCTCTAAAGCAGTTATAAGCTCTTTGAAGGTAGGGATCATGCCCTAACCTTAATTTTTACTTTCACAGTGCCTGACACTGTGCTGAGATTGGTGTTGGCACTCCAGAAATATTAAGCCAAACATGCTATTTGGGAAGAACACTTCCTTCTACCTGGCACCACGAGTATACATCCATACAAATGGACACATGTACATGCACACTCAAGCACATGCAGGTGCCTTTGATGTACATCCCTTGATGAAAATAAAGTGAGATGGAGTGACAAACATGTTCAACTTGAAGTTAATTTTCCTGGGTTCAAATCTTGTCTCTGACATGGGCTAACTGCACCATGACCTTGAGTAAGTCATTCACGTCTGAGTCTGTTTCCTCATTCGTCTGATAGATGGGAGAGTCTTCCCAATGCCCGCCCAGCAGAGTTATTGAGAGGCTCTGTTACCCTCCAAGGACCCCAGAATGTGTAAAAAGTATTAATACACCCACATCCAAAGTGAACAGGATAACACACTTTGCAAGCTGGACTTTTGCAGGGTGTCAGCCAAATGTTTCCTCTTGGCTTTCTCTGCTTTTCTTTTCTTCATAAGAAAGAAGTATTCTGCAGTAAAGTGGGTGAACTTCGGAGCTCGGAGTCACAGCCCGCCTGGAGCACCATACACTGGCTTTTTTTCCTTCTAAAGCTCATAACGCGATAATTAAATTGCTAACAGGCACCTTACTGATGGCATTTGCTAGAAATGCAAAAGCCTCGCCACGATTGCACCTTTCTGCTGGGGCCTCATCCCCGCCACGCAGGGATCAGCCCTCGCTTCCATTTTTTTTTTCTTTTCTCCCTTATATTTTTTTTCTTCAATGAGTACATTAAATTTTTATGTGGAGTGAAATGGGACAGGACTTGTTTCCCATCCACTGCACAATGATTTATTACCCCAAAAAGACCGCAGAACTAATTAGCAGAGTAATTAATTAATATAAATTTGCATATTTGCATTTGCAATTAGTGCAGCCGACTGATTAGTTTGAAAATGAGAAGTTTGACTCATTAGATGTTAGTGTCTGCTGGACTGGAAAGCAGCTGCCAGATGAGGCGAGGAAGGGGAGATTCAGCCCGTGTGTTTCTTTTGTTAAGAGAGCAGACGATGTGCTAGGATATCCAAGGCAAGACAGCAGAGTTGGCTATTTTCAAAAATAATCAAAATAAATTATTGTCTGTCTTTTCTGATAGTCAATGTTCCTTGGCCATTTTTTTATTTTGGCCTACGGCAAGTTCCCCCAACCAAACCCTGAAATCTAATCCTACTCCTGAAACTGGGGCTCACTCCATTCCTTTTAATAGCAGAGATATCATTCACACAACCCCTGTTGTTTATGAGGAAAGCAGCAAGCGGCCTCTGTTTTCACATCCAAAGACTTTCTTACAACCCCAGACACAACTGCTGGGTCCAAATGGGCCATGGGAATCTTAGTGGCCCCAAAGGGTTTGGGGGCAAGAATGTCTTTAAGCCCCCCCCTTTATTCTCCTGGCTGGTTAGTGAGCCCAAATGTTGAGGCCCTTGGGGCCCCAGAACATTGTGGGGTCAGCGGGGTTTACAGAGGGGCCCCTTCCATCTTTGCAGAATGTCACAGGGCCAAGATGATGCAAACATAAGTCAAGGACTTTAAAGGCTTCCAGCAAAACGGGAGAGTTGCCTCATTATTCTGCATAGAGTCTGGTAGAAAGGGAACGAAAGGAAAACATTCTGCCTAACCTTCCCTGAGAGCTTTTGCTGGCTTCAATTCTCATAAACAACAGAGGAAGCCACTCTGGTTAAAAGTTCTGATTAGGAGTAAGCCAGAGACCCATGTTTCTGTCTATATACCATTCAGGCTGAGCACAGTGCAGGGCACATAGCAAGCCCTTAATGCATGTTCCTTGTCTGACTGAATTATGAAACTGGGGGCCTTGGGTTCCTGCAATGACAGACAGAAATGTGCAATGCACCTTAGAAATCGTCTGCTCTAACTAGCCCTTTCATTTTACAGATTAGGAATCGGAGGCCCAGAGAGGTTTAGTAACCTCCCCAGAGACACACAGAGGATCCCAGCTCTGAGATGGCAGGGGCCTCCAGTCATGGAATCATTTTATAGAAAAGACCCAGAGAGATTTAGCCACTTGTCTCTAGTTGTACAAGAAGGACTTATATATACTCTCTGCTTTCAGTAGAGCGGATGTTCTTTGAGGAATGCTTTCATCTGTCTTGTTTTCCCCCACCTAACAATGAGGCCTGCACCTATTTCATATTTTATCCTTGCCCAGATCTTTGACCTCTTCATTATGGGGCACTCCTTCTAGGGAAGCCCATCCACCAATACAAATGAACAATTTCCCTATGACTTGTCATCTTTGAAAATTGTCTGGGGCCATGAGGCCTTGGCCAGGGCTACAGAACTAGCCACCATGAAAGGTGGTCATCGAAACAGATCTTCTGGGCTCTGAGAGGGCCTGGTTGATCAGTCAGTAAACAACACGCATTAATTAAGCCCCTACTGTGTGCCAGGAACTGTGCTGAGTGCTGGGGCTATAAAGAAAGGCAAAGACAAGTCACTGATCTCAAGGAGCTCCCAGTCTAATGGGAGAGACAAGACTCAAACAGCTGTGTCCAAACAAAAGGTCTACAGGAAAAATCAAGCTAATTAACAGAGAAAAGCCACTGGTATGAAGGGGCTGAAGGAAGGACTTCATATATGGGGTGGGACTTTAGCTCCCAAAAGGAAGTCAGATAAGCCAAGAGGGAGAGATGAGGAGGGAGATAGTGCTAGGTATGGAGGTCACCTCTGAAAATGCCAAGAGCTGAGAGGAGTGTTTGTTTGAGGAACAGGAAGGACACCTATATCACTGGACCACAGAGTACGTGGGGAGGATTCAGATGCAAGAAGAATGGAAAAGTAGAGGGCAGGTTATGAAGGGCCTTGAATGCCAAACAGAGGATTTAATATTTGAGCCTGAAGGGGATTGGGAGCCACTATTGAGTAGGGGGTGACATTGTCAGACCTGTGCTTTAGCAAGATGACTTTGAAAGCTGAGTGAAGGAGGGACTATGGTAAAGAAAGATAGGTGACAGGGAGACCAAACATCAGCCTCTTGAGATAGGTCAAGCATGAAGTGATGAGGGGCCCACACTAGAGTAGGGTGATGAGTGTCGGAGAAGAGAAAGGAACATGTGAGAGAAAGTTACAAAGGCAGAATCAATGGGATTTGGCCACAGCTTGGATGTGAAGCATAAGAGGTGAGGAATTGTAGTGATTGTGAAATGTTGGCAGAATAGAAAGGTCAATGAAAAGACATTTGTTTAGGTTTTTTAATGCTATTTCTGGGGAAAAATGGAAATATAAAGTTCTTCTCTTGATATATTTGCATCTGGCTCATTTGTATTAAGAAGTTTTTAAAATAGACCCTATGATTGCAGTCCTTGAGCCACCATTACAGGGGCAGGATTTCTACTTAATGTGTTCATTCCATTCTTGTACATAGTAAATAGAGATTCTGAAAGACATTGTTTAACTCCAAAATTGATTCCACCATGGGTCAATTCATGGTCCCCATCTGCTTAGAGGCATGATCTCTACCTCTATTTCATTGAAGTGTTTTGGCAAAGATAATTCATTTATCTCTTGAGATATCATGGGGCTTTGCTGTGTATGTTGAGGCATGAGACTTGGATGGCCTGGGTCTAAAATTGTCAGTTAAAGATTTGCTGTCAAAGGAAAGTCAACTACTGAGAAAAATCATATTCTTGATAAGATCAGACACAAGTAAGGAAAGAACTGGTAACAGAACTTTATCAATCTTGTTAGAGGAAGGAAGAAGAGAATATGAAATCAATCAACAAGCATATACTAAAGACCAGGCATATACTAATGCACCAGGCCCTGAGCTAGCTATTGGGAACACATTGACAAAGAATTTTGGAGAGTCCCTGCTCTCAAGGAGCTAACATTCTATCAGGGAAGACCACATGCATATGTATAATACATACACAATAAATTCAAAATTAATTCAATATAGCTAAGGAGAGGAGGTATTGAGATTTGAGGGTAGGGGCAGAGGATCAAGAAAGACTTCATGTTGAAGGTGGTGCTGAGTATAAAAGCAGTAAAGGATTCTACAATGCAGAGGAGAGGAAGGAATATATTACAGACATGGTGGGAATCCAGGGAAAATATGTAAGGTGGGATGTGGATTGCCAGATATGTGGAATAGCAAGACAGATTTGGTTGGACTGTAGAATGCAACTTATAATAAGGCTGGAAAAGCAGCATGGAGAAAGGCCGTGAAGTTCATTAAAAGTCACACTAAAGCATGTTTATTTTGTCTTAGGGCAACAAGGAGCCACTGGATTTTATGGAATAGGAAAATGACACAGTCAGACCTGGGCCTACGGAAAAATCACCTTGGCAGGTGTGTGGAGGATGGAATGAGGAAAAAGTGAAGGCAAGGAGATCAATTAGTAGGCAACTTGAACAATGTTTTGCTCAGAAATTTTCAAGGAAAAAAAGTGGGTTACCCTTTTTAACTAAGGGGAAAAATAAGATTGAAAAACAAAAGAAATCTGCATCTTGTTTTGAAGTCTCTGAATCATACTTTTAATTGGTTGTTTTGGCTTGTTTGACAAAGTTGAAAATTATGGAGATATAGAAAAACTTGAAAAATTGAGCTAACAAAATGGCTCAATATTTTTGTTATTTCTACATACCATTTAAAGGTATGACTTGATCCACAAAGAAATAAAGTCTGTCAGTCATTGGCAGTGTGGTCTAGTAGGTGGAGTTTGGGATTTAGAGACAAGATAACCCATGTTCAAACTACAACCCAGCTTCAATGTGAAGACTCCAGTGTTAGGAAGCCATTACTCCAAGGCGACCATCCCACGCTTGGGACACCTTTAATTGTTAGTTTTCTTTTTCTTCCTTTCTTTCTGACATCAAACCTAAATCTGTTTCTCTTAAAAGCTAAACATAAGGGAAGGAGACCAATTAGGAGTCAATTCAAACAATGTTTTATGCAGAATTTTGCAACTTTCCCCCATGGTTCCCTTGACTTTCTTTTTGGGGACAGATAGGAAAAAAAGTAAAATTCTTTTTCAATATGGCTCCTCTTTGGTTGTTTGAAGAAAGCCAGTATGTGCCCTCTGGGTTTCCCTTTTTCTGAGTAGAGCATCTCTAGTTCTTCAACTGACCCACATATTAAGGGATCTTATAGTTCCTTCTCAGCCAACATTTCTCTAAGCCCTTTCTAGTTTTGTTGTTGTTAAATTATTTTAGTCATATCCAACTCTTTGGGAGCCCATTTGGGATTTTCTTGGCAAAGATACTGGAGTGGTTTTACATTTCCTTCTCCAGCTCATTTTACGGATGAGAAAACTGACACAAATACGGTTAAGTGACTTGCCTACAGTCACATAGCCAAGAAGTGTCTGAGGCCAGATTTGAACTCGGAAGCTAAGTCTTTCTGACTTTAGATCCTATAATTTATCCACTGCCACACCTAGGTGCCCCACTGAAATCCTTACTCAAATAAAATAGTTCACCTAAGTAGCATAGTATGGTGATGGGACCTGTGATTTCATCAGTATAGGGAACTCCCAGAAGAGGAAATCCTCTCTGCTTAGACTTGCCCAGAACAAGAGAAGTTGTCTTTCACTCAGGTATAGAGCAGCACACCCAGTATATGGCAGGTCTTCCTAGCTCTTCAGGTCAGTTATCTGGCCGCTGTTATCTTTATCTAAGAAAGAGGTTTGGTGTTTTTTTGATCTGATTTATTTCATGGTTTTGCCTGTTAAACCTACCCCAATATTACCAGGCTAAAGCACCACCATATTTCATCTCACTCGAATACAAATCAAAGCTGTGAATCTTTCTCTCTACTATGCTCTCTGCACTGACTATTCCTGACCCCAAGATATTTGCCTACCAGACTCCAGGAAGATTACTGGATTTAGAATCAGTGCCTTAAGTGCAAGACTTCATTCTGCTCCTTATTAGCTACGTGATCCTGGACATGCCACTAATTTCTATACACCTCAGTTTCCTCATCTCTAAAACAAGAGAGCTGAATTCAAGGACCTCTAATGCTCCTCCCAATTCTTATTCTATGAACCCAGGATTATCTTCCTCTAGTACACATTCGTGATCATAATCACACAACCCTTTTGATTGACAAATGGTTTGGGGTTCATTTTAGAACTCTAAGAGTTGATAATCTCATTCTCGTCATTTGAATTCACACAAAAAAAGAGTGTACTCACCCAGTCTCTCATGGCATCTCAGCCAGGTAAACCCGAAACAAATATACCCAGTGGGAAAATTTTATATTACTGCTCAGAGCAGTAATCCAGGACACTACTTCAGAAGGACAGTACCATCCACACTCTGTAGTATTACTGGTGGATGTGCATGAAAGGGAGTTTCCCCAACATTGGCATCAGCTGAACCTCATGCTTATCAGCAGAAAAGCTTTCACAGCTGCATGAGATCAGAGGAGTGACAAACAGGGGCTCCTCACTTATCTTTTTCATTCCATATCCTCAGTCTGGGATTTCATGGAAGTCGGTGCTGAACTCCAAATAAACATGCCAACCCATGTTATGTGAGTCATGATTTTGACCATGATTTTGCTATAGCTCTGATAATCTGCTATATGAGAAAGAAAATGGTTCATTTATTTCTATTTTTGATGAGAAAATAAAATGAAGAGTACCATTTAGGGGACTTCACAGACAACATAACTCTATAATATATTTGTCTTTTGCTATCCATAGTAGTAGTTCTAAATATGAGGCATGAAACAGAAGAGATCATGAAGGGTTCAAAGAATATTTCCCAAACACATCTCTTCTGCCATAGGCAGCTAGGTGGCAGAGTGGCTCTGGAATTAGAGGGACCTGAGTTCAAATCCAGACTTAGACACTTAGCAGCTATAGGATCCTAGGCAAGTCAGTAAATTTTGGTGATGGTGGTGGTGATGGTTGTGAGTCATTTCAGTCATGTCCCACTCTTCATGACCCCATTTAGGGTTTTCTTGGCAAAGATACTGGAACAGATGGCCATTTCCTTCTCTAGCTCATTTTATAGATGAGGAAATAGAAACAAACAGGGTTAAATGACCTGCCCAGGGTTACACAGCAAGTGTGAGGCCAGACTTGAACTCATAAAGATGAGTATTCCTGACTCCAAACTCGGTATTCTATCAACTGTTCTTCTTAGCTGCCCTAAACTAAACTTTAGTCTGCCTCAGTTTCCACATATTTAAATAGTTCTAATAATAACAGCTACTTCCCAGGGTTATTATAAAGATAAAATGACAGTACTATATAAATGCTAGCTTTTGTTATTTTTACTAGAATCTTTCCTATTTCACACATACAGCTGTGTTCAGAAATAGAAAAGAAATATTTGTCTGCCTACTTTTTATTTTGATTTATAGAATTCTAACCCAGATTAGCAGCATTGTCCCTAGCTTTCCACTGTCCTCCAATAAGATTTTACCAATGAGTTTATATTCTGAACCAATGTTCTGCTTGGCTGTCATCTTTCTCTGCTCAGCAAGTAAGCCAGTATTTGCTGACAAAGTATTTTAGGCTCTTTTCCTCTCCCCATTATGACAATGGATCCACATCCCTTCAATTTCTATATAAAACTATTGTAATTGGTATTAATTTATTTTCTTCCATTCATAGCCCATTTTCAGCATAAATAACTTATTTTAAAAGGTCAAGATGAAGCTATTCTAATCATATGCCACATCTTTTCTTCATTTTTATTCTTTCTGTTACCACTGTATTAATTTTGATTTTTGCTCCAACAAGTCAGTGGTCTAACCACATAAAGACAGTTTATTCAAGAATGTCTACCACATTAATAACACTTCATTTCCTCTCTACTAAAATATAATCATCTCAGAGATGTAACTGGCAAGAAAACAACAAAAAGATGAAAGATAGAAAAGATCTGCAAGGATTTTTATGACAAACTATGTGAACTCTGTTCCTCATCATAGAGACAGAATTGTTACTGAGCAGAATAATGATGGGAAAGGCAGATGGAATAGACCAAATATATCCAGTTGAGATTTATCTAGCAGCAGCATAATTGTGAGGAAGTGATTATCAGGGAATATGAAGGAGAGAAAGATACCTAAAACATGGAGAAATATTGGACCTCATTAATACAAAAAAGTGACAAAAGAACACTCTACATGCCTACCTTACCATAGATCCAAATACATGTACGTGTATGTATGTGTGTATGGATGCATTACGTATGTTCCATTGTTTTTCAGTTATGTCCGACTCTTTGTGACCCCATTTTGGGTTTTCTTAGCAAAGATGCTGGAGTGGTTTGCCACTTCCTTCTCCAGTACATTTTACAGATGAGGAAACTGGGGCAAACAGGGTGAAGTGACTTGCCCAGGGTCACACAGCTGGGAAGTGTCTGAGGCCAGATTAGACCTCAAGAAGATTAGTCTTCCTCATGCCAGGTCCAGCACTCTATCCACTGTGACACCTAACTGCCCATATTACATATATGTGTATGTATATGAATTAGAATTATCTACAGCTACGTGATACTGGGGATAGAGTGCTAGACCTGAAAACAGGAAGGTATGAGTTCAAATCTAACCTCAGAAATTTACTAGTTGTGTGATCCTAGGCAAATCACTCTGCCTTTGTTTGCCTCAGTTTCCTCATCTGTAAAAGGGGAATGATAATAATAGCACCTACCTCCCAGGATTATCATGAGTATCAAATGAGATAAAGTGTTCAGCACCTGTTACATATTCATTGCTAATGTAAATGTTAACTGTTATTGTTACCTGGAGAGAATTATGGAGAAGGGTATTATTAGGGAAGAGGCAGGCTCTTCTTGCAAGAAACATTATGCAAGAGAGTACATATTTACTATGACATAATTAACTAAAAACTGTAAAGGACATAAAATCTCATCATGTTTGCTATTTGTTGACTATGTGAAAGTTTTTACTCTGGTAGAGCAAAATGTCATTCTTAATGTCTCTCCTCCACCAAGGTGTTTCTCATGCATACAACAAAATTATACAAGATTCCTTGAATTATATAACAACAGATATAACCTTGTTTGGTGAATCACTAATCATTAATATTAAGGCAAGATAGAAAAGAGGGAGACATCTGTTCATCACAGGTGTTCACCACCATCATGGAGATCCAGGACAGAATCCAAGTCAGAGGGGATTGCTTATAGATGGTGAGATCCTTCAGATACTCCTGTTTGTAGATGACTTTGTGCTAGATGAACCCAACTCCAGGAAGCTGTAGAGTCCTCTAGATGAGTTCCATAATGGCTTAAAATAATTTAGCTTAACCCTTCAAGTTGTAAAAAAAAAGAAATAAGTGGATGAAGGATAACTATTTTCCAGAATATATTATGAAGTTAGATGAACATCTTGGACAAATCCAATGAATAGACAATGAATTAGATGCAGAATTAAACAGGTGCAGGAAAGTGGGCTGGATTGCATTTGGGAAACTAGGAAGGTATTTTTTTTCTCAATGACTTCACACTAGCTGCCAGTGTGGGTATATGATCCTGACTCATGGACTTGGACTCTCTCTCTCTCTCTCTCTCTCTCTCTCTCTCTCTCTCTCTCTCTCTCTCTCTCTCTCTCTCTCTCTCTCTCTCTCTCTCTCTCTCTCTCCCTCTCTCTCTCTCTCTTTCTCTCTCATTAAAAATAAGTACCACTATGATGAAAATTGAAAGTCACGTGGTAGAGATATGCAGCTGTTATATACTGAAAATAAGGAATTACAAAGAAGAACCAGAATAAATGATATCATTGAAGAAACATTGGAGTGAAAACTAGGAAAGGTCAGTCATATGATAAGAATAAAGGATAATCACGGTACATTGCATGGATTCTAGTGATATCATAAATGTCAATACAAAGTAAAAAAGATCCCCATCACATTGAGTCAATCTCGTTGTGGCAAGATTATCAGAAGACATGAACAAGAGCTGCACAGAATGTGCAGATAGGGTTGGATGTCAACCTGAAACATTGGAGGAACTATATACATTAATGAGATTAGGGATCCATTTTGGTTTTTCAATAAGACAGAAGGGACATACAGTGGTACTAATATAAGAAACTTTTATATGAACTTCTGGTGAGGTCGCAGAGAAATATACAGAATAAGAACCAATTCTGCTAAGATTTTTTCAATAATCAAAGAGATCATAAAAATGGGGAAAGGACCCATATGTATAAAATATTTATAGCAGCTCCTTTTGTGGTGACAAAGAATTGGAAATTGAGGTGATGCCCAACAACTGGGGAATGTTTAAACAAGTTCTGGTATATGAATGTAATGGAATACTATTGTGCAATAAGAAATAAGGAACAGATAGACTTCATAATAGCTTGGAGAGACTTATATAAACTGATGCTGAGTGAGGAGAGCAGAACCAGTAGAACTTTGTACACTATCACAGACACATCGTTATCTGTGACTACTAACTTTGATAGATTGGGCTCCTCTCAGCAATACAAGTTTATAAGACAGCTTCAAAAGACTCGTGATGGAAGGGGATATCCACATCCAGAGAAAGAACTACAGAGTCTGAATGTAGCTTGAAGCAAACTACTTGTGCTCTCTTTCTGTTTTGTTTCTTCTTTCTCGTTGTTGACTCCATTGATTATAATCCCTCTATATAACTTGACTAATGTTTAATGTGAAGGTATTTGTACATCCTATATTTGACTGCATGCTGCCATGGGTGGAGGGGGAGGAGAGGAATGGGGGAAAAATTAGAAACTCAAGAGATTGTGAAACTGAATGTTGTAAACTAAAAGTAAATAAATTTAAAAAAAAAAAAAGAAATGATGAACAGATGGACTTCAGAAAAACCTGGAAAGACTTATATGAATTGATGCTTAGTGAAGTGAACAGACCCAGAACATTGTACACAGTAACAGCAACATGGTGTGATGGCCACCTTTGATAAACTTAACTCTTATCAGCAATACAAGGATCTAAGGCAATTCCAAAAGACTCATGATAGAAAATGCTGTCCACATCCAGAGACAGAACTAAGGAATCAGAATGCAGATTGAAGCATACTATTTTCTCTTTTTTTCTTCTTTCTTGTGGTTTTTCCCTTTTGTTCTAATTCTTCTTTACAACATGACTAATGTGGGAATATGTTTACTATAAGTGTATATGTATAGCCTATATCAGATCACATACCATCTTGGGGAGGGCAGAGTAGAGGGAGGGGGAGAAAATTTAGAACTCAAAATCTTATAGAAATGAATGTAAAAACTAAAAACAAATGAATAAATAATTTTTAAAAAGAGAAAAAAATAATAGAATATAATTCAGAATTTCAGAGACCTATGTAGGACTTTAAGTCATATCATCCTGACTTCACACTTCATAACATATATCATGTGAAATTCCAGCTGGATTATCAATTTAAATATAGAAAGGAACTATGCTGGTGAAAAAGATTAGAATAATTTACACATCTCAATTGTATTT
>CM053590.1:13729954-13751071 GCA_028646515.1 Pseudochirops corinnae | reverse complement strand
CTGTGGATAGACAGTTACTTTGGGAGGTGGAGGACTTAGGTGAAAATCCTGGTTTTCTAAATGATTAATTTAGAACTCAATTGAATGGAAGTTCATTGAGGTTAGGAAATGTTTCATTTTGGCTTTGCATCCCCAGCACCCAGTACAGTGCCTAGCATAAAGTAGACATTTTATAAACACTTCATTCATTGATTGATTGATTTGCTATAGCTCATAATATTTCAAATAACAGGCAGCACGTTAAATGTTCACCTTGTGAACCTCCTCGAGTTTGCGCATCTCCAGCCTTCTTTGAATTCTGGGGAGCAGAAACAAAGTGGTCATGATTCTAGGCCCACCAAGATCCAATTTCCACCACTTTCAAGCCCCAATCTCCCAATCCCTAGCTTCCTTCAAAGCTTCCCTTCAGTGCACCTTCCAACAAGAAGCTTACATGTGTCTTCCCAGTTATTACTCCCCATTATTTTGAATATGTTTTATGTTTACATTGCTGTACATGTATGTGTATATATAAAATTATGTATACACATGTGTGTGTTTCTTCCAGCAGAATAAAAGTACTTTTAGGACAGAGAGTGTTTCAGCTATCTTTGTATCCTCAACTCCAGGTTGCCTGGTTCATAGTAAGCACTTAATAAATAATTGTAGAAGGAATGAATGTTCCTGCTTATGAAAACAATTTGTCAGGAGATGTTAAAGGGAAAGCCCATACTCTCCAATTTCAGAATGATTTAATGCTATTAGTCATGCAAGTGTATTGACAGCAAACCCTGTCAATTGCAGTTAGAGATATTCTGTTGTCGAGCTGCAATTCTCTGCAATTTTCAGACTAAGCTGAACTGAGGTCCTCCCTCTATGCTTGGATTTGGAGCCAGAGGACCTTAATTGCAATCCTGGCTCAGCTATTTTTTCCTGTGTATCCACATGTGTGGCTTTGAGCACTCTAGGTCTATTTCCTCATATGTAAAATGCATGGCTTCAACCAGACAATTTCTAAAGTCCCTTTCACCTCTAAATTGATGATTGAGTGATTAGCACAGGGCATACAAAGTAGGAGTTTAATAAATAACTGTTGACTTGATCCAATCAATGATAGTTTTATATCATAATAAAACCTGACACTAAGCTATGCTATGATAATAGGCATGCTCTTTGCTCTGGAAACCTAGAAAACATTTCTAGAAAGGAGATGACCATGAATTGTTTCTCCTGGACACAAGAACCTGTTTATTTCCCATCCATATTCTACTACTGATGCTATATAGCTGAATCACAGAGATTCACAGTATCAGAAGAAGGAAGCCTATAGATATTGACTCATCAAGGGCAATGAGATTAGAGTGAGAGGGACTGTGGATAGACAGTTACTTTGGGAGGTGGAGGACTTAGGTGAAAATCCTGATTTTCTAAATGATTAATTTAGAACTCAATTGAATGGAAGTTCATTGAGGTTAGGAAATGTTTCATTTTGGCTTTGCATCCCCAGCACCCAGTACAGTGCCTAGCATAAAGTAGACATTTTATAAACACTTCATTCATTGATTGATTGGTTGATTTGCTGTTGACCTGTATGACCCTGGGGCAGTCATTTCTCCTCTGTGGAACTCATTTTATTCATTCACAAAATGAAGGGACTGGGCTAAATGATCTCTGAGGTCCTCTCTAGCTTCAAATCTGTTATGCCAAAGATACAATGTTTTTTCATGGTAGGTCAGTACTCAAAAGAACAATGCCAGAAGAAATTAATTAATAAAAGATGTATACATAAAATACCAATCCCTATCTATTTTCCATTCTAAATTACTGTTCTTGTTCCTTCACATTTTAATTTTTGGCTTAATCTCCTTTACCCCTCATGCTCATGAGGCACAATGACATATTTTTATATAGAATGAATCCAAATGGTTGGTTTGTATCAAAATCACTTTACATAGATCTTTAGGATTTCTTGAGTGAATTCAACATAATCTTGACAACTGAGAAACTGAAAAGTAATAGGCCAGTTTAAGTTCACTTTCAACAGATTTCCAAAGTCCTTAGGACACTTTAGGCCCAAAGTAATCACCTTTCATTTTTTTCCATTGTACAAGTGACACAAAATGACTCCTTAAGGAAGTAGGAGGGGGACTCACCTAGGGAAGTGGAGGGAAGAGGAAGGAGTCAAATATCTTTCTACTTAACTAATTCTTATCATGTAGATGCAAAGTATCAGTTATTTATGTGCCACTGAAAGATTACAAGTGGTAGAAGCATCCTGTACATTTCAACACTTTGGTACAAAGCCCGGGTTGCCATTCTACTCAGACATTTGTTGTTGTTCTTAGTCATTTTTTCAGTCAATTTTTATTCTTTTTTACTCCTTTTGGGGTTTTCTTAGAAAAGACAGTGGAGTAGTTAGCCATGTCCTTCTTCAGCTCATTTTACAGGTGAAGAAACCGAGGCAAACAGAGGTAAATTACTTTTCCAGAGTCACATAGCTAGTAAGTATCTCAAGCTAGAGTTGAACTCATAAAGATGAGTCTTCCTGACTCCAGGCCTGGCATTCTATCTACCATGACACCTAATTGCCCCCCTACTTAGATATACTTTTGAATAATTTGGTGAACATTTATTTAGGGCCTATTACATGTTAAGCAAAATGCTAAGAACTAGACATACAAAGGCAAAAAAAAAAAAAAAAAAGAATCCCTAACCTCGAGAAGCAAATTATCAAAATTTCATATTATGATCATTTGTTTTCTAGTCCAAACATCCAGTCCTGGAACTGTTTGAGAGCAACAAGCTCAGTTTCGAACTTGGTCTTCAGCATGTCCTAAGAAATCATGGCACTAGGAAATGACCTCCAACTCTAGTTCACACAGTATTTGAAAAGTTCCCTCCCACTTGCATTTTTTATTCATTGTAATGAAAAAATATCTTCTTTCAATTTACAAATGCTGTTGCAAAAGCATAGTTTTTCTCTCCTCCCTTGATGTTCACCAGGATAAGTAACACAAGGCAATTATGTCAATTATTTGAACACATAGTTGTCTCGCTGTCTCTCTTCTATGCCCTTGGCCACACATTCACCATTTCTAAGCTTTCCCAACCCAGATAATCCATTGGATCACTTCAGATCAGAAACTAAGATACTTTTGAACCTTTTGAACCTTTTGTGATCATTCTCCTTCCATCACTCCTTTGCCCTGATCCACTTCTGAAATTGTATGTGGATCTGCACTGACATATGAGATTTCATGATTGTTCCATGTTTGTCTCACGTGCGCATGTCTCATGCATATGTCATGTATCCATTTATAAAAATGGGGTTGAAATCACTTCCAACCCCTTTGGCCCAGATACATCTATTAGATGAGAACATATTTCAATTGAACCAATCAAATGAGAGGTATAAATATGACCTAAACTTCTTTTCAATGGAAGACTTTAGATAAGCATGAAAAGTCTTTGTATAAATTGAATGTGGCAGGGGAAGAAGTAGAAAAATGATTCCCAATGGCTGAGGCTCTCCTGACACTGTGGTACAGGAAAGGCAGGCATCCCTTGGGATGTTAGCAAGTCAGGGAAGAATTTTCTCTAGCACAGCCCTTCTTAACCATTTCTATTTCTTGTTTCTCTTCTTGGCAGTCTGGTGAAGCCTAATGACTCCTCAGAATAATACTTTTTTGCTTTGATAAAATTGAACATTATGATAATTAATAGATAGTATATCTAATATTTCTATATCATTTTGAGGTTTGTAAATTGCAGTATATATGTCTCATCTGATTGTCACAACAGCTTCCCCCACACACACACACCATTTTAACATATCAGGAAACTGAGGCTAAGAAAAGAGAAATTATTTGTCAAATGTCACATGGCTAGTATGTGTCTGAATTAGAATTTGAAATCAAGTTTTCCTAACATTAAGTGTAGCATTCTCACCCAGTGTGCCACCTAATAGCTATTTTTTCCTTTTTAATAATATTTTATTTTCCCCAATTAGAGGTTAAAACCATTTTTTAGATTTTTTTAAAGTTTCGCGTTCCAAATTCTATTCTTCCCCTCCTGTTCCCTGAGATGGGAAGCAATCTGATACAGATTATGCATGTGTAATCACATAAAACATTTCCAAGAATCACGTTTTAAATAATTAAAGGAAATACTAAATTTTAGTTAGAAGTGAGTGAAAACATTAAGATGCAGGCTTCTGTCTTCCAAGTTCATGGTCTTCTTCAAATTTGTCCAGGGACTAAGGAACCAGAAAGCTCAGATTAAGAGCCCCTGCTCTAGGGCATGGTCCCTGGTATGGGTGGTGGAACAAGTGACAAGATTGTGGAGGTGGTAACCAGAGAAGGGGAAGATAATTGGCAGGGGTTCAGTGATCTCTGTTTTAGCACCATCCTTGATGCCACTGTCATTTCACTCTTCCCACCCCCACTGCCCCAGTGCCTGGAATGTATGCCCTCTTCATCTGGCTCTGCTAGTTAATCCCTTCTCTTTCCTTAAGGCTCAGGTCAGTTCTCCCAGGTGAACACATAATTTCCTTCCTCAAACTTTCCTAAAGCATTTTTTCTGTTCTCTTATTTGACCCATCATAAGGCCACTTGTGGGGTGTGGATGCAAGATGCTAGGTTTTGAACAGTGTCAATCAGATACACTCGGGGACAAAGGCAAGAGCCTCTCACCACTACTGGTTCATCTCTTGCAAATTTTCCATCATCAGGTTCAAAGACAGTCTGATACATATGGCCTAAAATGTTCTTAGAGATTAATCAAATCACAAAAACTCACTCTTTCTAATCAGTTCAGTGCTCCATGTTGGAATAAACTGAAGAAATTTAGCATTGCACAGATTAGTTTCACCCCTCAATTTAAAATCCAAAACTTACAGACTTAATCAAAATCATTATTAGTGACCACGAAATTTATTACCATTATCAGCTAATATAGAAAAAAAATAAAAACCTAAGCAAGAAATATGAGGCAGCAATGGTGCTCAGTGTCACCTGTCAAGGGGAAAATAAGGAGCAGCTGATTGGACTTATTGACTATTACCAGCTGTCACACCTGCCAGCTCAGTCTATTCCTCTCATACACACCTGTCCTCTCTTGTCTTGCTCACTAGTTTACACACTCATCTGTGCATGCCTCACTCTCACCTCTCTGCCTTCTTCCAAAGTGACCCCAAAGTTCTGGAGAAGAGTCCCTTCCCCAAGACTACTGGTACCCCAAAACATACCAAGCTCTCCTGAACAAAATTGAGCTCTCCTCAGATGCTTGTTGACAATCCAGCATGAAAATTATCTATCTTCCAGTAAAGTCCTCCAGAATCTCTAGGACTCAATTAAAAGAACAGCATTAGTAGCTAAAGTTTCTGTGATCATGGGCCATTAAATCTCAGAGATACACTTGTCCTCCCCTTACTTCTATACATACTGTATCCTATCTGCCAGATCTAAGTACTTCAAGGGCAAGTCAGTGATTTGTGCATAATAGTCACTTGACAAACAAGAAATTGAATTGAACTGAATGTATGGCATAGCCAAGTTGTGATATTAATAGAAGGAAACATAAGTGACAGTATATATGACAAATGGCAGCTTACATGTGTTTGAAGCCATAGCCCTGCTTGTCAACAGGTGTATGTCATTACTGAAATGATAATAAATAAAGATTGCAACACATTCTGCATCTTTTAAGTCATCTCTATGTCTATAAGTAGAATTTATGTCAACTCTTTCTATGGAATCCTAAATATGTTGAGGTTTGTATGTCTGTGTATGTGAGTAGCAAGGCACGAAAAATAAATGTCACAATTCCCATTTTCAAAAAATAGCTTTTTTTAAGTCTTGAATCTGTGATTTATTTGATGTACAGAATTGTAATTGTGGAAACTCCACAGATGAGATCAATGACTCATCTGCATCTTGGTGTCAGAGAGTTGGCTGGAGCCACAAAGGGATTAAGTGGCTACAAACCCATGGCCACAAAGGTCTTCCTACCTTTGTGGCTGACATTGAGGGAGTGGATAAGCACTGACTCTGATGCAAAAAAGACCATGGTTGAAATTTCATCTCTCATGAATATTACCTGTGTGACCTTTGGAAAGTCACTTAATATTACTGGGCCTCAGTTTCCTCAGGTGTAAAATGATGGGGTTGGACCCAGTGGTCTCTGACGTCCTTAGCAATGCTATATTTGTGATCCGGTATGCTCTATGCACATGTTGCCTCTCTCTTCTTATCCTGTGGCTTTACTGAGACAGGTACAAAATGATGACCCTGTAACAAAGGGAAGAAAATAAATACATTTTAAGAAAATAATTTTTAATGGACAAAAGGATTCTGAGGATGAATATATACTTCTTTATCTCTAGCATTTCTGGCTCAAACTCACCAGACTCTTTTCTTTGAGCCAAAGGTAGAATGCGCTGACATAATGGGTGCGTGCTTGGCAAGATGGGGCTGGGAGGCTAGAGCCCACTAACTGGCCGCGGAATCCTGAGTAAGATACTGTCCCTCTAAGTTGCAGCTTCCTTTCATGGAGAATAAATAGTTTGTGCTAGATAGGAAATCTCTCAGGCCCTTTGGGTTCTCTGTAAGCGGCACCGTTTAAGTGAACAAGGATATGGAAACAGGAGACCCAAAGAGAGAGGGGAGACATGCCAATTTTGCCCCCAATGGAAGTATCCTCCCTTCACTTCACTCTTGTTTACACCAAAGGGGCCTGTAACAGCCCAGAGAGACAAGGGCTTCCATATGCCTCTCCCTTTACTCACATTGGAGTGATATTACTTAATTGATCAAACAGGTAAGGCTTTGAGAGTCACTAGTGCATTTCCACTGACTGATAAATTGAACCTAAATTATATTAATTTTAAGGGGAAAGCATTAACTTGGAGTCAGAGGGCCTGGGTTCCAATGACCATTCAAAATTTATATTTCTGTGGGCAAAGAATTTCAATACTCCAAGTCTCATCTATTTCATCTATAAAATGAAGGAGTTAAATTCAACAACCTCTAATGAACAAGAGGCAAGAGTGTCTACATTGAGTGCAAAATTGGCATGTGTCACCTCTTCTGTGAATCTCCTATTTCCATATCCTAGTTCGATTAAAATGGTGCCACTTACTGAGAACTGAAAAGGATCTGAGAACTTTCCTATCTGGTACAAAGCAGCTTACCACTCTAAGCCTCAGTCTTTCCATCTTTAAATGAAAGCCTAAGACTGAATAACCTCTGCTGTCCTTTTTACCTCTATAGCTAACATAGCATGCTCCTTAGAGTTCTAGAATTCTATGTGCGTTGCAGAAACTATTGAGAAATGTCAATTGCTGTTGCATTTTTTTTTCTTGTTAAGTAATAAGAAATCCCTGTAAAACATTCCAGATTTCATAAGAGTTATCAATAGAAGAGAAAGGCAACTTAGAGGGGTGGACAATCTGCACAACTTTAAAACAATAGTGACAAAAATTGATCTATGCAGTGGTTTTGTTTGTTTGTTTGTTGTTTAATGAGACTTTCCATGTTTATTCACAACATAGTCAGGCAAGATACCTTCTGTAAGGAAATGTTTCATGTGTGGTATTTGGAGCCTGAGTGCTCCCCTCACTATGTTCAACGTATTGGTATCTATGCCAGATAAAATAACATCTCATATCGTCGCTTTCCAAAGACATTCAATAGGGAAAAATGTCACAGAATGCTTTTCTATTTGGAAAAGAGCCCTTCTGAGCTCCAAGTCTGACCTGAACTTGATGCATTTGGTGCATGGGGAGGAGCAGAGAGGTCTGTTTTCTCCTGAGTACACAAGGGATAGATGAGCCCAACTCCCATTAGCATTAATGGGACTTACTCACCTACAGTAAATGACCTGTCGTTCACTGATGGACCACATGGTGTTAAGAAAATTGTTCATTCGCCACATTGTCCTAACTCTTCTATTTGAAGGGTGACTAGAGTCATCCTCTTTTCATTTTTCCCCCTTTGGGAAGCCTGAAGGGATGAAAGGGATGCTCCATTTAGTCAAGTTCCCAGCCTCAGTGAGCCTAGAAGAGGAGGAAAGGAAAAGTGATTTTTAATGGACACAATTGCCACAATAATGTGAGAAGAACAAACAAAAGAAAGTTGAGTTCTTGGTCATTGTAACAACTGAGCATGGTCCTGGAAAACAGATGATGAGACTCACTTTCTCTTCCTTTGGTCAGAGAGGTGAGGACTCTGGGAGAGGAGGGCTTGTCTTCAAGTGTCCTATATAGTGACTGCTTTACTTTTTCTTCCTTACAGGGGAGAATATGGCTGGAAATGACTGTGATTTTTTTAAATTATCAATAAACCATTTTTTAAAGTGAAGCTTAGTTTCTATCTGAGCTACAATAACACTTTTGACTATCTCACACTTAACGTGAATTAACCAATTTCTTTTGTTGCAGGCACAATGTCATTGTGGATTTCAAGGGGGATTGTCAGCTCACATCAGCTCTGTGGGACAAGGATCTAGAAAAGAAATTTACCTTCATTTTTGCCATAAACTATTTTTGGCTTAAGGGAGTATCTTTATGAAAAAAAACAAAGAAATGTCTCTTTAATTTTTGTCCTTTTCATTAATACCTATATTTTTCCTATAATAGAAGCTAGTTGGGCAAAATGCATGATCAGTGACTATTCAGAAAAATGCACATGAATATAATAAGTCACGTTCACTTTTGTCTATATTCTAATGTAACACTTCTAACAGACTTTCCTTTTTGATATAAAGGACCAAAGATATAATTTCTTTTTTATAATATTTTATTTTCCCCAATTACATATAAAAATAAATTTAATATTCATATTATAAAGTTTTGAGTTCCAAATTCTATCCCTCCTCCCTCTCAGAGATGGTAAGAAATATGATATAGGTTATACAAGTGCAACAACATAAAATATTTTCATATTAGTCATTTTGCATAAGAAAACATGAACCAGGAAGGAAGGAAGGAAGGAAGGAAGGAAGGAAGGAAGGAAGGAAAGAAGGAAGGAAGGAAGGAAGGAAGGAAGGAAGGAAGGAAGGAAGGAAATAGTATCCATCAGTTTGTTTTCAGATACCATCACTTCTTCCTCTGGAAACAGATAGTATTTTTCATCATGAGTCCTTTGGGATTGTCTTGGATCACTGTATTGCTGAGAATAAAAATAACTAGACAGAGAGAGATTGAGAGAGAGACAGAGACAGAGACAAAGAGACAAAGAGAGAGACAGAGAGACAGAGAGAGAGAGACAGAGAGACAGAGAGAGTCTCACGCACAAGTTCTCTGTCCCCTAGAGACCTGTAGAATTTTTATGACTTATAGTACTGCCCTGGATCAGACTTTAGCTGGGTATTATTGGGGTTTATTCCTTAATATCAATGGTCCCCTTTCCTGCCTATCTTTGCAACAAGCTAGCTTGTAATGGCTTTATCCTTTAAAGAGATGCTCCCAGTCACTGCTTTCAATTATTTCCCCCATCACTGTTCTGTGACAGCTCCTCTGTAGCTCCCTTCAGTTCCTAGAAGATAGTGACCATCTGGGCACTGAATCCATCTGCCACTTTCCTCCAAGGCTGTGCTGGAACCAGCTCGAGCAAGCTAGAACCAGCTCATAAAAGCCAGTTGTTCAAATTTCAGTATGAGCACTTACGCCTTGGAAATCAGCAAATGCTACTAACTAGGGCTTGATTTATTATTATTTTATTGATTATCTAGGCTTAAGAAAGTGGTGGAGAAAATATTAATAATGCATAATTAACTTAAATGTGTAAAGGGTATTTTTTAGAGAGACTATTGTTAAACATTTACAAGACACTGGGCCCTCCCCAATCATCTCTTCTTAAAACTTCACAGATATTCATTGTGTGGTTCTCTTCTTGCTTGTCCACTACATTTCCCTTTGTATTTCTGTAGTTATCCTCTGCCTCCAGGAGATGGGGCTTCTTACCTTTCCTAGAGGACCAACTTTCTAACAATTGACATATCAGAGGAGAATCTATGGGTGGGTTCGAATATTCCATTGGTCTTAATTCTTTTGTACACATGGCTCACATCCCCAGGCGCACACAAGAGTTTTCTCAGAGTTAGAGTAAGACTTTCCCCTTGAATTTCACAAGATAACTCTTTATTTCAAAACCTAAGGAGCCCAATGGGACTCACTTACATTTCCTTGGATAAGTCATTTTACATCCTCAGGCTTCAGCTTCCTCATCGTTAAGATGCAAGTATCAAACTAAATGGCCTCTCGGCTTTCCAACTTAAGGTTCTTGAACTTATGAACTTACAAACCTTTGTCCAGGTTGAAGATATCTTCTACACAGATCTAAGGGCTTCAGAGCTTCAGGCTTCAGTTACCTAAGTAACTTCCCTACTTATCTCTCTAGTCCCCACCTGCCTCTGAAGCATCTGGATAATGCAAATTACCAAAAGCTGCTTTCCAAAACATCTAGAAAAAAGAGAAGGGGGACATGTAATACTTTTCACTCTTGGTGGTCCAGGGCTATGAGTACATTGGTTTGGGGAACACCCAGTGTAGAAAATTCCTCTAGTAATGCAAATAAACACCTGTTCTGCTACTTAAGAGTTTCTTAGGTTATATGATTTTTCTGAAGTCAAGCAGCTAGTGTGTGCCAAAGGTGGGGCTTGAACCCCAATCTACCTCCAAGGAGACCTCTCTCCCACCCTATGCTATCTCCTCCAACACATACACACACACACACACACACACACACACACACACAAATTTATAATTCCCTTAACACAATATTCATGTGTCAAGAAAATTCAATGATATAATATCTATGAGATTTTGTCTTTCTATTTAAGCCAAAATGCCTTTATTTCATCATCTCACATATAATTGTTTCTCCATGAGCTGGTGTGACTTCAATCTAATTCAGCTTCACATTACCACCTGCCCCTTTACCAGGTACTACATTAGGGCCAGGGCAGTTAGGTGTCATAGTGGATAGAGCACCAAGCCTGAAATCAGGAAGACTCTTTTTCTTGAGTTCAAATCTGACCTCAGACATTTCCTACCTATGTAACCTTAGACAAGTCCCTTAACCCTGTTTGCCTCAGTTTCTTCATTGTAAAATGAGCTAGAGAAGTAAACGGCAAACTAATCCAATATCTTTGCCAAGAAAACCCCAAATGGGGTCACAAAGAGTTGGACATATTTGAAAAAGAACTAAACATGTTGTGCCCTAGATATACCAAGATAAAAGTGAAATAGTACTGCCCAGCCTTTATGTTCAGCTGGGATAGAAATACATGCATATACATATGTACACATACACACATATACATGCATACATATTTATGCATATACATATACACATATAAACATACATATATACATATATATGTGTATATACAAATGGAGAGGTGATGCACTAGTCTGGAATGCATCCCTTTTAGAGAGAGAAGGATCACTCTTATCTGCTTTGGTTCCCCATTCCTTAGGAATAGCTGGTATGCAGTTACAACCAGGGTTTAGCTAGAGAAGCTTTGCCACAAAGTGCCAGTATTAAGGGGAATGAAAAGTACTTCTACTCACCGATTTGTTGTTCAGTCATTTCAGTCATATCCAATTCTTTGTGTCCCCATTTGAGGTTTTCTTGGAAAAGATACTGGAGTGGTTTTGCCATTTCCTTCTCCAGCTCATTTTGCAGATGAGGAACTGAGGCAAATAAAGTTTAGTGACTTGCCCGGAGTCACATAGATAGGAAGTGTCCGAGGCTGGCTTTGAACTCATGAAGATGTCTTCCTGATTCCAAACCCTGTAGTCTATCTACTGCACCACCTAGCTATCACTCCATCAATATATGTAAACATTTGAACTTCTGACCCAAGTAGCAATAATATAATCATAATATAATACCAGATGGTGAAACCTCCTCACACCTGAAGCCCTGCACACAAGATCAGTCTCTGATCCTTCCAGAAGTGGCCATGGCCTCCCCAGCCCTGGCCTTCTGATTTCTGAGTCTCTCTCTCTCTCTCTCCCAATGATGGGGTGGTCTGCTGGGCTCTCTTTCCACATGGAACCTTGTGTCCCAAATTAAGTGTCTCCCCAAGATCTCTCTTCCCACTCTCACTAAGCCTAAGTTGCCTAAAAGTTTGATTTGACAGTTGTCCTGGCCGTATCATGTGATGTTTTCCCTTAGCAATGGAATGGCTCTTGGCAAAGCTTTAAATGTTCTAAATGAGCATTACCTACAGTTGATAAGCTATCTTAGAAACATGTAGAGAGTGCTGTCTATGATCACTGCCATCACACCCCCCACCACCAGAAAATGGTCAGAGTATGAGGAGATTAGGGAGCTGATCTTAAATTTGATAATGAATGAATGAAAAAAAAAACATTTATTAAGCTCCTACTGTGTGCCTTAAAATTATGGTGGAATATGATAGTCCGTAGATTTCTTGAGGGCAGAGACAGTTTTATTTTTTATTTTGTATTCCAAATATATAGTAGGTGCTTATTAATTTATTTAGAAAATCCACTGCAGGGAATGTCCTAGATTTAAATGTTTAAAACTGGTTAAATATTCTCTTTTGTAACTCCTCCCCCCCTCAGAAAAGGAGGAATCCTGGGCAAGATGGTGACTTCAAAATCTCACCCTCCCGAAAGAAGCTGGGTCTTGTCACTTACTATAACAGCAACCATAGTGGAAGCCAGCTCAAGTAAAAGTTTGCTGAAATTTGGTTTGCACTAATTTTGCCCCACTGCTGTCTCTGCTGAGAACAAGCTGGGAGGGAGTTGCTGAATTCAGTTTTCATACACAGGTAGTGTAGAATTAACATTCCCATTGCCAAGCAAAGATATTGGAGTGGTTTACCATTTCCATCTTTAGCTCATTTTACAGATGAGGAAACTGAGGTAAACAGGATTAAGTGACTTGCCCAGGATCACACAGCTAGTAAAAGTCTGAGGTTGAATTTGAACTCAGGAAGAGGAATCTTCCTGACTCCAAGCCCCACATTATCCACTGTGCCACCTAGCTGCCAACAACAATAAGCAACGTATCTTTACTCCCTCACCACCACCATCACCCCAACAAAGGATTATTCAGTGTTTAACAAAGTCTACACTGGGATGCAGTCACATTAAGACAGCATGCTGAGGACCCAGAGCTACTTTGAACAGGGCATGGAAACATAGTCAGTCTGTTTTTGTTCAGGCTCAGAATATCCATCGAGGCCATCGAAAATTCCTTGAGGAAGAAGGCGCAGTGTGGTAAGGATACTATAATAGGCCATATTCATATGCTTTGCTAAGGGAGGGAAGCAGCATGGTGTAATGGGAAGCATGCTAGATTTGGAGTCAGAAAACCTGGGTTTGTCTTCCAGCTCTGTTTCCTGTGTGACCTTGGACAAATCGTTTCCCTTCTCTGAGTGACTAACCCAGGGTCATGTAGAGAATAAACAGATATAATAGCAAGAACATTTCTAGTACTTTAAGTACATTATCTCATTTGAACCTCACAGTAACCCTATGAGTAGAAACTATTGCTATCCCCATTTTACAGATAAGAAAACTGAGATTCAAGTGGTTAAATGACTTACCCAGGGACACACAGTGTCAGAGAGAGAAATCAGTTGCAGGAATTCCTGACATTCAGTTCGATGATCTATCCATAGTGTCATTTCCTAAGTGCCAGAGAAGGTATGTTAACCCAAGAGGTCTTCTTGACATCATGTCCGTTGCTCCTCCTGCCACAACTGGATTGCAGATGGATCAATGGATAAGCACTCATTAAGCACCCACTATGTTCTATGTTCCAGACACTGGGGATACAAATACAAAAGTTAGACAGCTCCTCTTCTCAAGGACCTCACACTTTCCTAGGAAATGAGGACAAAGGCACGGCATGTGCTCAGATAAATAAAGATAGGCTCTAGACAAATTCAATACAAGTTCTTTTACAAAATTTAATACAAAAGGATTTTGAAAACTAGGAGGCCCCTATCAGTCAAATCAAGAAAGGTCTCCTATAGATAGGCGGTTATACGTGACAGTAACACCCCAGTTATTATGGTGAACGAACTCCAGGCTTCCAGGGTTTGTAGACGAGAAAGAAGTTCATGATCCCAAAGAGAGCTGCCTGAGCCCTAGTGACTTGAAAGAGCAGAGATAAGTGATACAGCAAATCCCAGATGCCAGCGTGTGTCAGATCCCTCCAGGGACATGGAACATCACCTGGACAGGATTGAAATATGCATCTTTGGATTTGAACATAACATCTGACAGGCTTGGTGGAAACCAATCATCCCTGACATTCGGTGTTTTCAAGGATTTATTGACAATTCTGCAGATGTCTCTAAGGCAATCCAATAAGACTGCCATGACGCTCCAAGTAATTATGAACTCCCCAAGGTGCACCGAAAAAATGTATTGACTATCAATTGATTAATCAATAACAATTTATCAAGGGCTTAATCTATGTCTATGCATGACATTATGCTGAGGGTAGGGAGGAGGAACAAATCCTCCTGCAGCAACCATTTTCTCACTCTGGAAATTACTTTATATGAATTTTTTACTTACTTGTGGATTGTATTCTCCCAGTAGAGAGGGACAGCTTTGGTGGTGGTAGTGGTGGTGGTGATGGTAGTGGTGGTGGTGGTGGTGGTGGTGGTGGTGGTGGTGGTGGTGGTGATGGTGGTAGTGGTGGTGGTAGTGGTGGTGGTGGTGGTGGTGGCGGTGGTGGTGGTGGTAGTAGTGGTGATGGTGGTGGTGGTGGTGGTGGTGGTGGTAGTGGTGATGGTGGTGATGGTGGTGGTGGTGATGGTGGTAGAGGTAGTAGTGATGGTGGTGGTGGTGGTAGTAGTGATGGTGGTGGTGGTGGTGGTGGTCATAGTGGTGATGGTGGTGGTGGTGGTCGTCGTGGTGATGGTGGTGGTCGTGGTGGTGGTGATGGTGGTGGTGGGGATGGTGGTGGTAGTAGTGATGGTGGTGGTGGTGGTGGTAGTGGTGATGGTGGTGGTGGTGGTGGTCGTCGTAGTGGTGTTGGTGGTGGTGGTCGTCGTCGTGGTGATGGTGGTGGTCGTGGTGGTGGTGATGGTGATGGTGGTGGTGATGGTGGTGGTGGTGGTGGTGGTGGTGGTAGTAGTGATGGTGGTGGTGGTGGCAGTGATGGTGGTGGTGATGGGGGGGTGATGGTGTGGGGTGGGGAGGCATTTTTCTTTGTATCCCAAACACCTAGCTCAATTATAGGTGCTTCATAAATAGTTGCTGAATCTAGTAGAAGCAAATCAAATGAAATTGAATTGAACTGAACTGAATAAACATGAGCCCTGGTTCTTGACCTTTTCCACAAAACCCTAATTGCATGTCTTATTGTAACATGGAGGTGAATCTGGATCCTTGAAGATTCTTCAAGTGGAGCCACAAGTTTTGGAGGATTCTGCCAAACTGGAAAAACTTCAGAATGGCCCTAACAAAATTAATCAATCGATAAGCATTTATTAAACACCTACTATGTTCTGAGCACTGTGCTAGAAGCTGTAATTGGAAAGTAAATAAGGAAACATTTCCTGTCCTCAAGGAGCTTACATTCTCTGGATGTATGCATATATGGAAATAAAGAAATAAAACCTAAATAAATATAAGGTCATTTTGGGAGGAAGGCAGTAGCAGCTGATGGATGGGGAAAGGCCTTATGGAGAAGGTGACCCTTCAGTGGAGCATTAACCTTGTAATTTGAAGAGCAGAGTTAGGTAAGGAGCATATTCCAGGCCTCAGAGAAACCTTTTCAAAGAAACAGACAGGAGATACAATAAAGTGTGTTAGGAATAACAAGGAAAATTTGGCTCAAACACAGACTGTATAAAGGGAATAGAATAAAATAAGGTTAGAAAAGTGGGAAGGAACCAGGCAATGAAGGAATTTAAATGCCAAAATTGTCATTTGAATGTAATCCTGGAGGTTATAGGGAGCCACTGTGGGTTGTTTACCCAAGGGGTCAAACAACGAGTTTCACACATAAAGAAAATTACTTTGGCAGCTTTATGGATGATGAATTGTACAAAGTAGAGAGGAGCCAGGGATGCCAAGGCTTTGTGAGGACTATGCTCACTCAAAAGAAAAATGCTCATCCCCAAGATGTTGGTCCCAAATGATTAATTCTTTGGTCCTAGGACCTTGTCTTGCCCTTACAAAACTTACAATCTAGTTGGGCAGGCAGGTAACTCACTTGAAGCATTTTGAGATAAGGTCTGGGAAACCTGGAGAAGGCTGGTATAAGATCCATTTTGAGGACTGCCCTCTAGAAGGGTCATATATTTTCATTCTTTCCTTTATCAGATCATAATCTGCTATCCTTTCATCTCTCCCTATGCATTACAAGACCAAACTCCTCTTCATCATCCTCACTATGATAACCAATCTCTCCACCTTTCAGTTCTTTCCAATCCTTTGCCCATGAACTGACTACTCTTTTCTCTACTGTCTCGATCTCTTGGTGGACCTGTTTCATTTCACACAGTCCTCTAATTTTGAGTCTCTTGCCCCTTTATCCTATAAAAGATTTTATTCTGCCAAGCTCCACTCTTGGATTACTCCCACAATCTGTTGCCTTCACTCCTACTCACTTGCTACTGAACAAATATGGAGAATACTATGAAACTGTGTAGATTGGATCCACAATAAATTTATGTTACAGAATCTCAACTGGGCTCTCACTGCTACAATGCAATCTTTTTATACCTCCAAAATTGCTTTCTTGTCCCCCTTGCTCCAGAAGCTTTTCCCACATTTCTAATCCCTCCTCAGACTTCCCATGGTTCTCCATGCCCTCACCCTCTCAGCTGAAAACTTCACCTCATTTTTCACTGAAAAGATTAAAACCTTTCACTAAGAGCTCCCTCATCTTCCCCTGCTCAACTAACTTCATTCAGATGCTGCCTGCCATTATCTTCTTCACTCATTTCACATGAAGATGTGGCCCTTGTCCTTTTCAAGGCAAATATTTCTACCTGCACAGATTATCCCATTCTACCCCGTTTTCTCTGGCATCCTGCCCCCTGTATCATCTATAATCTCATTTTCTTCAAACTTTTCTTGTTTATTGGCTGCTGGTATTTATCCAAACTACTCCCTTATCACATGTCCATGTCTTCCCCATTCTCAAAAAACCCTCACTTGACCCCTCCATCCCCAGTAGCTACTGTTCTATGTCTCTCCTCTCTGTTAAGCCTAAACTAGAAAAAGCCATCTGGACTCGGTGTCTCTACTTCCATTCCTTGCACTCTGCAGTTCTTAACTCTGCAGTATGGCTTGCCATTCTAATCATTAAACCAAAATGTCCTTTTTCCAAAGTTGCCCAATGATTTCTTAATTGCCAGATCTAGTGGCCTTTTCTCAGTCCTCATCCTTCCTGACCTCAGTGTAGCCTGACACTCTTTGATCACTCTTTTCCTCTTGATATTCTATTCTCTCTAGGTTTTGGGGACACCACTCCCTCCTGGTTTTCCTCCTACCTATCTGATGGCATCTGCTGGAATTTAATATAGATTACTCCTTCTAACAGTGGGTATCCAACAAGGTTCTGCATTGGGCTCTCTTCTCCCTACTGTTTTGCTTGATGATCTCATCAGCTCCCATAGATTCAATTATCGTCTCCATGCAGATGATTTCCAGATCTATTTATCCAATCTAAATCTCTCTCCTGACCACCAGTCCCACACCTCCAACTTCCTATTAGAGATCTCAGAAAGAATGTCTTGTAAACATCTGAAACTGCACATGTCAAAAATTGGGCAAATTATCTTCCCCTCTCCCCCAAGCCTTCCTTGTTTCTTAATTTTCCTATTACTGTAGAAGACAAGACCAATCTACCAAACCCCCCAAGCTCTCTCTCTCTCTCTCTCTCTCTCTCTCTCTCTCTCCCCCCTCTCTCTTTCTGTCTCTCTTTTCCTGTCTCTCTCTCTCTTCCTGTCTCTCTCTCTCTATTTGTCTCTGTCTCTCTGTTTATCTCTCTGTCTGTCTCTGTCTCTCTGTCTCTCTCCATCTCTCTGTCTCTCTCTCACACACACACACACAATACACATACACACACATCAGATGTCAAACCTTGTCATTTCTACCTTTGTAATCCGTCTTGCATATGCATTCTTCTCTCTTCTGGCACAGCCACCACTTTGGTGTGGGACCTTATCATCTTATACCTGGACTATTTTTTGTTTGCTTTTTGAAGGAGGGAAGGCAGGGCAATTGGGGTTAAGTGACTGCCCAAGGTCACAAAGCTAGTTTTGTGTTAAGTGTCTGAGGCCGGATTTGAACTCAGGTCCTCCTGACTCCAGGGTCAGTGCTCTATTCACTGCACCACCTAGCCACCCCATCATACATGGGCTATTGCAAAGTCTCCTTGTTTCAAGGTTTTCTCTACTTCAGTCCTTCCTCTACTCAACTGTCAGGCACAATCATGGCACTCCTCCTACTCATTCAACTATAGTGGCTCATTATTGCTCCCAGAATCAAACATAAAACCTTCTGTTTGACCCTTCATGTCTTGGCCTTTTCCTACCTTTCCAGTATTCTTATTCTGTGTCAGCTTTTTGATACAATGCCACTGTCCTCCTTGCTGTTCTCAGGCAAGACCATCCACCCTCCAACAGTGAGATTGTTTTCACAGCTGGCCCCATGCCTGGAATGCTCTTCCTTCTCATCACCTCCTAGCTTCCTTAGCTTATTTCAAGTCACACCTTTCACAAGAAATGTTTCCCAGTTCTCCTAAATCTCAGTGCCTTCTCTCAAAGATAATCTTGAATTTAATTAGTTAATTAGTTTAGAGTTTTTTTTGTACATAATTTTTCCATGATGTCTCTCCTCCATTAAACTTTGAACTCCTTGAGAGCTAGGACTGGGTTTTGATTTAGTTTTGTTTGTTTGTTTGTTTGTTTTTGGACGGGGTTGCCTTGTTTGTATGCTCAGTGCATTGCACAGTGTATATAGTATATGCTGTATATAGTAGACACTTTTAATAAATGCTAGTTGACTGAATGAATGATTACAAGGTGAGTTTTATTTCAGCACAAAATAGTCCCTTGGCTTATTTTTTAATGCAGTACAATGTAAAAATAAGAATTAGAAGGAAATGGGAATTGTTAGAGGAGATTCCCTGACTGTATGTAATACTAATTTCTATTGCTATGTGCTCTAGACCACATCAAAGCCCCCAGGTAGATGTCAGGTATTATGAGGTCAATGAAACCATTGATGCAGAAAATAATGTAGCCCTATGCATGGCATTTCCAGCATGTTGGTTCCAGAGAGATAAGCAGAGATTGTCTTCAAGACAAGACATCTGTGGAAAGGTATTTATCCAGACTGTGGATATTTTATTTAGGAACTAATCACCTCTAAAAGCTTAGACAATCTCCTCTCCATCAAATACACCTGAGTCTTTTAACTTGAAAAGAAAGATGGTAGAATAAAATGTTGTACAGTCCTGGCATCAGAGGTTCTAAGTTTGAATCCTCTGACACTTAGTATCTGTGTGACCCCAGGCAAGTTATTTAACCTCTCTAATCATAGACTGAGAGCTTAAAGGGACCTGAGAAATCATCTAGTGCAATCCCACCAATTTGCAGAGAAGGAAACTGAGGTCCAAAGAGTTTATATGACTTGGTCAAGATCACATAGGAAGTGTCAGATTTGGGATTTGAACCCAAATTCAATTACTCTAATCTAAACCCATTGTTTTACCACTCTCTCAGCTTTCTCATCTGGAAAACCAGAGCAGCTAATTATTTTTAACTTTTCTTTGTTATAATTGTACCCTTCAAAAGGTAGAGAAAGCAGCAGGGATAAACTCTAAACTAGATCTGATTCTTATTAATATGAGGAAGATGCTTGCTAGCAGGGAAATGATGATAATATGAGCGATGAGGGAGTGGACTCCTCAATCCTAGGGATTTTGACAAAGAAGAATAAGAAATCTAGGCATAGTCTGGAATAGACCTTTTATTTTGAGAGAGCAGATTCCAAATGGTTCAGAAGAGGGAAAGGTAGAAGTCCATGACTAATATTAATTCAAAGTCATCACAGGAGGAGTTGGAAATGATCAAATCATTCTGAAGAGTCAAAAAGAAACACTTCTCATTAAGAAAATAGGGTGAAGAAGAGAGTATTTAGAGAGACTGACATAGATGCACAGGGACCTCAGTAACAAATTTCCAGCTTCAAAAAGATAGAGAAAACTTCAAAATGGTATGGACTAAAGATAGCTGGCCTTCTAGGTAGGAAGGACTGACTTTGATCCATGCTGGCTCTAGGATCCCAGGCAATTCATATTCTCAGTGCTCTTGGTCAGGGGTATCAAACACACCATCACTCATGAGACCCTAACTAGATTAAAAGTAGTTGGAAAATACTTTCTAAAAATTGAAATACATTAGACTGTGTGTGTGTGTATGTGTAATGCCAATATGGGTTTTTCTAAGTCAGCATATGACTTCTAGGGATCCTTAAGAAATAGCAGTTGGAGACCATCATTGCATGGTCCTGTATAAATATTGAGTTCTGTAAGAATAGTAACAAGAGGGGGGCGGAGCCAACATGGCGGCGTAGCAGCAGCAATATATCGCAGCTCTCACATAGCCACCCCAAAATACCCATGGAATAGGACTCTCGACCAACCTAGAACTTCAAATTGCACACAAAGATACTTCCCACTAAAGTCAGCTTGGCTATGAGGAACCATATCAGCACTGCGAACCGAAACCAGGTGGGAGGTGCAGAGAAAGCTCTCAGGTGAGCGCAGATTAGCACCAGCTGCGAGAGTGGGGATTGCGAAAGGGGGAGATAAGCATCCGGCAGAAAGGTCTCCAGAGCGGAAAAGCAAAAGGCGGAGGTTTTGCACCCGCCTCCGCATTGTAGCTTCCCGCCCGCGGCCTGCAAAAAGCAGGGGGACTGAGCGATTGTTTTCAGACCAGTGCTCTCCCGTTGAGCGGCCTGGATCCAGATCGTCGTCTTGGGCCTCGGTCCTGGAGTCTTCATTATCCAGTCAGCCGGAAGTCTACGGCAGCCGGGAGGACCCCAGCGATTTGGGACAGAGCTTTCCCTTCTGGAAGCAGAGCCCCACAGAGATTTTAAAAAAAATTCATGGTCTGAAGAAC
>CM053590.1:13703766-13729454 GCA_028646515.1 Pseudochirops corinnae | reverse complement strand
AAAAAAAGAATAGTAACAAGAGGATAAAACATAGAATGATTTAATAATTACAATAAAAAAAACTAGAGAGAGCAGAAAGGGGAGGGCAGTTCTTAAAGGTACAACTAGCTTGGATTAGTGCAAACAATGAAGGAATTCTGTGAAGTAGAGATATTATTCAAGTTCTCACTGCATATTTCTGCTGAGTTAGAAGCAATTGTCATAGTTTATATAATTATAACTTCAAATAGTGCAAATTTGAATACCCACCACCACTTCAAAGGAATCATTCATTATTCGCACTAATTAGGATGCAGTAGTAGTTTCTGGGAAGGTGAGAGCAGATGTTCAGCGTGGATGGGATGTTGATAAGTGACAGCCTGAAGAAGGCTGTGCCCCTGATTTTGCTGGCAAGCAGTGTAGTCTTTGAACCCAAAGAAGCAGAACAAAAAAACAAGTAATGCAGGCTATGGCAAGGTTTAGTAAGAAAGGACCTGGTTGCTTTTGATGAAGTCAACTCACCTGCTCTGGGTGAGGATGCTCCATATCTTCAGGTACTGAAGGAATCAGCAAGTGTGCCTCCTGAAGTACTATCAGTGATACTTGAATAATGGTGGAAAACAGGAAACATGCCAAAGATTGGAAAAGGGCAAGTGTATTGATCTTCCAAAAAGAGAAGAGAACAAAGTATTCAGGATATTATATACTAAATAAATTGGCTTTCATTCCTGGTAAAATTCTAGAAGTGGCAGGTATTTAATGAAAATATATCTAGAAAGAAAAGAGTGATTACAGAGAGTTAGCATGGCTTCATCAAAAACACATCATGCCAGACAGATACTATTTCCTTTGCAGGGAGAATCACTAAACTGGTAGAAGAAGTGAAATTTGTCTCATATGATCACATTTCATGGGTACTAAGAATTAGTTGGTTGGAGTTTGTTATGGTCAAGAAAAAGGATAACTCTCATAGCTTTCATCACAGTCAATAACTCAACATTTTTTTCTTAATAGTATTTTTTTCCAAATAGTTTTTAACATTTATTTTTGTAAACTTTTGAGTTCCAAATTTTTCTCCTTCCATCCCCTCCCTCTTCCCAAGACATCAAGCAATCTGATTTGGTTATATGTGTACAATCATGTTAAACATACTTCCTCATTAGTCATGTTGTAAAAGAAGAGTGAGAACAAAAGGGGAAAACTATGAGAAAGAAAAAACAAAAAAGTTAAAATAGTATGATTTGATTTGCATTCAGACTCCACAGTTATTCTTCTGGATGTGGTTAGTATTTGCCATCATCCTTTCAAATTGTTTTGGGTTATTGTGTTGCTGAGAAGAGCTAAGTCCATCATAGTTAACTGCTGCACAATGTTGTTGTTGCTGTGTACAATATTTTCCTAGTTCTGCTCATTTCACTCAGCATCATTTCACATAAGTCTCCAAAACATTTATTAAGCACTTAGTATGTGCTAAACATCATACTAAATTCTGACAGTGCAAATGTAATAAGAAAGAATGAAAAGTTCCTGTCTTATAAGAGATTATTCCCCAATGGGGAAAAGATAACACGTAAAAGAAAGCTTAAAAGGGTGGGGAGACTTGGGGTGGGAAGGTGAGAATAGGCATTATGAAGAAAGAAGTCCTTAGTGTTTGGAACAGAGCCTAGAGGAATGAAGGAGAAAAATACAACTGACCTGGGCACACCCTTTAAATAGAGGTTCTAGAAAGCACTGATCAATCTGAGGTAGAGATCACAGGGTTTGAGGGATCTTCTGGGGTGAGAAGGCTAGTAGAGCCTGGTGGGACATAGTGAGAAAGAAGGCAGAAAAATCAGGAGGGGAGTCCTGAGAGGAATGGAGAGTAGGGTTTAAAAGAGAATTCATAATTCAGAGTATTTTGGACATAGAAAATAAGCAGGTAGGAATTTCTAAGCCATAAGACTTTGTCCTCTGCTGAAGCTAAAAAGAGATGTTCCATAAAAAGTATTATCCCCAAATATATATATGCATATATATATTTTATATTTACACATAATATATATTATATAGATATAGAGTAGAATTAGTAGATAGAGGAGAGCCATCTTCGGAATGATAAAGACTTGGCTTCTCTGGCACATATTCATTGTGGGGCCCTGGGCAGTTAAACTTTCAGTATCCCCAAGGGACTATCTTACTTGGTAAGTTGCAGATAATATAGTTATCTTACTCACTGGAATTACTTTCCCAAACTGATAATATACCAAGTTTGGAATTACTCAACCTATCTCTTTCCCCTCAAAAAGGGATTCTTATATGGTAATGACAAAATATTGTGACAAACCAAGGTCTACTCCCAACATAGGTCTAAACCGTAAGATAACACTTGCTTTCAAGCCATTGTAGGGCATCTACATTAATTCTTAGTCTTTTTTTTTTGAGGAAATCAGGGTTAAGTGATTCGCCCTGGGTCACACAGCTATAAGTGTCTGAAGCTGGATTTGAACTCAGTCCTCCTTATTCCAGGGCTGGTGCTCTATCTACTGAAACACCTAGCTGCCCCAATTCCTAGTCTTATTTTAAAAAAAAAAAAAAACTTTTTCTTGTGAAATGAATCATTGACAAAGAAGATATTTCAATATTCAGAGAAATTTGATTGCATAAGAAGTTGTAAATGTTCAGCTTTTAAAAAGCTATTGTTATATAACTATATGTTATAATGTTATATAATATATTATACATTTGTAAGTTTAATGAGGTAGAAACAAAATTTCACATACAAGGAGTAGAAGAATGGAATTCTAGATCATGAAAGGAACTTGCAAAAAATCTGGTTTGCAATTCTGCTTCTGTTGACTATTTAATGGCTGGATGACCTTAGACAAATGATATAACTTTCTGAACCACCTTCAAAGCATAGTTGGTCATAAAAGATGTATAAGCTCTCAACTGTTACCTACGTGCAAACTATTATTATCCTGAAAATGCAGAGGGGGTGTAGTGATTTGCTGTTATGGCAAGTGCAGGCATTCAAATGCTTACTTTTAAATTATCAAAATTCTGTGTTGTGTTACAGTCAGTATGTAACTGTCCAGGGTGCTGAACCTAAACTTCCAAAGCTTTAGAGTCATGACTACAGATTCACCTTAAACTCCAAAAACAATGGTGTTGGAGGGGAAACAGACTGATATCCACCATCAAGGAGGCAGCAGATCTGGGAAACCATGCTAGGATTTCATGGTAGATCATAATTCTCTCATTATTCTGTTTTCTTCTGTCCTAAAAAAAAAAAAAGATGTAAAATTTACAATTTATGTTACTATCAGAACCATTCACCAACAAGAAAAATTTAATACGTGATAGAATCTAATGGAAGGTGTTAAACTATCTCCCCATTTTACTTAAAAGATCACTTTTAAAAAAAGAAGAAGCTCACATTTTAATTTAGAGATCTGGCTTCTGTTGGCTTACAACTAGATTCAAATGTGTGTCTGAGAATTGTTTTTATTTCCACTGATGAGCTAAAGCAATTAAAGCAATGAGTTAAGGATTTTGCCCTTTTGGAAGATAGACAGGTAGAAAGGAAAGAAGGAAGGAAGATAAGAAAGGAGGGAAGGAGGAAGGAGAGAAGGAAGAAAAGGATGGAAGGGAGGAAAGGAGAGGGAGAGGAAAGAAAGGAAGGAAGGGAAGAAAGAACAGAGGAAAGGAAAGAAGGAAGAAAGAAGAAAGTATATTTTATTTTTCAGCTATATAAGTTTTCATGTCTTCAGATTAAAAAAAGATAAAAAGCCATCAGTTGCATTAATTTAATACTCTAATTCTGAATTTATTTCTGTTTTGTGCTTTTGCCTTGCCATGTATTCCTCATAGAGAGTAAGGCAGCCATTATGGCCTATGCTATGAATGCATATTACCAGCAGTATGCATTACTATATCCTGGATCTATAGGATAAAATGTGGAAGAAAAGTCCTTTTGCAAGAGTCATCTTCATTCATGCTCAGAGCCAGCATCATTCATGCTTACTTGGTTCCTTTGCAACCTTAAGGTCAGAGCTCTCTCCCACTTATTAAAGAAAAAAAAGAAAAAAAACACTAAAAAATCCCACTGATGAATTTACAAATCAAACTCAAAGTGATGGCCCCCCAAAAATGTTTTTCCCTCAAGGGCTTTTTTCTCATTTTTTAAAATATTAAAATCAGCCACAGTTATTTCTTGTCCTTTTTCTCTGAAGAGATATAGAAAACCAAACTAAGCCTTATCTTTTATTTCAGCTACATATGTGGGAGATAATGAGTTTCCACAGAGAGAACTAACATCATAGCCTTCTTTTCTTGGATTTTGTGGGTCATATTTGAGTATACCTTGAGACACTCCTGAGTTTGGGTTGAGTCTGCAGGTTTTGAACCCAGTACTTCGGCCAGGCCAGTTTACCAGCCCCAGTGAGTGTCTCTGGTGCCCTTTGACATTGGAAGCAAAGCTTATCTCAGAATGAAAGGCATATTTGCTTATTGCATATAGAGTATCTTTTAATAGAAGAACACCAAAGCACTCCTGTTGACTTTTTTGTTTATTTTTGCAGAAAGGATGTTAATGAAAAGTAATAGAAGTGTCATATCCACCCTCTTATAAAACTAAAGCTGCTTTAGTCATGTATTTTCCTTTAAGGGTGTAAGATAATCCTACCTCTCCTAATATGAATTTTTGTCTTGTGTTATTTCATTTTAAAATTATTTTCTGATTGGAAAAAAAATGGGACAGAGAAATAATGTTAGAAGTTGTCCAATTGTTGCCATAGGTCCTCATTCCCACAATCCTACTGCCTCTTCTGAAAAGGCCCAGGCAAATGTAAGCTCCATTTTTGTAGGCCGATGAAATGGATGCAGAGCTGTTTCCAGCCTGGGAATGTGGCTGCCAATTTGGATCGGGTGTGAGTTAAAGCGGCTAAGTTATAAACCTCTCAAAAATGGGATTTATAAAAGGGAGTGAGCATGAACCCAGCCTCCACTGATCCAGCTTTGCCAAGGATTACTTTAATACGAAAAGCATACTCTCTCACTTTATAGAAAGAGATTACTTCGTTGTCCAACAAACAACAAATGCTGGGTTTATTTTGTGTTATTTAAAAAAAAAAACTTTTAGGTTTTTTGTTGCTTTGCTGATAAGGCACAATCTGTGATTCAGGGGGCAATTCTAAAATTAAGTGTTGTGTTTGTGTGTGTGTGCATATGTGTGTGTGTGTACATGTGCATGTGTGTGTGTGTGTTCACACACCAGGTGGACAGAAGTAGAGGAAGGTGGAGTTAAGCCTTGTTTTCCCAGCAAGGTTTGTCTAGGAGTCTTGTCAGTCTCCCTTAACCATTTCTCTACTGTTACGGATGATAAGAAACCAAAAATGAGGTGGGAAAGGAAAAGAATGCAGTGTGTGAAATGAGGCCAGTGAAGAAAATACAAAAAAGGATGCCAATAGAAGAAAAAAAGAGATTCGAAAACACACCCCTTGAGGAAAAAAAAATATTGGTAGTTGAAAGAAAAGGAAAATCACTCTGAAATTTCCCAAAGGCCAGAAAGATTAGCTTTAATAATAATAGAAACAATGAGAAAATGCTCAACAGAAGGCAAGGCAGAACTAGGCAAAGACCTGAGTGACAATTTGGTTCATTCTGCCTTTGCAGGAAGGACTGCCTGCCTGCCAAGGAGAGAATCTGCCAAGTTGAGAGTGAGATGAAGGGACACTGAGAGATGGGAAGAAGTGCAGACCCCCTTGTCTCAGGCAGGCGAGAGCTGAACAGAAAGACTTAGTACATTTCAAAATGGACTTCTGGTGCACCTGCATCATATTCATGTATTATTGTTATTGTTGTTATAATTATATTGTAGACATCCACTTATAAGTTGTTGAAGGATGTAGAGAAGTGGAGGAAGGGGGAGGTAGAGTAGCATCTGAGGCTATCATTCAAAGTCCCCAGATGGGAAATCTGTTCTGTTATTCTAAATTTCAGGAATGCATTGAAGACTTGGATGTTAATGAAAAGGAATCCACATGCTCCCACAAACTACAGACACCCAATAAAAGTGAGATGGCCAGGGTGATTTCTTGCACTTACACTAACCCAGGTCTTGCCGTCATCAGTATTACTGCTGTTTCGTGATTTGGGGTTCCTTGTTGCGTCTCCTCTCACCTACCCAGGCAAGCAGGTGCACAGATGGTATATGATACAGAAAAGGAAACAGTTGGATAGATAGAGACAGAGACTTGGGGGAAAGGAAGGAAGAAATAAAGGAAGAGAGGAAAAGAAAGGAAAGAAAGAAAGAAAGAAAGAAAGAAAGAAAGAAAGAAAGAAAGAAAGAAAGAAAAAAGAAAGAAAGAAAGAAAAGAGTAAGGAAGGAAGGAAGGAAGGAAGGAAGGAAGGAAGGAAGGAAGGAAGAAAAAATAAAGAGAATGGAAAGAGAGGAAGAGGCAAAGAGAAAAGAAAGAAAGCAAGATTTTTTAAAAGTCTGAGCACCCCCACCTCAAAAATGCACACACACACACAGACACACACACACACAAACAAACATATACACTCAAACACATTTAAATAAACTGCAATCTTAAGAGCTATGAAAGTTACAGCTACAGACAAGGGGTTAAGCCCAAACCTGACATGTACCTAGCTCCATGGATTGCCTGTGAATCAGAAGCAGCTCCAAGAGAAAGGTATCTACTGTAATATGTGAAATGCTGGTACAGATTTTTTTTTCTATCAGTCTAACCTTCTGTGTTGATACATGAATGCTGGTACCCACTTACAGGGATGCCAGATGATCAGTGCAGAATGAAGGTCCCAAGAGAAAGGATCACATGTTTTTCTCTGCCCTGTGACGTCACTAGCAGATGGCATGGGTACCAGCTCTGGCAGTTGGCATCAATGTCACTTTTTAGAGATCAATGAGATAGTGCAGAGATCCATACCCAGATCTAGAGACTCCAGGAGACGATGCGACATTCAGACTGAAAAGATTTGGAAGACAAAAAAATGAACACTGATTATTGAATGACATTAAAACCTAAGGTAATAGAAATAAAGATCTATTTCCATGGAGGCTGGCTTTGCATGCAAGTATTTAAAGATACAGTTTCATTGTCTTGTATTAGATAGATGCTTATGATTACCTAGAACTTGTCTTGGTATTTTATTCTCACGATGTAATTCTTGCATACTTTCACTGCTATTATGTAGCATTGTAAGTGTGTGGACATTACTAGGAGTTACTATGTGTGTATGTATGTGTGTGTGTATGTGTGTGTTAGGGGAGGGGTCCGGGAGGGGGGTGGGAAGGAAAGGTTGTTCCTTTCAAAAGTCGCTGTTTGTATATTTGCTTGTTTGAACACTCAAAATGTTTTCCTGCTCCTCTGAAAGAAAACCAAAAAAATACTAAACCAAAAAAATAGAGAAAACAAATTCTTTTCTCCTTTTTCAATCTGGATTCTGAACACACGTGCACAATTGCCGTCTGACTCCTCAGCCCATCGCTGTCAGATATTAGCTGGAGGGAGACTTCGGAGGCTAGTAGAACAAAAACCCTGAGAGACTGTTTTTGGTTGTGGTTTTGTTTTGGTTTTGTCCAGGATGCTTTGAAAGCAGAAAAGGGAAAAACTACAGTCCCAACATTTTTTAAATGCAAAACCAGTTAAACACTTTCCTTTTAGGAAAAAAAAATTAAAGGACAATTTGATTTCCTATTATCACACAGTACATTTCAGGTGAACCCATCTCTTTATTTTTTTTTGTAGCATGAAAGGGGTAACTCTTTTCTACACATTTCTTACCTGATCAGAAGGAATTTGTTGTTTTAAATTGTCTTGAATGGAAACATTGCCCTCTGAAGCTTTGCATTCCAGCAGTAATTTGTCCAAATCTAGAGTTGTATAATTTAGCAGATAAAGTTAAAGGGTGGAGTGATGGGGGAAAAAGCATTTTCCTTTCAAAACAGCAGCAACAACCTGGTACCTCTTTGCATTTTTGCACCCAGGGGAATTGGATTAATGAAATTCTTCATTGCTATATCATGTTTTGCATTTGCTGGGATTCCACAGTCAAATTTGTGGGGCTAAAAGCTGGTTTAAAATGAAAGCTAACTGAACAGGGGAGGATAGGAGTGGGGAGCGATGTTTGGTTTGGTTTACTAACTGTTTTACTTCTTACTTCAGAAAAATTTGTGTTGTATTAACCTGAGCTATTGCATGGATCAGTGTTCCCATCATTTTAGTCTGCTCAAACTTAAATTTCTTTCAAATGCAGAGAAAAATATCAATTTAGTCAGTGTTATATTTTTTTAAAACAGTCATTTCCATGTGTTTATATAATCTGATAATTAAGCAAATGCTTGTATGTAAGTAGGAAATGAAAACACTTTAAATATTGTGCTGGCATTTTTTCAGGTCATTTAAGCTTGTAGAGAGAGCCATGCTAACACTCCCATTTGATGAGTCTGTTGTAATGGCAGAGCCCCAGATGTGCAGAAAGTTTTCCAGAGAAACTGAGGACCAAAAGCAAACCAAGAAACCGGAAAGCTTTTCAAAGCAGATTGTGCTCCGAGGGAAACACATCAAAAGGGGCCCTGGAGAAGAAACAGAAAAAGAAGAAGAGGAAGATGACAGAGAAGAAGAAGATGAGAATGGCTTGCCCAGAAGGAGAGGCTTGAGGAAAAAGAAGACCACCAAGATCAGAGTAGAAAGGGTCAAGTTCAGGAGACAGGAAGCCAATGCCAGAGAAAGAAATCGGATGCACGGCCTCAATGATGCCTTGGACAATTTAAGGAAAGTGGTCCCCTGCTATTCTAAGACACAGAAACTATCTAAAATCGAAACTTTACGCCTGGCCAAAAACTACATTTGGGCCCTTTCAGAGATTTTGCGAATTGGCAAGAGGCCGGACCTTCTCACGTTCGTCCAGAACTTATGCAAGGGACTTTCCCAGCCAACGACAAACTTGGTGGCAGGCTGCCTACAGCTCAATGCCAGGAGCTTCCTGATGGGTCAGGGTGGTGAAACTACCCACCACACAAGGTCACCCTACTCCAGCTTCTACCCACCCTACCACAGCCCTGAGCTCAGCACACCCCCTGGCCATGGAACTCTGGAGAATGCCAAGTCTATGAAGCCCTACAATTACTGCACTGCTTATGAGTCCTTCTATGAGAGCACATCCCCGGAGTGTGCCAGCCCTCAGTTTGAAGGTCCCCTAAGTCCTCCCCCAATTAACTATAATGGGATATTTTCCCTGAAGCAAGAAGAAACCTTGGACTATGGCAAAAATTACCATTATGGCATGCATTACTGTGCTGGGCCACCCAGGGGTCCCCTTGGGCAGGGTTCCATGTTTCGGTTGCCCACAGACAGCCACTTCCCTTACGACTTACATCTGCGCGGCCAATCTCTCACCATGCAAGATGAATTAAATGCAGTTTTTCATAATTAATGAGGAAAATGAAAATAAACAGTGGTCATTCACCTCCCCCGTCTCATTAAGACAACGCAGATGCTTGGGCCCTGTGTAACTGGCACAACTCAGTTGACGGTGTTCCCTAGTTTCGAAAGTGTGGTTTCAAATATTGTGGCATTTTCTATGTAATAATAAATCTCTTTTCTTATGAGGACTTCCTTTCTTTTTCTTTTTTCTTTTTTCTTTTTTTTTAATCTGTAAAGCACTGTGATTTTGTTTCAACTAGACGGTTGGGGTTGGGGGGGTTTTGGTAATTTGTTTTTCGTTTTAAATTCACTGAATTTGTTTGAACAGTATGTCTGGAGAAATACTGTGGAATAAAGACCTGCACACAGTCGAACTTGATGTCTATTTCGATTGTACAGTAATTATCCGAATGCATGTTATTAAAAGTCGATAAATAAAATCATGTATTTACAGTTATTAGGAATTACACATGCTATAACTTGAGGGATCCGATTTTTCTTTTTAGATCCAGAAAGTCACTAAGCTGACAATGAGACTGGAAGATGTAACTGAGGAGGAAGAGGAGGGTGAAAAAAAGTCTTTTTAAACTGTGCAGTTTTCCTTTTATTAGAAGGGAAAAACCACTGGTGGATTCAGAAATCATTCATTCTTCTTAAAATATTTACAAATGGGACAGCAAGACATCTAACCAGGCAGGCGGTGGCAGGATTTTTTTTTCGTCAGGCATCTCCGCTATCCAAAATGCTCAGCCCGGGCTTGCTTTGTGTTTTCCAGCCTTCCCAAGGACAGCGTGTCATCTGGAGTCATGTGTCAACTGTGTTTTCCCACTTCATATTTTGAAAGCATTTAAACGGAAATGTTCCACCTTTTGGTAAAGCACACCTATTAGCTGTGATATTTTGCAGAGTATTTGTGATTTCAGGGAGCCCAGCTGCTGCTTTCTTTTTCTCCTCACAGAGATGCTGCTAATACATTTTTAAGGGGGGAGAGTAGCTTTGGATTTGGATTTCTAAAGCCTGGCAAACAGAGCCGGTTTCCTGGGGCTCTGGGGGGAGTTCCCAGGTAGCCCAGCTTAATCTGGGAAGGGCCGCTCCTAGCCTCCTTCCACGAGGTCAATCGGGCCACTGGAGAAAAAAGGCTAGGGGCCTGGGAACCCTCCGGCTCCAAGGGGAAAGGGGGTCACGACTTCAAGAAAGCCCTAGAGTGAGGGACTAAGGAGAGGAGCCTGTCTTCTACTCACTCCGTTTTAAGTTAAATTGGCCAGATTAGAAGCTGTGGTTGAAAGTTTTCAGAAAGGCCAAATCAAAATGGGTTTTCCTCAGCCTCTGGGCCCACCTGCCCCACCTGCTCCCCGAACCCGTCACGATAAACATCGGGTGGAAATTAGCTGGCCTAAGTGACCCTTTAAGACTTCGTTTAGGTGTCGGCCACCAAATGGTAAGCAAGACCGAGGCCGAGGCCCTGGTACAAATAGGAAATATGTGGATGGGTCCAGGGAGGGGCGGGGCAGGGGAGGGAGGACCCCACCCTAGGCTAAGGTTGCTCCAAGTCCAGACCAGAGAGCCACTGGAGACCCCAGCTGAAGTGTGAGCAGCGCATATCCTGGGGAAACCAAGGCAGCCTCTAGGCGAGTGAGGAAGTCTGGCGGTCTCTCCCCTTGCTCCTCCGCGACTACGAGGCAGACAGACGAAAGAGTTGCCGCCCGGGCTGGAGTATTATCGACATCCCCATCCTAGCTGCGGCGCCCCCGGCGTCGGGTAGCGGGCCAGGGGGTCGGCCTTAGTTGGGCCAGAACTCCGCTTAGGAGAACAATCCCAGCTCGGGACAGCCTAGAAGAAAGGGGTTGGAGAAAAGGGGGCAAGGTTTCCGGCAGGACGGGGCGGGCTCTAGAGGCGTCACCAGGAGCCCCCAGCCCAGCCTGGAAGGGTTGGAGTTGTGAGGTGCGGTGTAGGGGACCGGGCCCTGGCTCCAGTAGCCTTCCCAGTCCGGGATTCTCCCAAAGTTGAAGATACCAAAGACCCAAGCCCGCTTTCCAAGGCTCAGTCAAAATCTAGTCCCTTCGGTCATCCCGCTCGGGCGTCCAGGGCTACCTCGTGGAGCTAGGATCCCCCGTGGCGGCACTGGAGCTTGACAGGGCCGACTTGGGGCCAGACTTCCCGCACCAAAAGGGGACCGCCCCGTACCAAAATGGGAGGCCGCACCTACCCCGTGATGAGAAGGACAGAATTGGGTTAGGGGGTGTTTTCCTGACCAGGAACATGGCTGGTCGGACAGGATGGAGTGCAGCGGAGAGCGCTCCATGCTGAAGCGTGGGGGTCGGGGCTACCCACAGGGGGACACCGCTGTGCGCATAGGTCCTTTCGCTACCCCCGACGGCACTGAGGTTGACCTAACGTCCCACGCCAAGAGGAGGGGTACAAGGCTGCCTCCTTCCCTCCTCCCGCCTGTCCCCGACAGTTCGGACTGCAGCGAGGAGCTCCCCTAGCCTAAGCCTGGAGCAGGAGGGGAGGGACCTCAGAGGGGAGTTCCCCACGCTGAAGGTTGGCTGCTGCCGAACTCCGGACTCAGCAGGTGAAAATGGACCATTCTGAAACAGTATATTTAGCAGCTGTTTACAGAAATCCCAGAGAGGTCGAGGCAAAGAATTAGGGTAGAGGAAAAACTCCCTTCTCTAGAAATGGTCCAAGATTCTCCCGGAGCTGGAGGGCTTGTTTTGCTCTGGACTTCCTCTAAGAAGGGCCTCGCTGTCACCCACAAGACTCTGGACTGTGATCCAATAGAATGGAAGGGAATACTGGGGGAGGCTGGAGTACAACGTTAGGGGTCCAGGAGGAGAAGACTTGCACCAAGTGCCCTGGGGTTCACCCCCAGCTCGCAGAGTCTCCAACTGTTCCCGTCACTGAGCAAACACCAACAGGAAAGCATAAAGATGAAATTCAAACCAGCCCCTTTCCCCTCCTCTCAAACGCGCGCACTCTCCCTCTCTCTCTCTGTCTCTCTGTCTCTGCCTCTGCCTCTCTGTCTCTGTCTCTCTCTCTCTCCCTCCCTCTCTCTCTCTCTCTCTCTCTCTCTCTCTCTCTCTCTCTCTCTCTCTCTCTGTCTCTCTGTCTCTCTGTCTCTGTCTCTCTCTGTCTCTCTGTCTCTGTCTCTCTCTGTCTCTCTGTGTCTCTGTCTCTGTCTCACACACACACACACACACACACACACACACACACACACACACACCACCTACTAAGCAGGTGCTGCCGCGTTGGTATTACCTGCTGAGCACAGGTATTAACTCCCTCTACCCTCCTCTGGTCCCCCACCCTTATTCCAAGGTGACCGACAGTTTTCAGTGAGAACAGCACTTTGCCTTGTGCCTGATCCTGTAATTCAGAGATTTGGGGAAAAAAAAAAAATGGACCACTGTCCTACTGTAGAGCAGAGGTCAGAACACGAGATTGCAACTAGGGCCTTAGTCTTTCCTTCTTTCCATCTCAGATTGGGGTGTGCTGGAGCCGGCTGGTACAGACAGGAGACAGCCGATTGTTAAATTTTCATTGGGAGCACTTACACTTTGGAGATTGCCAAGTGCTAGAAATCAGAGCTTGTTTTGTTTAGTTGTTGGTCTAGACTTAAGAAACAGATGGGGAAAATGTTAATGCTCCAGATACAACTCAAAAATTGTCCTGTTTACATTAAGAGGGTAGGTTATAAAACATTTTCCAGCACACCATTGCTCCGAGGCATACATGATAGGAGGAGGTGGGATAGATTGTAATCCACACCCTCATTCTGTAGGTGAGGAAGAGATTTGCCCAAGGTTACCCAGGTAAGTGAGAGAGCCAAGATTTGAATGCAGGGCCCTCTCCTTTTGTTCCAGCTCCATCTACCCTTTCCCCTGCACCCCACTGACTCTCCTCCTTAGACTGGATAGAAAGCATTCAAGAATTAATGGGTTCTCCTGGCCAAAACTCCTCATCTGCTTATTGATAATGAGCCTCTCTGGTCCTTACTCAGCATTCTCATTTGATGCTGAGGTCAGACTCACAGTCTTTCGGGGTTGCTAGAAACCTGGCAGAAGGGGAGCTCCACCAGCATAGCTTCTAAGGACTCAGGCCCACCAACATACCAGAAGTGTTATCACCTCCTTATTCCTGGAAGCTGTTCTGCTCTTCCTGCAGTTCTAGATCATAGTCCCTCTTTAGCCTGCCCCATGCCAGCAGATTCATATTAACCTTATGGTCCACCAGATCTTTTTCAAACCCAATTATTATAGTCTTGACAAGTCATTCCCCTTCTCTCGGCCTCAGTTTCCTCATCTGTAAAATGAAGAAGTTGCACTATATGTATGACCTCTAACGAACCTTCTTGCTCCTAAAGTTATAAACCAAAGAGCAAACATATTTCTCTCTGGGTGAGATGCATCTTCCTCTACACATTTGTAGCATGAATGACGTCTGGCTATAGGATTTTGAGCTGAATATCTAAAGACTGTGTTAGCAAAGGGGTAAAGGACTGAACCTGTCAGGGGAGGTTTTGGTGAAAACAAATCCCCAGTAAGGAAACTCCCACCAATACAAGTCAGCATCTGCTCTGAAACTGAGAATCAGGGAGTTGCCTAGAGCTCCAAGAGATTATGGGACTGGCCCAAGATCACACAGCCAGTGTGTCAGAGATTGGATGAGCCCAGAAGTTTCTGCTCCAAAGGTGACTCTCTATCCACAACATGGAGCTGCCCCTCTAAGGTATCATGACAGAAAAGTATTAACCCTGGAGCCAAAGGATCTGGGTTCAAGTCCCATTACTGACAGTTCTGTGACCTTGGGCATTTACCCTGCCTGAGCTGCAGTTTCTTCAACTGCCAAATAACAATGTTGGGTTGGATGGTCCCTAAAACTCCTGCCTTTGGGTCTATGGTCATGTAGATTTGTCCAACCTGGTGATTTTACAAATGAAGAAATGATAGATAGACATACAGACAGACAGATGATGATGATGATGATGATGATGATGATGATGATAGATAGATAGATAGATAGATAGATAGATAGATAGATAGATAGATGGATGGATAGATGGATGGATAGATAGATAGATAGATAGATAGATAGATAGATAGATAGATAGATAGATAGATGGATAGATGGATGGATGGGTAGATGGATGGATGGATAGATAGGTAGATAGATAGATAGATAGATAGATAGATAGATAGATAGATAGATAGATAGACAGATATAGCATTTATTATGTTTTTACTATGTGTCAGGCACTGTAATAAGTGTTGGGAATAAAAATGCAAGCAAAAAGAAAGCTAGTCCTGCTCTCCAGAAGCTTACATTCTAATGCAATAAGGCAATACATGAAAGAGAGTTAAAAGGATGGAGAGGAAGGTACCGAGTGGGACACAGGAGCAAGGTGAAGGCCAGAGAGTCAGGACAAGGGCCAAGAGAGAAGTGAGCATGGCTAGCTTGTGCATTTCCTCAAGTGAAGGAACTCGTTGGCTTTGAACTCACCAATTGGACAAGGTGGCTGGAAAAGGAGATGCATGGTAAGGCTGCTCGGGTAGAGCTGGCAAAGACCAACTAGTCAGGAACTGAGAGGAAGTAAGAAGCCCACTGCACTAGGACACTTCAATACCCAGCTCAGAAAGAGCTGCCTCTTGGAGGCATTTCTCCATCTCCCCAGTCCAAAGCAGCCCTTCATTCTCACCAGAAACTCTTAATCATAGCAATCTTGGCAGTTTGTCATGTGGAGATTATTCATTCATACAACAAGCATTTAAACACCTACTGTGTGTCAGGCCCCATGCTAGGCACTGAGGATAGAAAAATAAAAACAAAGTTCCATCCTTTCATTAGCCCCTTTCTCTGGCATACTCTCTCTCTTTTCCTAGTATTGTTAATGGTGCTTGAGACTCCCTTATCTAGAAAACAAATAATAACAAAAACCCTTCATTTGACTGATGTTCATTTGAGCTCCCCATCCGCTCTCTTCTTGCTTTCACAGCTGGGACAGTGAATGATCGATACTTGCAACTTCTCATACCTACTGTTCTCACACACAGACTCACAGACACAGATTACTCACACACAGTGTAGCACCCTCACTTTATAAAAGAAGAACCCATAGCCCAGGAATATTAAGATTTTCCCAAGGTCACACAGGGAGCAAATGGCAGAGTTGAGATTCAAGTCTATCTCCTCCAGGGTTCTTTCCTTTGAACCACACAGCCTCCCCAGACCCTCTCCAAGGGGCAACTAGGTGGCACAGTGGATAGAGCACCAACTCTGGAGTCAGGAGGACCTGAGTTCAAATCCATCCTCAGATACTTACTAGCTGTGTGATCCTAGGCAAGTCACTTAACCCCAATTGCCTCTGAAAATAAATAAAGTAAAAAAAAAAAAAAAAAAGGAAAAAGAAAACTTCTTCATCATCCCCCAAATTGTGGCTACTGAAATGGTTCTGAAAATTACCTTCCCACCACAAAGTCAATGACCTTCAATAACTCCCCTATTCGGTAAAACTGACCTGACTCATCTCAAATCCAATCAGTCCACAAATTCAGTTTATTCCATGTATCCTTGTCTTCTATCACCACCGATATCAAGCCTTCATCACTATCTCCCTGGATGGACCACCATAACTTTCAACTAGGTTTTCCTGCCTCCACTTGCTACTTCTTCCAATCCAGCCTTCCCTCTGATGGCAGCCCAAATCACAGAATGTGAGAATAGGAAGCAGCATCCCTGAAAGGAATCCAAACTATAACTACCTGACAAATAGTCATCCAGCCTCTAGTTAGAGATCTCCCAGGAGAAAGTGAAATGAAAAAGGGAAGAAAGACTTAGTATGTATCAGGTACTGTGCTAAGCACTTTATATGCATGTATGTATGCATATAGGTACATGTGTTCAGTCATGCTTGACTCTTTGTGACCCCATTTGGAGTTTTCTTGGCAAAGATACTGGAGCAGTTTGCTATTGCCTTCTCTAGCTTATTTCACAGTTGATAAAACTGAGGAAAATAGGATTAGGTGACTTACCCAGGGTCACACAGCTATTAAATGTCTGAGACCACATTTGAACTCAGGTCCTCTTGACCTCAGGGCCAGCATTCTATCCACTGTAGCAGCTGCTGCCCACTTTATATATGTCATCTCCTTTAACCCTCACCATGCTGTGAGATAGGTCCTATTAGTAACCTCATTTCGGAGTTGAAGAAACTGAGCAGACAGAAATTAAATTATGTGCACAGAGTCACATAGCCAAAAGTGTCTGAGAATGGATTTGAACTCAGTTCTTAATTCCAAGCTTGATGTTTTACTGACTGCACCACTTGGCTGCCTAAGGGACCCCACCAGCCCCCAAATGCAGACAACTCTACTTTGGGGCACTTCTATTTGTTAGGAAATACTTCCTGACAACAATCCTAGACTTGCCCTTTTGCTACTTTCACCGTTGTTGCTGGTTCTAACCTCTTGGGCCAAACAGGACAAAAATTAGCCCCCTTCCATAGGACAGTCCTTCAGACGCATCAGCTCTAATGGGCTGCTCCTCATGAGTCTTTCCCTCTCTGATTAATATTCCCAGGTCCTTTAACCCGTCCTGATATGACATGGACTCAAGGCTTTTTGCTGTCCTGGTTGCTTTCCTTTGTACTCTCCAGTTTATCAACATCCTTCCTGAACTATAGCACTCCAGACCTTACACTTATTCTAACCACAATCTAACCAGAGCAGAATACAATGGTGTTATTACTGTTTTATTCCTTGGAATTCTCCCCCACTTAATGCAGCCCAAGATCATATTGGCTTTGTTGTTTATGCATCACTCAATTGACTTCTATTCAACTTGCACTCCACTGAGACCCCCAGATCTTTTTAAAATATATTGCTGTGTCATTCGACTCTTCCATTTTATACTCTTGAAGCTAATTTTTAGTAACCCAGGTGTCTGACTTCACTTTTCCCCCAATTGAATTTTATCCCATTAGACTGTAAGCTTCTCAAAGGCAGGGAGTGTCTTTTATATTTCCTTGGGTCTCTAGTACTTCACTCAGTACCAAATGCAGAGCTGAATATCAAGGCATTCAATACATGCTAGTTGACTGACTACGGGACAGTTGTCATTGAACCCAGTACTAGGACTTTTCAAGAGCTTTGGGGATCTTGACTTTGCCATCTGGCATGTCAGCTATCCCTCCCATCTCCACTTCACCTGAAATTTTGATGCACATTCCATCTGTGCCTTTGTTCAAGCCTTGATTAAAAATGCTAAACAACACAAGGCCCAGCAGAGTGGCCTGCGGTTACTCCACTGGGGCCTTACTGCCAAGTTGAACTGCATTGAACTACTAAGGATGAGTCTTCGAGGTCACTCATCTGACCAGCTCTACGTCTGCTTGCATTAGAGTTTAGTCCATAGCTCTCCATCTGCCCCAGAAGAATTGCATGAAATACTTCACATGCTTAGCAAAAATAAGGTGATCTACATTTACCACATTTCCCTGATCTACTAGTTTAGTAATTCCACCAAAATTGTGGTCAGAGATCTGTTGGGGAATGGCTGACAAAGTTGTGGTCTATGATTGGGATGGAATATTGAGGTTCAGGAAGACCAAGCAATTTGCCCAAAGTTGCACGGTAATTATCTGAAGCGGTGTCTGAAATCAGGTCGTTTGATTTAGGGGAAGCTAAGGGACAGTGGATAGAATGCTGGCCCTGGAGTCAGGAGGACCTGAGTTCAAATCTCATCTCAAACACTTACTAGCTGTATGACCCTGTTGGCCTCAGTTTCTCCCTCTGTGAAATAAGTTAGAGAAGGAAATGACAAAGTGCTCTAGCAACTTGTCCAAGAAAACCTCAAATGGGGTCACAGAGAGTTAGAAACAACTGAAAATGATAGAACAAGTCATACATAAAGATCCTCGCACGCTGCATATTGACTTACCAAACCACATATTAAAATTATCTATGGCATATTCTATTTTCATTTATTTTGTCAAATATTTCCCTGCTATATTTTCATCTGGTTTGCTGGCACTGCAAGGGGTGGACTGTCAATGGCCCAGAAGCTTGGTGTTTGACTTTCCACTGTAAACCATAGGGAGATGTCAGATGAACTACAACAATGTGAAGCAAAATAGACCAGCCAGCACAAAAAGGCATTATTCCGGCTCAGTCCTCTTTCCACTATACCACTGCCTCCAAATCATGCCTGGTTTTTTTTTTATTGACTCAGGCTTGGGTTGTAACAATGGCCTCTTCACTAGGCTGTCTACTGCTATTGTCTCCTCACTCCACTTGGCCCTGAACACTGAAACCAGGTTTACTTTCCCAAAATTTACCTTGATTTCATTGTGTCGTTCCCGACCTCAAAAACCTTCAGTGGCCCCCAAGTGCCTACTGGATAAAGTCTGAAGCTCTCAACTTGGCATTCAAATCCTTGTACATTATAAAACAGAGTTAGCCTTCCAGATTTCTTCATTTACAGCCTAGAAGAATTAGAAGGAAAATCAATCAATCAATTTAATCATATAGTGGAAAAATTTGCATTTGGGGAAACTGAAGAAAACAGGGGTTAAGTGACTTGTCCAGGATCACACAGCTAGTTAGTGTCTGAGGCTGGATTTGAACTCAGATCCCTCTGATTCCAAGCCCAGTATTCCATCCACTGTGGCAACTAGCTGATCCTCTATAAGACTGAAGATTGAGAAATCTCTGATCAATGTGAATCCTCTCACCCTCCCCCTTCACTCTGATGAAATCACGAGGTATGGACCTTTTATAGAAGGATATCTTCCATAAAAATACATGTGTCCATGAGCCAGGAAGACAAAGGGAAAATGCCCTATTGGTGCTCAGTGAATGAGGCTGCTTCCAAGACAACTGGCAACTGAATGGACATCAGAATGGAAGAACTCTTATGAGAAGAGACCTCTCTGCCTCTTCTCCTATGCTTTCTCTTCTTTGGATTTCCACACTAGTTAGTGGCAAGGTAGGAAGGACATCAAATGGTGTCTGGCAGGAGAAGCACATGGCCAACCACCCATGCCTACCTGCATAGCCTGGGAGGGAAAAGCATTAACCTGGGTTTTCTAAGGCCTTTCTCTTCTCCTTTTTCCTTTGTTCAGAACACAGAACAGAGACTAGGGTTCTAGGGTTCTGGATAATGGGCTTTCTATGCATGTTCTTCAGTTACCAAGAAGCAGAGTAGGAGCTCAAGAGTTGAACTTCAGCCTCAAAAGGAGGACATCTCCTCCACAATACAGTTTGGAGAAGAAAGAAGATGGTCTTGAAGCTGGAGGACCAGAGTCACACCATGGAAACTAGGAGATCTGACTTGTATCCATGTTCTGTGATAGTGCTGGGCAGTGCACATGGAAGGGCCATGGGAGATGTTTGTTAAACACCTCAAAGCACCTTTAGATTCCAGGAGGAGGTGAGGCAGGAATCTGTAAAATCTAATAAACTTATTTAAGGACTCCATGTTTTTGTTCATGGACCCTGATGATATTTTTTTCATCTTGTGTATTTTCTGTGGTGGAGGAAATAAAAGTTGACCCACATTCTATACCAAGAAACTATACACAGTGAGGGCCTTATTACCCACCTGTGAGGATCTTAGGCATAAGCCATTCCTCATTTTTATTATATGATGATCCTGGAAAACCCCCAAGTTAGCATATTGAGAACCTGACCTTTTAGGATCGTGTCCAGGCTTGAACTCATTCTGTGTGAACCCAAAGTATTTGCATTGGGCTAGGGAAAGAAGTTATGAAATGGGTGATAATTCACTGAGGTACCCAAATAATGGAGCTGAGATTGGCATCTGGGAGTCTAAAGTAGCAAGTTGAATTCTCAAGTCAAGTTATATACTAATACTGATTTACAATATTTTACAGTTGATGGAGAAAGAAAAAATTGAATTGTAGGAAAGATATAAATAATGCAGGGCAGCAAGGTGGCACAGTGAATAGAGCACCAGTCCTGGAGTCAGGAGGACCTGAGTTCAAATCCAGCCTCAGACACTTAACACTTACTAGCCCTGTGATCTTAGGCAAGTCACTTAACCCTAACTGCCTCTCCAAAAAGAAAAAAAAAATTAATTTAAAAATATAAATAATGCTTCAAGTAGAAAAATCCTGCAAACAATATGATCTCCAGGACTTGGCTACAGGATGGCTTTTAGTTCTCCAAATACTAAAAGTCTTTGCCTTCCTTCCTCATCTGCTAAGCCTCCCAGCTTTTGCAAAAGACTTTATCTACAATTATTCAGTGTAAGGAAAATATTAAATGAACTCTTAGGCTTTCAAAAAGATAATCTAGCATTACTTAAAGTCTACAAATTTGTTCTTAAATGTATTTAAATCTTAGCAGCCAACATGATACTGGTTATTAAAAAGTAATTCTGCAGAAATTAGCTTGCAGCTACAAAATTAATATAATTCATTTATTACTTGCAGCCACAAATCAGGATGCTGTTAACACTGCAGCACATGATTTAATATGTGCAGTCAGTTTCCATATGGTGTCAATTTTAGGTTCCTGGTCACTCATGAAATCATTTGCTGGATGGTCTGGCAAGCAAAGTCCAAGGGTGTTTATCCAAATGAGCTGGGAACCATGTGCATACTTAGATGTTCAGGTTGTATGCAGTCAATAAGATCCTTGAGTGTCAGAGCGACTTTTTGTTAGGACTTTGTATCCTCAGCTCACATCACAGTGCCTGGAATGTGGAAGGTGCTTAATGAATGCCTCCTGATGGGGAATGTTTGAAAACCAGAACATTCTCATCGTCAGCCTTTTGAGACCGTAGGATCATAGATGTGGAGCTAAAAAGGACCTTAGAGATTTTCTGGCCCAGCCTCACTCCTCCATTGTACAGATGAGGAAACTGACTTCTGAAATAAGTAAGTGACTTGTCCCATGGGGAATAAGCAGCAGAGAAAATATTTGTTGTGGTTGTTGTTCAGTCGTGTCTGACTCTTCGTGACCTCATTTTGGATTTTATTGGCAAAGAGACTGGAATGATTTGCCATTTTCCTTCTCCAGTTTGTTTGACAGATGAAGAAACTGAAGCAAACAGGGCTAACTGACTTATTCAGGGTCACACAGTTAGTAGGTCTCTGAAACTAGATTTAAACTCAAAATAAGGAGTCTTCCTGACCTCAGGACTAGCTCTATCCACTGCTATTGATCTAGCTACCCTCGAAAATATTATTCTTATCTATGCCTTTTGGTGGCACAATGCCCCCCATTTCCTGGAAGTCTTCATGTAGTTTTTGATATCTTTATAGAGATTTTTATATCTTGTGGTCACTGATTTGGCCCTTGGGCTATCCTGTGACTCTATCTCATTTATTCCTTGTGGCCAATCTACCTTGATGATGCAGAACTCTTTACAAACCCAAATCATTGTTGCTTAGATGATGCAACTGATGTACATCTCCTATGTATATTTCCATTGCTCTTTTTTCCTCTGTCATTTTGATTCTTTAGAGATCGAGTTTTTGAATGTTTAACAGGCATACAACTTGATGAGGGGAATTTTGAGTTTAAAGAAATTAATTTTGAGGAAATGAGTGACTTAAGAATACAGACCTCTGTACAGTGCCATCAATATGATCCAGATTTTACTACTCCCCCTGTAAAAGCCTAGGCCCAGCTTCATGTCTATCTGCACTATCTGTGACATAGAGACACAGTTCTAGATAAATCTAGAAGTACATAAAAAATGGGCACAAAACTGAAATTTAGAAAATCTAATGAATGGTACTAGATAAAGGAGAGGAGAAGAGGGGGAAATTTACCTGAGAACCTAAGAAGAAAGAAGAGGGAGAAGAAATAGATAACCAGATAAATATGGGATAGAGAAACTAATAAACAAAAGCCTAAAGGGAAAGCAATAACAAATGAAAAGGAGGGACCAGGGACCAGGTGAAAAAGTCAGTGGGAACAAGACGCCCTTAAAAAAAAGATTAAAGAAACTGAGATAAAATAACACTATGTTTACAGCAAAAGGGAGATGGAAACATAACCCTAGAGAAATTGGAGACATATGGAAGAAATTATAAACACAACCCTCGTAACTTTAAATGTGAATGGCTTAAACAATCCAATGAAGCAAAAAAGAGTAACAGATTGGATTAGAAATCAAAACCCTATAATCTGTTGTGTACAAGAAACAGATTTTAAAGAGAAAAACGTGCACAAATTAAAAGTGCAGAAATGGAATACTATCCATCAAGTGAACATGAAAAATCAGTTACTATCATGCTACTAGAAAAAGCGAGAGCAAACATTCAACCAAGAAAAGGGTCAAAGGAAACTACAGAAAACTATGTCATTGCTGTTGTTGTTTGGTAGTTTCAGACATGTCCAACTCTTTGCGATCCCCAGTTAGAGTTTTCTTGGCAAATGAGTGGTTTGCCATTTCCTTCTCCAGATCATTTTACAAATAAGGAAATGGAGGCAAACAGGGTTAACTGATGTGTCCAGGGTTACATAGCTTGCAAGTGTCTGAGGTCAGATTTTAATTCAGAAAGCTGAGCCTTCCTGACTCCAGGCCTGGGGCTCTATTCACTGCTCTACCTAGCTAACCAGGAAACTATATCAGGCTGAAAGAATCACAGGCAGTGAATCAATATCAGTAAAAAAATGTAAATAAAGCCAAATGCCTTATCATTCAATTTCATAAAGAAAACAGCATCTGAGCCTCAAGAAGACTTGGACAGCAACACAATAGAGACTGGAGACTTCAATATTCCACTATCAGTTTTGGAGAAATCTAACAGAGAGAGAAACAAAAAAGAAAACATAAAACTGAACAAATTTCTGGAGAAACTAGAGTTAAAAGACTTATGACTTTTTCTAAATTGGACAACAAAAGAATATACATACTCCTCTGCAGCACATAGAACTTTTATAAAAATTGAACATGTACAAGCTAAGAGAGCTATTGCAAACAAATGTGAAAAGACAGAAGTATTTAATATATCATTTATGGACCATGATGGAATAAAAATAAAAATTTGTTTGGGGACCACAGAAGATACAGACCAGTGGTTCTCAACCTTCCTAATGCTGCGACCCTTTAATATTCGTATATGGGCATATCTGCATGTGGGCAGACCCGCCTGGAGACAGATAGAGGAGCGTTGTCTTGGTTCCTAAGACCATTGGAAATATGTTTTCTGATGGCCTTAGGCGACCCCTGTGAAAGGGTCATTCGACCCCCAAAGGGGTCACAACCCACAGGTTGAGAACTGCGGATATAGACCCAAATGGTGACTTAATAATGTAATGTTAAAGAGTGAGTGGGTCAAAAAAAACAAATCACAGAAACAATTAATGACTTTGTAAAAGAAAATGATGATGAAACAACATACAAAAATTTCTGAGGTAAAGCTAAAGCAATCCCCAGGGGAAATAATATCCTTACAATTATACATTAACAAAATAGAAAAAGAGAAGAATATGCATCAAAAATTCCTTCCTCTTGCCTATAAGACTTAGTCCTATCCCGATGTGATGATTTGATGTCACACACTCATTTGTTTAACTGATTCTGAAATGTTACATCTGTTGTTTCTTGTCTAAGAGAGTGTCAGTTTCATTTTTGTGATATTGTTCTGTTTGTCTCATTCTGTGCTTTCTGAATTAAATATTAATTATGTTTAGACATGATACTTCTTAGGAATCTTTAACCTCTTTTATTCCTTGATCCTGAACCTCATTTGTCCATGTGGTTTCCTTTGGCCTTCTTTGTGTCTACCTTCACATTGAAGTACTTGAGTGCCCAAGGTATATATTGACAATTTTAACTAGGCTTTTGCCAAATGGACAGATATGTGGTGCAGTAGATAAAGTATTGGGCTTGGAGCCAGAAGATCTGAGTTCAAATGTGAACTCAGATACTTACTAACTATATGACCCTTAGCGCACAGTTCCTCATCTGTAAAATGGATGCACACTGGCAAACCAGTCCAGCACCTTTGTCAAGAAAATCCCATGGACAGAAGTCCATGCGGTCAGGTAGAGTTAGATATGACTGAATAACAACAATTCATCAAATTCTTCACAATATTTCTTTACTTCTTGACCCTCTGCAACAGATATTTGAGAGTAAGATATGACAAACTATGAGGTGATTAGTTTGTTTATGCTCATAATAACTAATGCAAACTTAAGTGACCAAGTATTTAAGCATTCATGTTATCTTTGGATGTATAATGAATTTTTTTATTCACTTCTGAAAGGATAAGTCATTGTTCTATTCAGCTGCAACTTCCCTTTACATTTTGTCTATATTTATAGTGAGAATATTAGTGTGGATTTGGATCTATGTCCATTCATTAGTCATGGAACGAAGATGGCCCATTGTGAACAATAGTAGTTAAATTCATGTGGAAGAGGGATTAGCCCTGTCAGCACGTGGATCCAAAAGGCAGAACTAGGGATAGGGGGAGGGAATTGTGAAAAATCAAATGTCATGGAAAAAAACATTCTGATGGTTAAATTACCATTTATAGACTATTTCAGAATTCGGGATTCAGAGTACCCTTTGCCTTTGACCTTTGTTTTCATCCACCATTGCTGAATGACCAGCCAGGATTGAAGACCATTTTGAATTTTCATCCATGGTTTTTGGACAAAAAAACCCTCAGTCAGAAAAGTCATTACCTGGTGTCTAGCTTTCTTTGGTTTGTTTAGACTTAGCTGGGAAGAATTACAGTCTGACATCTGGAAGGGACATCAGTGGCCAAGGGGTACATCACCTGACCCGTACTAAAATATCTTCTAATTATATACAAACTGCTAGAGCTCATGTTCAACTGACATAGCCTTTGAAACGGCCACGTCACTTCCACACCATTATGGAACATCAGACTGGCTTTAGCAGAAGATAGATGGAAAATGGGTCATTACTTCAAGGTTCTAGAATCTCCTCAGTGTGGACAGCCACCCACAATACAGATTGCAACCTTGCTGAACTTCGTAGGTTATCTTTAAGAGCTTTGTTTGCAGGAAGGGAGAGGATGGAACCTGTGAGTTCACCTGTATAGGGAAAGTTCAATGAAGAAAGTCCTCTCACCCATATGGAATAGAACTTAATCTATTTTTAGAAAGTTTCCTAGGACCTTGAGAGTTTAAGTGACTTGTCCATGTTCACATAGCTCATATGTGTTAAAGTCAGTGTTTGAACCTAGGTCTTCCTGATTCAAAGGCAGGCTCTATACCCACTCTGCCAGGCTTCTTCTGAGAGTTATTGTGATGGAAATGTTCATTA
>CM053590.1:13681112-13703266 GCA_028646515.1 Pseudochirops corinnae | reverse complement strand
AAGAGAAGAAACAAAAGAAAATGGGATGGAGGGAAGTACACAGTAATCATAACTGTGAATGTTCTGAATAGGATGAGGTCACCTATAAAACCGATGCAGATAGCAGAATGGATTAGAAGCCAGAATCTAACAATATATTGTATATAAGAGAAATAACTGAAACAGAAAGACACAAAGAGAAGTAAAATAAAGGGCTGTGGCAGAATCTAATATTTTTCAGCTCAACTTTAAAAAAGGCAGGGGTAGAAATCATAATCTCAGAAAAGGCAAAAATACCAACACACCCAATTATAAAGAATAATCAAGGAGACTACACCTTGCTTAAAAGGTACTGTACACAATGAAATACCATTTTTAAAAATTACAGCAAGTTTCTCTAATAGACCCTTTATTTATCAAATATATACAGAATTGAGTCAAACGTATAAAATAAGAGACGTTCTCCAATTGATAAATGGTCAAACTATATGAACAGAAAATTTTCAGAAGAAGAAATCAAAGCTGTCTAACATCATACGAAAAATGATCTACATCACTGGTTGGTTGGTCATTGCCCTTTGTTTTTGAAGAGGACCAAAGTGACATCACCATGTTAGAAGTCAGATTACAGTGTGTCTGAATGTGGCAGAAGAGACTAATACAAATTCAGAATGGGCTACTGCAAAACAGACATGAATAGTCCATGTGAACATTTGGGCTGAATTCTCTACATTTACACATCTCACATTTCTTTTGAACTACTGCAGTTCTGCTTTGCTCATAGAGCACAGTTCTTTCTTTGATGCAGGAAGACCATACCTGGCAGTCTTTTGCCAGCATCTCCCATGTCATGCAATCAATTACAAAGTTATTGCAAGAGACATTGTAACACTTCTTCTGCCCATCATGTGAGTGCTTGCTCTGTGTGATTTCTTTGTAAAATAGTCTTTTAGGTAAGTGTATACACTTGGCATTCAAACAATGTAGCCACTCCATTGGAGTTATACTCTCTACAACAGTGGTTCTCAACCTTCCTAATGCTGCGACCCTTTGATAGCCGTATGTGGGCATGTCTGCATGTGGGCAGACCCACCTGGAGATGGATATAGGAGGTTCCTAAGACCATTGGAAATATATGTTTTCCGATGGTTTTAGGTGACCCCTGTGACCCCTGTGAAAAGGTCTTTCGATCCCAAAGGGGATGTAACCCACAGGTTGAGAACCATTGCTCTACAATAGAATTTGAAGGCTTGAAAGTCTAATTTGAGAAAGGACCTCATATCTAATACCTTATCCTGCCAAGTGATCTTTAGACTTCCTAAGACAATTTAAACAGAAGTAATTCAGTTTCCTAGCATGGTACAGATAGACTATAAAGGTTTCATAGGCATACAACAATGAGGTCAGCACAACAGCTCTGTAGACCTTCAGTTTGTTAGTCACTCTAATACCTCTTCTCTCCCATACTTTCCTTCAGAGCCTCCCAAACATTGAGCTAGCTCTGGCAATGTGTAAATCAATCTCACTATTAATGTATATATCCTTGGAAAGTATATTGCCAAGGTAAATGAACTTATCCACGGTAGTTAAAACTTTTCTCTTTGCTATAACCAATGGTTCCATGTATGGATGGTGTGGTGCTGACCAGAGGAGCATCTGTATTTTTTTGGTGTTAATTATTAGGCCAAAATTAGCACAAGCAGCAGAAAATTGATCCATACTTTGTAGCATTTCAGCTTCAGAGGCTGCATTGAGTCTAAATTATTGAATAGGGAAATGTAAATTAAAACATCTCTGAGGGACCACTTCACACCTATCAGAAATTACTAATGCTGGAGAGGATGAGGAAAAAGAGATACACTAATGCATTATTGGTGGAGTTGTGAACTGGTCCAATCATTTTGGAGAACAATTTGGAACAATTCCCAAAGGACTATAAAACTGTATATACCCTTTGATTACTACTAGATCTATACCTCAGATATATATCTGCTCTTTTTTGAGGCATCCAAGAACTGGAAATGTAGGGGATTCTCATCAATCGGGGAATGACTGAACAAGTTGTGCCATATGATTGTGATGGAGTACTATTGTTCTATAAGAAATGATGAGGGTAGGGTGGGGAGGGGATTAGAAAAACATGGCAAGACTCATATGAACTGATACAAAATGAAGTGAGAAGAACCAGGAGATCATTATGTATAGTAACAGCAGTTTTGTAATGATGATCAACTGTGAAAGCCTTGGCTACTCTGATCACTAAAATAATCCAAGGCAATTCCAAAAGACTCATGATTTTAAAAGAAAATGTGATCCCCTTCCATAGAGAAAAATGATGAGTTCTGAGTGCAAATTGAAGTATAATTTTCACACTTTACTTTTCTTGCTTTTTTGTAATATGGCCAATATGAAGAGGTTACCCATAAAGAGGGATAGGGTTGCTCTGGAGACCCCAGAACACCAACACGCTGGGTCCTGCCAAAAGAATTCTACTCAAGTCTTCTCAGCCAAAGAAAAATAAAATTTATTAAAAGTTTGTTAAAAGTTCGCCATATTGGGTAGAGACTTAGGGAGCCTAGGTATCTGTGACGCTTGCATTGGGCAAGCAGGCCAGAGTAAGTCTGTCACAGAGTAAGTCTGTGCTAGGTCATTCTATGGTGCTCTCACACCACATGGAGGGAAGATGGGGTCTTATGTACAGAGGAATCCAGGGGTGGTCTAGAGGAGGAATTCACAGGGAGGGTCTTCAGGAGGAGTCAATGAGGTCAGACTCCAGTAATGAGTTTGGGGAGGGTCTTCAGGAGGAGTTAATAAGGTCAATGCAAGGGTAGATTGATATTTTGATGGGCTCAAAGGTGGGAAGCAGATGGACAATGTAGGGCTAGGCTAGTAACAGAGGTTTGGGCCCAGCCACAGTGAAATACTTATGGCCCCTGCAAATGCCTCATCAAGTGGGAAGATTCAATCAGAGTTCAAGGGGTTTCCCAGAGCCTGTACCTCAAAGATTCAAGGAGAGCTCAAGGGAGCTCCCAGAGCCTACACTTCATCAATATCACAAATATGTTCTGCAAGATTTCACATATATCATTGGTGTCATACTGATCGCCTTCCCTGGGCATGGGGGAGGTGCGGGAGGGATAAGAAAATTTGGAACTCAAAATTAAAATAGAAAAAAATTGGCAAAAATTAATAAATAATAAAAATGTCAAAGTTCAAATAAAAATGAAAAATCAAAGACTCAGAACACTTAATGATTTGCCATGGACAGGCAGGCAGAGACTATCTTTTTATATTAGTTTCTCCAGCACTTATCATAGTGCGGGCATTTAGTGAGCACTTCAATGAAGGGTTCATTCCCTGACAGAGGGTGATTCTAATCAGGAGTTCCCTGCCCCAATTAAATCACCAGTCTGATCTCTCCCTCCCAAAGTGCCATGACTTCCTTTTACTATCCACCCACCTTGCCTCCACCCAGGACAGAGTATCCATTAAACAGGAGAGCAGAACTCTCCCCAGCTGCCACAGTGTCCAGCTTTCCCCACTCCTTGGTACTCTGTATTTTTCCACATCCAGCAGAAGAGATGAACAAACCTCCAGGGCAGCTTCAGAAAAAGCCTATGGCTTTGCCAGAGGTAGGGGAACTCCAGGCAGGAAATATCCTGACTCATGCCCTTCCCACCTGAAGTTTTCTCCTTGTGTTCTGTCCTCTACCTTACTTGCTCCATCTTGGCAGGCTCCTCACATTATAACTGAGGTAGCCCCTTTTGTATCTCTCTATCACTGCCATCTGGCTTTAGCTGGCCCTTGGGTTTCTCCAATTCTCTCACTTTCTTATTCTAAATGTGACCTTTCCTTCCCTTTAGGGCAAGCAAAGTAAAGATGGCTTTTACTGGCATTTGAGGGAATAAAAGTCAAATCAAATGAACTCAGACATTACAGAACGTCTGATTTGCTGAGGATGGAAAGTTCAAGGGTCAATTTCCCCCAAAAGACAAACCAACCTTCTGAGCCAACCAATCCCTCTCCCTCTTGACTCATGCCTTGGCTTTGCCAACCACCATGCCATCTCCAAAGCAGACCACATCTATGGCTTCATCCCAGCTTCCCCTCACCCAACTCCTATTTCCTCTTCTTGCTTTGAGCTCCTGGAGGTACAGAGAGGTTAACTAGCTTTCACAGAGTCACACAGTGAGGATCTCTGGCAGGACTTGAACACCAGTTTCTGTATTAAGAAACATGAAAGCAGCAGAGATAAATTAATTCGCACACATTTATGAAGCATCTGCTGTGTACCAAGCACTTAATGAGACAATCTCTAGTCACAATGAGCTTGCATTCTAATAAGATAATATGTGACAAGTAAAAAATATATAGCATAATGCAAAGTAAACAAATGCAAACATATACCACAGCCTAACAAAACCTGTGCAGAAGACGAATCTTGAGCTACATCTTCAAGAGAGAGGACTCTGTAAGGTTTAGGTGAAGAGGGACGGTATTCCAGGCATGGAGACCAGTCAGTGCAAAGGCTCGGAGATGGGAGATGAGTGTTCTCTGGGAGGAATAAAGAAGGCCATTTTGGTTGATTGGTATTTGGGGAAGTGGAGGGATATACAGTGAAAATGACAGGATAGATGGGCCAGGTCAGGAAGGGCTTTAAAAACCAACCAGCGGAGCTGACATTTTATCCTTGGGACAATAGGAAGCTAGACTTGATTGAGTAGGGGTGTCACAAGTCAGGTCTGCCTTTGAGCTGCCCATGAAGGCAGTGTGCAGAGGATGGATTGGAGTACAGAGAGACCAGTTAGGAAGCTGTCACAAAAATCCAAGCAAGAGGTCATGAGGCCCTGAGCTCCAGTGGCTGCTGTGTGAGGCAGAGTAGTGATCAGATGTTAGAGGCGTAATGGAAGAATAAGCATCATGATCTGAAAATGAATTGGATTCGTAGACTGAGGGAGTGTGAGAAGCTGGGGATAATGTTGAGGTTACAAACCTAGGAGACCGAGGCAGGTAAGTTTATGAAAGCAGAAATATTCTCTTGGTTTTCATTAAGCAGGTGAACCAACCTGCCAACAGGAGCCTTATTGGAAAGGCTGATAATTTTGTCTTCACTGAAGGGTACATTCTTCTTTCAGTTTGCACATGGAAACTCCCACCAGATAAGAGGGTCTATAACCTCAGGTAGGAAAAAATGTAATGCAGATTTCTAAGGTAATGTGTGTTCCTCCTACGCTCACTGGCTGTGAGAAGGGAAGTCCCTGCCTCACCTGATGGCAGGATCACCTCATGGGGAAAATAAATGCACATGCATTAAGAGTGAAGGAAATAGAAGAACAACTGAATGTGCATGAGAGACATCTTCACAGAAAAGCAGAATGAGAACTGGGAGGAAATGATTGCAAATTGACATGCAAATGAGATGATAACATAATTTATGTTCCTGCCAAACTAGCCTACTCACTATTTCCCCCCAAACAGCCCTCCATTTCCCACCTCCATGCTTTTGCACAAGCTGTCCCCCCAGCCTGGAATGTCCTTTGTCCTAACTTGCAAGACTTGGAATCTCTAGTTTCCCTCAGTCACCATCTCTCACATGAAGCCTTTCCCCATCACTCCCTGGGTTATTGCTTTCTTGTCCCTCCCCCCACCCTTACCATATTCCTCTGGTTTAAACTTTTAAAAGTGACATGGGTGGGGAAGTGACAGATCTGATCCACACTTTAGAAAAAATACTTTGTGAGCTGAGGGCAGGATGGTTTGAGTAGAGAGAGATGAGCCAAAGAGAAAGGCTATAGAAATAGTTCAGATGAGAGAAGATATGGGCTCAAATCTGAGCTTAGTTGTGAGTAAAGAGAAAAAGCGATGTCTTTGAGATATGGTGAATGGAGAAACAAGAAGTCTTAACAACAGATAGACCAAGTGGGGTGAGAGACATGGGAGAGTCAAGGATGGCACCCCAATGACAATCCTGGGTAACTGGGGGAATATGAGTGGAAAGTTTGGAAGAAGAGCTAGTGGGTGGGGAGGGAGGAAGGGGAGAAGATAATTTCTGTTTGGGCTGCAGAAGGTCAGCAGGAAATGTCTCTCTCTGCTCTTCCTTTTTGTTAGCACAGCTGCCCTCCAGGAGAGTCAGGGTTAGGCCAAGTGGGAAGAGCAGAGAACAAAGGCTGAGGCAGAGGCTATGGTTGGTCCTGCTTGCCAGCCTTTCAATGTCTCTCCATCCCTAGATAGGAGGAAACAAATGCTACAGACCTGTCTGCCACTCCCTTCCTGGATTCCCTTCTAGTCTGGGGGGATCAGGCCTGTGAGGCTGGGAGTGGAGAAGGAAAACTTTTTGTTCCTTTCTCAACTAAGAGCCAAGCCAGTGAGCATTTGGACAGCTTAATTCCTCAAGATGTCTGCTTTCATTAGACAGTGAGCTCCTTGAGAGCCGGGGCTTCTTTGCAGGGGGTGGTAGGGTGGTGGTTTTTTATATCCCCACCACTTAGCACAGTGTTTGGCACAGAGGGGCAGCTAGGTGGCACAGTGGATAGAGAGCTGGGCCTAGAGTTAGCAAGATCTGAGTTCAAATGTGACACTTACTAGCTGTGTGACCCTGGGCAAGTCACTTAACCTTGCTTAAACCTCGGTTTTCTCATCTGCAAAATGTTCTAGAAAAGGAAATGGCAAACTGCTCCAGTATCTTTCACACACACACACACGCACACACACACAGAATCACAGAGTCAGACACAAACAGAAAAAACTGAACAACAACCAGCACATAATAGTACCTTAATAAATGCTTGTTAACTTGAACATAGATGGGGCAGAGCCAAGATGGTGGCGTAGAAGCAGGAAATACTGCGAGCTCCCACTACAACCACCTCTGATACCTGTAAAACATGATGCTAAACAAACTTGGAAGCTACAGAACCCACAAAGTGACAGAAACAAATCTCCTGCTGAAGGCATCCCGGCAGGCTCAAGCGCAGTGCTGTGTGAGCCCCGCTGGCCTAGATCCAGGGTGGCCCAGACTGGCCAGAACAGATTTCAGGAGAGTGAATCACTGGGAGCTGTGGTGGTTTCCAGACTTCTCAACCCATAAACAACAAAGAGAAAGTAAAAGGTCAGTGAGTAACTCTGTTGAAACTGGGTGACTAAAGAGCAGCCTGGCCCTGGGCCCCAGGGTGAGAGATGGCAGAGGCACAGGAGATGCAGCTCCTGTTCTGGCTGCCTCTGGAGCTCCTGGTCTGCAGGTTGTAGGGGGCTCAAGCAACCATTCAGAGGGTAATTGTCTTGCTTTTACCTGCTTGGATCTGGGTCACAGTCTTGGGTGGTGGTCCTGGGGTGAGAAGCACCAGTGTGCTAGAGCTTGTGGTGGCTGTAGAGAGGGACCATGACTGACCCAATCATCTCAGCTTTGGATGCAAGTAGGTCCTACTTATTAGTTTTCAAATTAAGTTGTATTTTGAAGCACCCCAACCTGAGTTAAGTATCCATCTAGTAAGCCTACTTGTTTGACCTGTAAGAACATAGCTAAAGCATGACCCTCTTTCAGGTGTGGAGGGGGAGCAAATGACTTTAAATAGTACCTACTATGTGCCAAGCACCGTACTGAGCACTTTACAGAGATCTTCTCATTTGATCCTCAAAACAAGCCTCAGAGGTAGGTTCTATTATGACGCTCATTCTACAGTTGAGGAACCTGACACAGACAAAGGTCAAGTGACTTGCCTAGGGTTACACAGTTAAGATGTATCTGGGGTTGGATTTGGACTCAGATATTCTTGACTCTGGGTCCAGAACTCTATTGCTCCACTTAGCTGCTGTGATACCTGAATGTCAGAATATCTGGAAAGAAAAATCAGCTCCCTGGAATGCTATATACCACAATGTAACCCAACAAACACGTATTAAACACATGTTGTACATCATTTTCTGTAGGGAGAACTGAAGATATGAAGATAAAAACCAGAGTCCCTGCTATCATTGGGCTTACTTTTGGTTAGGCAGAAGGGAAAACTAGTCAGAGAATCATAGCTTTAGGGCTGGAAGAGAGCCCAAAGTTCATGAAGTCCAACCACTCCATTTTACTGATGAGGAAATTAAGCCCCAGAGAAGTTACTGACAAGTGGCAAAGCTCATGTTTGAGCTCAGGTCCTCTTTTTCTAAATCTTATACCCCATTCATTGCACCAAGGCCTAACGACCACTACACAAGAGCACAGGGATTTCATTAATTCCCAGAAACTGAAGTAAAATTCTTCTGGGGAATCAAGGTAATCACCATGGAGGGATCTGCAACATACACATGCACAGAGATCATGGACTGGGTGGGCCCACTTAAAAAGGGAATGATCCTGTACAGTGTGTTTCCATATTTAGCACATTCTCTCACCACACTATGAGCTAGAGTACTATCATTTTCACTTTGTATCCCAAATCCCAGGTTGTATTCTCATGGGCTCAGAGATTTAGAGCTGGAAGGGACCTTAGAAGTCACTGAGTCTGACTACCTTCCTTTGCAGATGAGGAAACTATGACCCGGAGAAACGCTAATAAGTATCTTAGGTGGGATTTGAATCCTAATCTCCCTGGACCCAAGTTCAGCACTCTATCCATAGCCCCATGCTGTCTTTCTGTTAGTGACCTAAAGTTCAAGGCATTCATAAACCCAATAAATGTAGATAAAGGGTTAGTGCCCTTAGGTAGGTAGGTGGGTGGGGGTGGGCTTGTACCTCTATTCACATACCAACCATATTCAAAGGTGAATGGAAAGGTGAGCCAAAGCCATATCTTCCACCCCTGGTCCTAGACAAAGAGGGCAAGGTCTCTTGGATTGAACAAAATTTGAAACTAAATGAGACCTCATCTACCCCAATCTTCTCATTTTAAAAGTGAAGAAAATAAGAGCCAACCAAAGGAGTCCGATAACTTGTCCAGAGCCCCAGGTTTTCTGTTCTCATTCCATCTTCATTTTCTGACGCATTATTTATTTCATCTTTCCTATACTTTCAACTGCCAGGAGCTTCCATTCAGATAGGAATCTTTTTAATGTCCCTGATATGCAGGGAACTAATTATGCTAATGTTCCAGGCTATATCCCCAAAGTTGTGTTTCAAAACTACTCACACTAGAGTAGAAACTTGAACTGTGTGTGTTCTAAAATTCCTGTGTTCTGTGCTGTGATTGGGGACTGCCTGGGATCTAGGAAAGACTGGGAGCACACAATCACATGACATGATAGAAATTCTATTAGGTATTCTCATTTCTTTTATTAATTCAATGCAAGAAGTAGAATAATTGCATAATTGTTTGTCTGATTTGGTGGTGAATTAACTCCATTATGCCAAGGCCATGTGATAAGGGCTCAGTGAATTATAGAAGATTAAGAGAAGAGAATGGGTTTTCCAGCAGGTGGAGGGCTCAAGAACAATTCTAATTGAGTAAAGCTATACCACCTATAGCCTATAGACTAATGAGATGACATGGCCACTCAGAGAAAAGTGGAACTGGGGATAGAAGAACTTCTAGTATCTAAGAGTCATAAAGAGCTTAGCACTACCCTGACACTCCCTCTCTCTGAGGAGGAACACATAACCTTGAGAGTGACTTCCAAGGTCCAGGTACTTTTTGATGAATAGGATCAGGTTAGTGGGTAGCAGTGCCACCTAGTGATTAAAATAATAATTCCACAAGTGTGTATACTATTTTATGTTTTGAAGAACTTTCAAATCCACTGGGTACCTGCCCTCCCTGGTTAAATTACTATTCATTATTTTTATTTAAATTTATTTACTTATTTTTAGCTTTTAACATTAATTTCTACAAGATTTTGAGTTACAAATTTTCTCCCTGTTTTCTCCTAGCCCCTACCCCAAGACAGCGAGCCTACTCAATACCCCTTCCCCAATCTGTTCTCTCTTATATCCTCTCCCATTCCCCCCAACTTTCTAGTAGGGCAAGATGGATTTCTATACCTCAGAGCTATATATCTTATTTCCCAGTTGCCTGCAATTTTTAACATTTGTTTTTAAAACTTTGATTTCCAAATTCTTTCCCTTCTTCCCTCCTCACCCATCCCCACTGAGAAGACAAGCAATTCAATATAGGTTGTACATGTGTAGTTACGCAAAACATTTCCATAGTAGTTATATTGTGAAAGACTAACTATATTTCCTTCCATCCTATCCTGCCCCCCCACTTATTCTATTTTCTTCTTTGACCCTGTCCCTTTTCAAAAGTGTTTGCTTCTAACTAACCTCTCCCCCAATCTACCCTCCCTTCCATCATCCTCCCTCTTATCCCCTTCCCCCATACTTTCCTGTAGGGTAAGATACCCAGTTGAGTGTGCATGTTATTCCCTTCTTAAGCCAAATTCAATGACAGTAAGGTTGACCCATTCCCTTTCACCTTCCTGCACTTTCCCTCCATTGTAATTGTTTTCTGTTTCCTCTTTTATATGAGATAATTTACCCTATTCTATCTCTCTCTTTCTCCTTCTCCCAATATATTCTTCTTTCACCTCTTAATTTTATTTTTTTAGTTATCATCCCTTCATATTCAACTCATCCCGTTCACTCTATGTATACATGTACATACATATACACACTCACATATATATTTATACACACATGCACTCTCCTATACATACATATATGTATGTATACACACACATACACATATATTCTCTTCAACTATCTTCATACTGAGAAAAGTCTCATGAGGTACAATGATCATTTTTCCATGTAGCAAGGTAAACAGCTCAACTTTAATAAGTTCCTTATGATTTCTTTTTCCTGTTTACCTTCTCGTGCTTCTCTTGCTTCTGGTATTTGCAAGTCAAATTTCTATTCAACTCTGGTTTTTTCATCAAGAATGCTTGAAAGTATTTTTGTTTTTATTTTTATTTTTATTTCACTGAATGACCATATTTTCCCTTGAAGCATTATACTCAGTTTTGCAGTGTAGGTGGTTCTTGGTTTTAATCCTAGCTCCTTTGAACTCTGGAGTATCATATTCCAAGCCCTTTGATCCCCTAATGTAGAAGTTGCTAGGTCTTGTGTTATCCTGATTGTGTGTCCACAATACTCAAATTGTCTCTTCATGGCTGCTTGTAATATTTTCTCCTTGACCTGGGAACTCTGGAATTTAGTTATGATATTCCTAGGAGTTTTCTTTTTGGGATCTTTTCAAGAGGCAATTGGTGAATCCTTTCAATTTCCATTTTGCCCTCTGGTTCTAGAATATCAGGGCAATTTTCCTTGAGAATTTCTTGAAGATAGTGTCTAGGCTCTTTTTTTGATCATGGCTTTCAGGTAGTCCAATGATTTTTAAATGATCTCTCCTGGATCTATTTTCCAGGTCAGTGGTTTTTCCAGTGAGATATTTCACATTGCCTTCTATTTTTTCATTTGTTTGGATCTGTTTTATAGTATCTTGATTTCTCATAAAGTCATTAGCTTCCATTTGCTCCAATCTAATTTTGAAAGAATTGTTCTCTTCAGTGAGTTTTTGGAATTCCTTTTCCATCTGGCAAATTTGGCTTTTTAAGGCATTCTTCTTCTCATTGGCCTTTTGGGCCTCTTTTGCCATTTCAGGTTAGTCTATTTTTTAAGGTGTTATTTCTTCAGTCAGGCTGTTGACTTGTTTTTCATAATTTTATTGCATCATTCTCATTTCTCTCCCCAATTTTTCCTCCACTTCTCTTACTCGAGTTTCAAAATCTTTCTTGAGCTCCTCCATGGCCTGTGATCAATTCATATTTTTCTTGGAATCTTTTGATGCAGGAGTTTTGACTTTGTTGTCTTCTTTTGGCTCTATGTTTTGATTCCTCTTGTCCCCCAAAAAAGATTCTATGGTCTGATTGTACTTCCTCTGTTTCCTTGTCTTGTCAGCCAAGTACTTCATTTTTCAGCTCTTTGCCATGGTAGAACTCTGCTACAAGAGTGGAGAGATCTGTGTCCTAAATTTCTGGGCGTTTTGCAGTTATTATCAGAACTGTTGTCAGAGCTATGAGGAGGGTGCCCCCTCTACAGCCACCACAGGCTCTGGCACACTAGCATTCCTTACCCCAGGAACACCACCCAAGACTGTGACCCAGATCCAAGCAGGTCAAAGCAAGACAATTACCCTCTGAATGGTCACTTGGTCCCCCTGAAATCTGCAGGCTAGGAGCTCCTGGAGGAAACCATACAGCAGCAGCTGCAGCCACAGTGCCCCCACTGCCTCAGGGGCAGGGGTCAGACTGTATTCTTCTCTCAGCCACTTCCAACAGAGTTCCCTACTGACCTTTTACTTTCTCTTTGGTATTTATGGGTTGAGAAGTCTGGAAACCACCAAAGCTGGCAGTGATTCATTCTCCTGAAGTCTGCTTTGGCCAGTCTGGGCTGCCCTTGGTCTAGGCCAGTGTGGCTCATGCAGGACTGTGCTCAGCTCCCAGTCCAGTGCAATAGACCCTTCCTGTTGGCCTGCCAGGCTGCCTTCAGCAAGAGATTTATTTCTCTCTGTTACTTTGTGGGTTCTGTACCTCTAAAATGTGTTTAGAGTAATTTTTTTTACAGGTATTGGTTGGAGCAGGAGCTCAAGCAAGTTCCTGCTTTTAAACTCTGCCATCTTGGCCTCACTCTTACTATACATTATTTTTAATGCCCAGGGTCTCCACTAGTGTCCAGTCCAAGCCTGACTCTGTGGTCTGCCCCATAAGCCAATCCTGCTTATATTGCCACCAAATTCTCTCTCCCTCAAGTCCAATTCCCACCCCACCCCCCGATAATAATATTGAAACTTTCCCAGCATTTAAGGTAAAACGATTTTTATGTAATGTACCAGACCAGGCCAATTGCTAGCTCTCAGTGGCTCTCCTTTCAAGTCAGACACAGTTATCATAGTACTGATCTTCTGGAGACAATGTTTCTTCCTTTGTCCTTTAACCTAAAGGTTTACTGGTGGGAATCTTAGTACAGAAAATGAATGATATCACAGATCTATGAGAGGGGGGACATTTTGAGGGAGTAAGGGAACTCCCCAAATTATAATGAAGTATATCAATAGGCAGCTGTCTAACATTTGGGTGCTACTTCTGAAAACAATGCTCATTAAAAGGCAACAGTAGAAAAGGCCATGTCAAATCTTTCATGGATATAGTCAAAGTATATGCTGGTTATTTTTCCATTCCAGTCTCAGGTGGGAATAGGGGATGAATCATTAGAGTTGTCATTTGTAACCATTATAGTTTGGTAAGCTAGAGGGCTTGTGCCAAAGAGGACTCATAAATCACATGCTATGTGCCATTCCTGTGTGGAGAATCTTATAGGGCCATAGATTTAGAGATGAAAACTCTCTTAGAGTTCATATAAGTCAAACCCTTAGTTTTATTTTTGTTCTTGATTTTGTGCTTAATTGACAAGCATTTATTTTCTTTCCCTTTCCTCTCCTTCCCCCGCAATGAAAAAAAAAATTAAAAACAAAAACCTTGTAATAAATATGCATAATAAAGGAAGACAAATTCCCACATTGGCAGGGTCTAATAATGTATGTCATCATTGTACATGTATCCTATGTAGAATAGGCATGCTTCATTGTGAGTCTCATGGAATAGGGTCTGATTATTGTATTGATCAGAGTTCTTATGTATTTCAAAATTGTTTGTCTTAACAAAATTATTAGTGTATGAATTGTCCTCCCTCTCCTCAATTCTTTCCACATCTGATCATACATATCTTCCCAAATTTCTCTGAAACCATCCCCTTAATTTCTTACAGCATGGTAATATTCCATTATATTCATATGCCATATTTTGTCCAGATATGCCTTAATTTATGGATGCTCTTTAGATTCCAGTTCTTTGCTACCACAAAAAGGTGCTACAAATATTTTTATACATATGCATCTAAGAGAGTGACTTGTTCAAGGTAGTAAGTGGAAGAAACTGGACTGAAACCCAGGTCTTCATGTCAAATTCATGACTCTTTCCTTTGGAATCCACTGACTTCAATTTGTGACAGCCCTTAACTACAAATCCTCTGCTCTGCTCCTACTCACAAGCTGTTGAACTGATCTGGAAGAAGTATCAAAGCCATCCTGATTTGGTGCATTATAAATTCATGTTTTTCAGCTTTAATTGGGCCACCACTGCAGCAAGGCCATCTCTTTATTCCTCTCTAATAAGTTACCTATATAAACCCACTGAAGCTATTCCAAACCTTCTCTTTTGTCCTCTAGTATCTCCCCCTCCCATATTCCCTCTCACTCTTGGCTGAGGGAGCATGGTAATATTCCATTATATTCCTTAGAGAAGAAGGAAAGCCATTCAATAGAAACTCTCTCTCTTCTCTGACTCTCTTGCTCTCAGAACACCTTAACATCATTCCTCATTCTCTTCCCCTTTTCCCAGTCCCTGACAAAGATATGACTCCTCTCCTTGCCAAGACCAACCCCTCACTTAATTCTATCCCTTCCTATGTTCTCTAGAAGATTGCATACTCTAGCATCCTTGTGAAACTTAAACTTCTCCATCCTAACTGGTTCCTTCCCTACTGCCTCCAAACACACCCAAAGTCTACCCTTAAAAAAAAACAACTCTACTCTAAACCCTATTATTTCCTCAACCATATTCTTTTACATTTTCTCCCTCTTAAGCCATTGTTGTTGTTCAGTTGTTTTCAATTGTGTGTGACTCTATATGACCCCATTTGGGGTTTTCTTGGCAGAGATGATGGAGAGGTTTGCCATTTCTTCCTCCAGCTCATTTTACAGATGAGGAAATTGAGGCAAGCAGGGTTAGATGACTTTCTTGGGTCACATAGTAATAAGTATCTGAGGCCAGATTTGAACTCAAGATTAGACTTCTTGACTCCAGGCCCAGCACTCTGTGTACTATGGTGCCACCTAGCCTTTTCAAGACATGCTCTGGGTAAAAAACTTTCTATGCTTACTGCCTTCATTTCCTTTCTTTTCAATCACTCCTTAGCTTTTTGTAATCTGACTTCCATCTTCATCACTCAAATGAAACTGCCCCCCAAAGCTACCAACAATTTCTTTATTGTTGAAATGCATTGTCTTTTCTCAGATCTCACCCTTCTCAATCTATCTTTTACTTTTGACACTTTTGACTACTCTCTCCTCCTGGTGATGCTCTCTTCTCTGGGTTTTCATGATACTGTTCTCCCCCTATTTTCTTCCTTCCCATCCAACTCTCAGTCTCCGGGCTGGCTCGTGATCCACAAAGTCCCCCACAACTGTTGGCGTTCCCCAGAGTTCTCTCCTAGGCCCTCTTCTCCTAAACTACACCATCACTCTTGGTAACCCCTGAGATCTTATGGATTTGACTATCGTCTCTCTGAACATAGCTTCTGCACTGAGGCCAGTCTTCATTGTGACCTTCAGTTTTGAGTTGCCAATTTACATATTGCACATTTCAAACTAGATGTTCTAGAGACATCTCAATGTCAACATGCTCAAAACCAAATTCATCATAACCTCAGTTCTTCCCAATTTCCACTTCTGCTGAGAGTACCACTACTCTGTCAGTCTCCCTGGCTGTAATTTCAGCTTGTTCTCCACTCCTTACACTCCTCATCCTGGTCAGTTGCCACATTCTGCCATTTCGACCTTCACAACATCCCACACATTTGGTCCCTTCTCCCTGCTCACGAAGGCCACTCTGGGCAGGCCCTAGAGTTTTACAATAGTCTCCGAATTGGCCTTTGTGCCTCAAATTTCTTCTCATTCCAGTCCATTTTATACACTGATGCCAAAGTCATTTTCATTAGATCTAACCATGTGACTCCCCTATTCAATTAACTCCAATGGCTTCCTATTGCTTCTAGGATAAAATTTAAACTCCTTCATTTAGCTTTTAAAGTCATTCACAACCTGACTCCAACCTGCCCTTCCAGGTTCGTTGGACATTATTCCCCCTCCCACACTCTTTGACTCAGTCAAATTGGCTTCTCTCTCTTCCTCACACAGGACACTCCATCTCTTATCTCCATGCCTTTGCATTGGTTGTCCATGCCTAGAATTCCCACCTTCCAAAGTCACCCTTTATAGAGGCCCTCCCTTCTATTAAAACACAGCTCAAGCCCCACTTTCTCCCTGAAGGCTTTTCTGATCCCCACAACTGCTGGACCCATCCCTCTAAACTACATCCTATAAATGACTTTATATATATTTGTTTTTATTCATTTTATATCTATGGTGTTCATCTACATATACTTATGTGCATGTGTGTGTACATACACATGGCTATATATATCTGCATTTTATATGGGAATGTCATATATATGTGTGTGTGTGTATATATATATACATATATACAAATATATACATATATAACATCTGTGTATGTGTGCATATACAAACACACACGCACAACAGAGAAGCTGTTTTGTGTGGGGAAAGGGAGAGGATATAGAAGCTAGGGAGACCTGGGTTCCAGTCCTACCTCTAACACATACTGGCTGAGCGATCCCAAATCTCCTTGAACCTCTTAGTTCTCTAATCTGCTCTCTCTCTCTCTCTCTCTCTCTTTTTTTTTTTTTTTTGCTTTTTGGAGGGGGAAGAGCAGGGCATTTGGGGTTAAGTGACTTGCCCAAGGTCACATGGCTAGTAAATGTTAAGTGTCCGAGGTCAGATTTGAACTCAGGTCCTCCTTACTCCAGGGCCAGTGCTCTATTCACTGCACCATCTAGCTGCCCCTAAAGATTGCCCTATATTCTATCTTGTCTGATCTTTTAAGAGCCCATGTGAGTAGGAACTGTTTTGTTCTTTGTATTTCTATCTTCAGCAATTAACAGGGCACCTTTTAAATGGCAGGCACTTAATAAATGTTATTAACTAATCACAGAATTTGGGAGTATTGAGGAAAATCCAAAGCATCCCAGATCCAGATAGCCTTCATTGATTAATTGAAAGGCAATTTCTCAATATGATTTTGAGGTGGCTCCTCAAAATGAAATTACTTTGGGTTCCATTTAGTTGTCCAATTCTGTTTCAAGAGAATTTGGCCCTTGGAGGCAGATTTCTTCTTCCGGAGAGAGAAGTCGTACCCAGCAAAGACTCTGAGAGTATATAGATTCTTCTAAGTCAACAAACATTTACTTTGTGCCTACTGTTTTCCAGACACTCTGTTTGAGAAGGCAGTTGAGAATTCCCCTTAGTCTGATGATTGATTACGAGAAGTACCTGCCACCCTCACTGGAAGAATGTAAATTTCATTCAATGTGAAAAGAGAGATTGGCAGAGTCCACTCGTCCTTTTATAGGGAAGAAATAGACCCTCAGCTGAGGACTATAGTTGAAAGCCACAGACCCATAGTCATATACTCCACAAAGTGTCATCTGGTTGTGACCATGAAACCAGCAGAATGCTGCCCAGAGAAGGCCTCATGACCCACCCAGCAGGAAGGAGGATCAGTGGTAACGTAGTGATAGCAGCACCAGAAGACACCCCTGGCCCTGAACTATGTTCCCCAGATGTGTGTTCTTTCACATGTATACCCCAGTCACATTGGGGTAAATGGTACCTTTAAGGAGTACTCGCATCTCTTGTGTGAGGGCTTGCTGAGCCCTCTTCAAGGCCACTCATCCACCTTTGGAGTCTATCTGTCTCTTAACTGTCACCTGTACCTCCAAGAAGCTGTAGCATTGCAATGATCACATCCTAGTAAAACACTTTGGCAGTCAGGCTAAACCAAGTAGAAGGTAACCAAGGACCACAAACCTGTTGGTGAGGTAGGAAGCTGTCTCCCCAAGCATGTGACGACTCTCCCTGGTGGGATGGGCAGGTAGGAACAATTTGTTCCAGTGGCCATGGAGGCAGCTGAAGCAGGTAATGTGGAGGTCGTAGAGTCTGGTCAGACATTGAAGACCCCGAGGTCATTCTCTGCATCCCAGGCCATTGTCAGTCATCATTTTTTCTTGCCACTGAACTTCATTGTCTCAGGAAGAGAGAATGAGACTGATGACTTTGTGCAATCCTGCCTCACTTAAATCCAATTCACACAAAAGTCAAGACATAGCTCATGATGTCATTGATCCTCACAAAGAACACCCTAGCCAGATATGTTTCCCAATTGTGTCCAATTTTCCTAGTGCTAGGTTGCAAATTTGTGGGATTATATGCCCTGGGCTTATGATTAAAGTGTGTATTGTTACTTTTTAATTATGCTAGTTTCCAAATGCCTTTTATTTGAGCTAATTTTGTCCTCTCCTTCAAAGTGATTTTGTCCCCTGGTTGATTAATTAAAGTCAGCACATCAATGCAGCATCATACACTATGTGGTTTTGGTTTGGGGGAGGGGTGGATAGAGACCTTCAGAGTATGGTGAAATTGGGGTATCCATAGATGAGGAAGAAGTTCCCATGGGACACATGGAAAAGACCAAAAAGATGAGTCCAAGTTTCGAGTCCTGAGTTACTGGAAAAATAAGTAGTAGTCTCACTCAAAGGAATCAAGTTAAGGGTAAAAAAAAGGTTTAAAGAAGAGAATGTTTCAGTTTTAGGTGCATTTAGTTCTAGTTACCATCCAGGAGGAAATATCTAATAGTCAGCTGGAAAAATAGGACTGGCAATAAAGGAAGAGGCTGTGGGTAGAGACATATGCTTGGGAGTTATCTGGTAGAGGTGACACTGGAAATATTGGAAACGAATTAAATCTCCAATGAACAAAGTCTAGAAAGAGAGATATCATAAATGTAGGACTAGAAGAGATCTGGAAGCCATCTAGTTCAGCCCCTTCATTTTAGAGGAGAAAAAACTGAGATCCAGAAAGAATAAGTGCCTCGAGCTTATATAAACTGATGCTAAGTGAGAAGAGCAGAACCAGGAGAAATTTGTACACAATGACAGACACAACGTATGTGTGATGCCCAACTTTGATAAACTGGACTCTTCTCAGCAATGCAAGGTTCTAAGTCAACTCTAAAAGTCTCAGGATAGAAGGAGACATCTACATTCAGAAAAAGATCTAGAAAGACTGGAGTTTAAGTGGAGACTGAAAGAAACTACATGCTCTCTTTCTTTTCCATATTTGGTTTTGTTTCTTCTTTCTCATTGTTCATTCCATCAGTTACAACCCTTCTATACAACCAGACTAATGTCCGATGTGAAAGTATCTTCAGATCCTGTACTTGATTGCAAGCTGCCATGGGCAGGGGGGGGTGGGGAAGAAAACTTGAAACTCAAGGGATTGTGGAACTGAATCTTGTAAACCAAAAGTAAATAAACAAATCAATTTTTAAAAATTGAATAAAAGAATAAGTGCCTTGAGATCCCATGGGTAGTGGCAATGGTGGGATTTGAACCCATTTCCTTGGAATCCAAATTGATTGATCTTTCCATGATACTAATCTGCCTTTTTTAAAAGAGGAGATAAAGGCCTAGGAGAGAACCTTATGGAAAACCCATACCAGCGCAGCAGGAGAATATAAGGACCAGCCAAGGATTGCTCCAAAAGGTAAGTGGAGAGCCACAAGCATGCAGTATCATGGGATGGAAAGGAGGCAGGGTCAAAAGGGTGTGTTCCACAAATTGAATGCCACAAAGTAATCAAGGATGATGACAACGGAAAAAGGTCATTGAGTTGAAATCAAGAGATCACCTTGGAAGGTACTGTTTCAGTAAGGTGTTAATGGCAGAAGCCAAACCACAAGGGCTTAAGGAGTGAGTGGGTAGTGAGAAAACATATTCATTGGGGATAGAGGACCCTCTAGGGTAGCTGGCCATGTAGAGATGATTTCAGCATGATAGCTAGAGGTATGGTAATGTCTCAGGAAGGCTGTGTTTAGGCTAGTATAAAACTAAGCAGACCTAGAGGCCCTTCCTTTTGGGCGAAAGGAAAGGAGCAGTAAAATGAATCAGTTTGAAGACTTCTAGATCATGGAATATGAGAGTCAAAAAGGCATTTAGTTTCTAGCTTGTCCAACCTATGCCATAGCAAGAACCCACTCACTAATGTACCTAGTAAATGCTCTTCAGCCTTCATTGGAAGATCTTCAATGTGGGGGGAGCAGGGGGAAAATCTCACTGCTTCCTGGGCAACCCATTCCACTTTTAAACAGTATTTTTATTATAAAGTTTCTTTTTAGATTGAGCCTAAATCTGCCTCTCCTCTACTTCCCAATGTTTCTCCCATTTCTGTTATCCAGGGTGATATTTCTGTTAACAAAGTATGTGTCTTTTATTGTATAAATGAGCATTGAATTGTAATCTCATGCATAACAGGAATCTTCCCCCTTTAACTTGCAAAAGACCCTCTTCAACTTTTTTTTTTTTTTTTTGCTTTGTCATGTCTGAATGAGCAAGTGTTAACTGATGCAATGATACTAGGATGCTGGTATACCTTCTATACCTTCATACCTTCTCTGTCCACTTTTCCTGTCTTATACATCTCCTTTATCCATTCCAGAATTCCTGTGTATAGAAAAAACTTCCCCTACTTGGCAAAGGATGGTATACTTTCAGGAAATTTATAATCCAGGAATGGTATAATTGCAAAATGACTCAGTTGGGCCCATGATACCTAGAGTAAGTATGTTTAGCCTTGCGCACAGTAGGCATGAGATAATTGTTTGTTAATTTATCATGGATTAGAGGCAGCCTGGAGAGGAAACAAGAATATTAGACCAGGAATTGGAGAGAAGAGGGTTCAAACTCCACTTCTGACCGTTAGGAGCTGTGTGGTCATTGGTAAATCATTTAACTTCTATTTCCTCATCTGTAAAACGGAGATTGTGATGCCCATTCCAGAGGTAGCGATCAGAAATTAGCACCCAGGCTACACTAAACTTTAGAACACATTAGAACGGACCCCAAAGGATGACGAACATCAACGGGACCCAGGTCCTCTGCCTCTCTCACGTGGACTGTATTTTCCCCACGTAGAAACCATGTGTTTCAAAATCAGCTCATAGGGTCTATTTCCTTCTCCATTTCAAGTCTTGCACAACAATGACAGATTCAAAGCCCACACCAAACTCTATGCACTGGGTATGGGGTAGAGGGAGGGAGCAAAAGTGAGACAAGCCAGGGTTTAAATAACTGAGTTGACAGCAATGAGCTCCAAGCCCACACCTTTGGCGGCCTGTCCAGATCTTTGACATTTCACTAAAGCTTAATGTACCATCCCGAAGAAGCAAGGACATGGCTGCTTCTATTTTTATGGTGCTGCAGCTTTAAAAAATCACCAATTAAGTTCAGCTAAGCTGCTGTGCAATAGGCGCCCATAATTGCCAGCAAATGCTTTATGGCGGGTTCAAGCAAACAGAGGGGGCTGGGGTTGGGTTTTTTTTTTTTTTTTTGCCAGAGTTGTAGTTTCTTTTTGTAGAAACAATTAGCATGGCAGCAGCTTCCCAGCAAAGGAAAAAACATAGCCTGAAGCCATGGCATATTTCATTTTCAGTCCAGCAGTTTTAGAGAGTTCTTCTTTCTTTCCCTCCTATGGCATGTTAGCTAGGAAGTAACTCATCAGCTGGGCTGGGGCGCAAAGCATCCCAGGAAGCTACCCAGGACTGGCAAAGGGCTGAGCAGTGCTTTATGGACAACTCCTCAAGGTCCCAGGGCAGGGAGCCTGGATGAAAGGACAGCTGCCCCATCAAGTAGCCCAGTGAATGGACCCTAACCCTGACAATAAATACTATCAATATGAAGATGCCAATCACAATGGAGCTCATAAGAAGAGAAGGCACCACATCCAATGAAGATGCTTAGCAAATATGCAGTTATAAGAGCACAGAGATTGGGGAATCTTGGTTCTATAAGTCTTGAGTCTCAAGTGTTTAAGTACCTGCTGTATACAATATGGACGGTGTGGACACAAAAGGGAGAGAGGGTTGGCCTTGTAGTCAGGGAGACATTAATCCTTGCTTCAGATGCATTCTGGATGCAGGATCTTCAGCAAGTCACTAACACTCTGGACATTCATTTCCACATATCTCAAATGAAGGGTGGATTAGGTGGCGCAGAGAGCCCATCCAACTCTTGTCCATGATCCTATGAGCCACTCAGTGACCACAAGCAACTCACCAAAGAGTTGCTGCTATATAATGCTAGAGTAAAGATCCACACAAGGAAATCCATAAATCAATGAAATCATATGCCTGCTGGACCAACTTATTTATCATATATATATATATACACACACACACACACACACACACACATACATGTGTATATAATGTATAAATATATGTGT
>CM053590.1:13661160-13680612 GCA_028646515.1 Pseudochirops corinnae | reverse complement strand
GCCAAGTGGATAGATTAAATTCTCTCACCTGCTAAGCTGGGTGTGACCAGGGAGAGAGGTTCTAGCTATAGGAGAGACAGGGCAGGAAGGCAGATGAAGAAACTAATCTATGCAAACTGCCAATTTGGCTTGAAGCCCCAAGAGCCATGGGAATGAGAGCCCATGGGCTTAAAGTTAAGAGAACTAGAGTTAACTTCCAAAGAAACATTCTAAGAAAAGCCTTTGAATAAAATTGGATATTTGAATAAATTTTTAACTAGTACGAATTAGGAAGAAAGATACTTAACTATACTTACAGGATGGGGTTTTTTTTTCAAAAATGTTTCAGTCATTTATTAATTTATTCAAAAATATTAAATTACCTACTAAGTATGAATCAATGTACTATTTGGGAGATATAAAGATAAACAAAATAACATCCTATTTCTTCATTCCAATTCAGTAAATATTTATTAAGTGCTCACTCTATGCCAAGCATTGTGCAAAGCACAATTAATAAAAAGAAAGCCAGTCCCTGCCCTCCAGGAGCTTACAATTTAATGAGGAGAGACAGAACACAAAAAGAAGCAGGAAAAGGGGGAGGAATATCAGGGATTACCCAGTGGAAGGACATTTTGTTCCATGATGTTGTAACCAGGCAGAGCAACAGATATAGAATGGACTGATCTGAAAGGTCCAGTTTTTGCTTTCTATAAATTATAGGAAAGCATTGGGAAGAGTTTGGCGCTCCACCCTCCAGCTGTCCAATCAGAGGGGAGTGGTGTCAACCAAGGCTTGAGTTAGTAACATTGTGGTGAAATTAGAGGTGTTGATCTTAACCTGGAAGAGGTATCTTGCTCCATAAAGGTGAAACCAGGAAGAACTATATGGGCAAATAATTGTAACACTAATTAAGGACAAAAATGGAACATTCGTAAATTAGGAAGAATTGTATTTCTGAGTAAGTCAAAGAGAAGTTATGGATTCCCTTTGAATGAACTCCATTTGAACCCAGAGTTCCTCATTTTAGTACTTTCCAGTATTCACTCACCCATCTGCTTAAACAACAATGGCACAGTTATAAATGTAGGTAGACATGCTGTGGTAGATAGGATGGTTAACTTGAAAGCCTGAAGACTTGGCTTTAAATATCCCCTTTTGAAACTTACTGGACGTATGACCCTGGGCAAGTCACTTTACCCTTTTAAACCACAGTTTCCTGATCTGTAAATAATAAAACCTACAGTATCTACTTCCCAAGGCTTCTGTAAGGACCAAATGATATCACTGTAAACTTCAAGATATTTTTTAAATTCCCATTTTTGTTAGGTGTTTGGGTAGTTTGTGCAGTTCTTTGTTTATCTTTTGTCACTGTGAGCTTTCTTAGAATGTAACCTCCCAATTAATACCCATTAATTCACTGGGTTCCATGACCCACAAAGTCTGAGGCAAAGACTGCTAAGTGTTTAGGATCAGTCATCATCATCATCATCATCACTGATATGTATATAACGCTTAGATGTTCACAAAAAGTTTCACAAAGATTATCTCAAATAGTCAATAAACACCACAGGACTCAAGAAGAAGAAGTAGAAAATGTTTTTCAGATATGTCCAATTCTTTGTGACTCCCTTCGGGGTTTTCTTGGCCAAGATACTATAGTAGTTTGCCATTTCCTTCTCATTTTACGGATGAGGAAACCGAAGCAAACAGGGTTAAGAGATTTTCTTAGGCTCACACAGCTAGTAAGTGTCTGAAGCTGGATTTGAGCTCATGTTGATGAGCATTCCTGATTCCAAGCCCAGTGCACTATCCATTGAACCACATGGGAGCCCCAATAGAAAATGGTACCCTGAGGAAAACTCTTAGTATTTGTATTAAATTCTTGTCTCAGATCCTCTTTATGAAACATAGACAGTGAATTCAAATTGAAAATGACCCCCTTGTTTTACAGATGAGGAACAAAAGCCTAAAGACTGTGAGTGACTTGTCTGTGGTCTCACAGGTATTAAGTGGGAGATATTCTGGTCTTCTGACTACAGCCCCATCACTTTTCTCACTCTACCATACTGTCTGACAGTTTCTGTCAAATTTCTGGGACAGAAGTCAGGCTACAAAAGTCCAAAGAAGCCTGCAGAGATTTGCAAAGAATTGTTATTGAGCACATAACCAATCGTCTGGTACATCACAGCCTGATTTCCAAGGGCAGGGAGTTGAGCAAAAGGAATCAGGTGGATAAAAATCAATTTGTTTTGTTTACATCATAGACTCAACCCTGGGTAGACCTTAGAAATCATCTTATCTAACCCTGTAAATTTTACATATTAGGAAACTGAGGCACAAAAAGGGGGAGGGACCTGCCGTGGCCACATTTAACAGGTGATAGAGTCGTGATTTGAACTCAGGTCATCTGACTCCAACTCCAGCTCTTTGAAAATTAGCAAAAGGAATTCACAGAGGAAATACAAACTCTTCATTGGGGCATGAGGGTGGTTGTGTCATAATCAGAAGTGCACTGGTCAGTGCTCGACAACCAGTTCTTCAAAAAGAAACATACACATGACATAATTTTAAGTTTCATCTTCCTTATTAACATTTGTCCGGTAACTTTTGTAAATCTAAACTATCCCCAAAGCAATAAATCAAGCCTCTATTTGAAGTGTTCACTAATTTCCAAGGGGTATATGCTCACACTGGAAATTTAACAATTGACTTCAGTGGCACATCCATCAATCTCAGCTTTAGTCAAGCCACCAGAAGCAAATCACTCCATAAAGGGGAAATACAGTTTGTTTATCGGACTAAGAGACAAAATCAGAGAATTAAAAAATGGAGTACTGACCATCTATTAGTAAAGCAAAATTAAAGGTCGCAAAGAAGCCTCTTGCCAGGTTTTTTCCCTCCAAGATACTCTCAAGTCTCAGTTTGCTAGAGCCAGCTTTCTACACATTATATACATTTATGCACTTTATATACATCTCAAATCTTATAGTTTTAATAAATGGCTCAGAACAGGTGGGAGTTACTTTCTACTTAGATAAAAAAAAAGCCAACATTCAGGTTAGCTTAAGCAACAATCAGTAACAGTTGAAGATGAATGAAAGGGTACCTCATTATATTTGGTGTTAATGTTTTTAATCCCTTCTGACAATATTATTTAAGTATATCATCCAAATATTATTTAATAAAAGAAATAGTGCTATTATATTATGTATTATGAAGGAATTCAACCTCTCTCCATCCACTAAAATGGGATGAAAATGCTGATACTTTCTAGGATGGATCAGGAAGTACACTTGGTAACTTTCTAGGAAAGGGACGCATACTGCACTTATGATTTCCTTAGTATATGGAATTCCAGGGGGAGAAATTTCCCTCTACCAAGATAGGTCTGCATCATTTCTGCAATTTGTAGGCTTAGGGAGTTGTCCATAAGTGTGAGCACTACAATTCCTCACCCAGTCAGAATGGAGTAAAAACAAGACTTTACCTCAGGTCTTCCTGACTCTGAGTCTAGATTGCTATTGACTATTCAGAGCACCCTCTCTCTTAAGTGCTTCATTAACTAAGACACGATTATAAATAAAACATAAATAAATGAGCATAATTGTTATTATCTTAGTAACTGGTAATAGCAACTGTTAAGTATTTGTTAATTGAGTGATTTGGGGATTTTTAATTTTTTAAAAACAGAATTCATCAAAATAGTTTATCAGTCTTCGTGAAAATAGTTCCCAAACCCATTTTAGAACAGCAACATTCACATGATGGTGCTACATAGCATATATAATCAATCAACAAGCATATGCTAAGGGCCTTCTGCATGCCAGGCACTGTCCTAGGCACTAGGGACACAAAGAGGGAAAAAAAATAATCCTTGCCCTCAAGTGGCTTATACCCTTTGGGGGAAGACAACATGTATTCATATAGTTCCTGACATGTAGTAAGCACTTAATAAATGTTTTTTCATTCAGAAAAATGTGGGAAAATACATGTTTTTGGTTGATTAGTCATGTCTGACTCATGATAACCTGATTTGGGATTTTCTTGGCAAGGATATAAAGTGGGTTGTCATGTCCTTCTCCAGGACATAACATGGAGATATCATGAGGACATGATGAGGAAACTAAGGCAAATAGGGTTAAGTGATGTGCCCAGGGTCACACTGCTAAGTGTCTGAAGTCAGACTTGAACACAGGTCCTCCTGATTCCAGGGTCAGCACTGTATCCACTCTACCACTGAGCAAAAAAGCCATGCATAGGGTAAAAATATATGCATAGGGTAGAAAATTTGGGAGGAGCCAGAGCAGCCCCTTCAGAGTGTGGGGCAAATAGAGGCTTCATGTAGAAAGCCGTGCTTGCCCTTAGCGTTGAAGGAAGTAAAGGATGTTCAAAGGTAGAAATGAAGTCAGAGGCATTCCAGCTGTAGGGAAGGGGGAGGCAGTGAGAACAAGGGAGGATGACTGGACATTGGGTGTGATAATAAGAAGACCAGTTTTGCTAAACCGTAGATTGAACAGAACTAATGCCTAATAAGTTATGGCCAGGTTGCATAGGGCTTTAAAATCTACACAGAAGAGCCTCTATTTGATCCCACTGGCAATAGGGAGCCATTGTAGCTGATTGAGTAGAGGAATGACAGTCAGATCCAGACCTTACAAAAATCCCATTTAAGAGTTGTGTGGAAGATGATATGGAAGGAGGAGGGATTTGAAGCAGAGAGCTCAATTAGGAGCTTGTTGTAATAGCTCAGGTTAGAGGTTAAAGCCTGAACTAGGGCAGTGGCTGCATGAGCAGAGAAAAGTAGATGGATGCAAGAGATACCACAGAGGTGGAAATGACATGATTTGGCAACTTGTTGGAAACAGGAGGAATGAGGGAGAATGGGGAATCAGGGTTAGAGCTATAGAGTACACTTAAAGTTGGGCAATTCCTATGGATTATGATCCAGCAAAGGAAACCAAGGAGTGGTGAGAAAAGTGGCAGAATCCAGAAAGAGCTAGTTCAGCAAACGCAAGAGAGGAAAAATTCCAGAAGCAATGGTAAATGCTGCAGAAAGGTCAAGAAAGATGAGGATTTAGGCATGGCCACCAGACTGTACAATCAAGAGACCTTGGAAGAAAGTTGTTTCAATTGAGTAATGAAGTTGGAAGCCTAACTGCAAAAGGTGGAAGAATGAATGAGAAGACAGAAAATGAGAGGAGCAGTCATAATTGGTTGGTTTTTTCCTATGACTTTGGCTATGAAAGGGAGAAGAGGCGAACATCATAGCTTTGGGGGATAGTGAATAACATTCACACATTAATAATTAGTAATGCCAAGAAAGTGCTTTTAAAAAACATTTGTTTGTTTTACTCTTAAAGAAGGTTAAAGGTTCCCCCTAAAATCTTGTGTGGGTTTTTTAAATTTGTGTTGAGGAAGATTTAGGTGTGTTTGAAGGCAGAAGTTATAGAACTACTAGACAGAAAAAGAGTAAAGATTGAGGGAGGGGATCATCGGGGGAAATATGTTGAACAAGATGAGAGGAGATGGGATCAATGGTATGGGCAGATGGATTGACCTTGAAGAGAAGAAGGATTATCTCTTCATCAGAAAAGAATCGAGACTTCTCTGAAGGAGATTGAAAAGATGTGTTATGAGGACAAGACTATAGCATAGTCACACTGATGACCTATATGCAAAAGATAACAACAAAGATAGCTTCAAGGAAGTGGAGTTATGATCAGAAAAAGAGGAAATTCAGTTGTACATCCTAGGTTTTCTCTAGTAGCCATGAAATGTTCAAAGCCCTTAGAGGAGGATGTCGAGCCCATTGTATCAATTGATCTATGGGAATACATGGATAAGAATGGCCCTGGATAAGAAAACATGGTTGGAAATGTGAGTTTCTTGAGGGCAGGAGCTGCTTAATTTTTGTCTTTGTATCTCCAGTGCATGGCATGATGCCTGGTATATAGTAGGTGCTTAATAAATTCATGTTGGTTGGTTGATCCATTAGTTCTGATTTGCACTGGCGGTGGGAGTACCTTCATCAGTGAGATCAAGCTCATCCAAGTATCAAAGTAATTTCACCAGTCTGTGCCCTGAGTCAATCATGCCTTTGGCAAGCCCAGCTGGTTGACCCATGGGGTCATGTCCAGGGAACACTGCTCCCTTGGTTACAGTTATCTAACTTATAGGGATGCATCCTGGCTAGGAGGCAATAAAATAACTAATAAAATAGCCTGTGAAGGATTAGCCCTGTACATCCAAGCCGACTTATATGTGCATTCATGCATATACACTTATGAATGGACAGTAACTGCTATGGTGTTTGATACCTGTCATCATAGCATGGACTTTTGTCAGAATGCCTTTAAGATCTAGACCTAATTTGCTTTGAGTCCAGCTGTTCTTAGGAGTGGGCACACTCAGGAGGGAAAGCAGAGCCAGCTTTGTGCTCACCTCCCCTGGCGGGAGTTTTTTTTAAACCCTTCACTTCTAACATCTTACTCCTCAGATGCTTGCCTGCAACTCTTGAAACACAAAAGACCACTGCAACTATGCAAATGAAGGGAGAATATGAAAGAACCCCATAAAGTGCAGAGGGAATTTCTGGCAAATGTCTTTGCTTCCTGGGGGCCTAATGTTAAGAGCCAGCTGTTCTTGCCAGCCCAGTCATTGTAACTAGTGGGGCAACTTTGTTTCATTGTGAATCTTTAATCTGCTGAATATCTACCAAGGGGCATCTTACATCTGTGGAGGCAAGAGACCCTTACCTGAGCTCCTCTCTCTCTTCTGATGGAGCCAGCATTGTTTCCCTAAAAGTATGGATCATCAAAAGTTTGTGATTGGGCTTAAAATGGATAATAAATAAACACAACGGTTCACCCTCGTTGGTGTATTTGGAAGATAAACAGGTACTACCTGTCACTTCCATTTCTGAGTTTGGCTCTGTTCTTCTATGTCTCTTTTTTTCTGTGTGTGTAACTCTCTATATATCTCTGTCCATCTCTGTGTATGTGTGTCTGGTTCTCTCTCTCTCTCTCTCTCTCTCTCTCTCTCTCTCTCTCTCTCTGTCTGTCTTTCTCTCTCTCTCTGTCTTTCTCTCTCTCTCACTCAATGTTTTAAGCTTCCTTAGACTTTACACTAAAACTTGATTAGTGCAGCCAGAATAGTTTGAAACTACGGTAGAACTCATGGACACAGTTATCATATCAAACAACATATATCACAACCCATTCATGCTTTAAATGACTCTCATTTATGTCTTGCCCTAAGTCTTACAAAGGATTCCAACATACATTCAAGGAATCTTCCTCACCAACCACATTCTGAGGACCTTCCTCCATGTTTCTTGATGTTGCTTGGACACCAGTGGAGCTTATAGACAATTATCTACTATGTTTGCAACATCATAAGTTTCTGGTCATGCATCTTCTGATGCTGTTTTTACTACTCATGCACAATTCTTCACTGACAATAGGGTACAACCTCTTCATGTCCTTCTTATATGTCACTTTCCATGGTCCTTTGGATGATGCACAATTTACATTTTCTGAGAACTTTTATTCTACAAACAAGTAAATCAGATTTCAAAGTTGAAGGCTAGCTATGGAGAGAATGTTTAGACTCCCTGAGCCCTAGAAAATTTATTATAGAAAAGATGTTCAGAGTTCTACCTAAATCGAGTGAGATCTTTGGCAAGTAACATCATCAATCACTATCATCATCATCATCATCATCATCATCACAACCTATATGTTTTGATGGAATTCATATGGAAAAGGACCCAATAAAAGTTGTTATATTTTTTCTATTTACTGTTCTGTGAATTAATGAAAAGGTAGAAAATGACAGCTTTTTGGAATTGATTGAGTCAAAATGTTGGCTCATTGAGGGCATCTTTAAGATAACTCTAGTTGCAGATAGGACAACCAGGCTATGTGCTTTGTCCTCTTCCTGTACGTTTCCCCCTCTTGGTCTCTGTATTTGCAAGGAATTTGTTTTCGTGTAGTTTGAAGATTATGTTGTGATGATATCGTTGTTGTTCTAGTTATCTTTCTCATAATAATGTTCAATGGAGTTCAGATAAACATCGCTCCAGGAAAAAGTTGCTATCCTATCGGCAATTCTCTTTCTAATTGTCCACCAATCATCTCTGTAATAATCCATTTCAGAATTTCACCAGCAAAGACAAGTTCACTGGCCTACAATTTTGAGACTCTGTTTTCTGTTTTTTAAAAATCCGAATATTTGTCTTTTTCCAGGCTTGTGGTACATCTCCCATTTGCCATAATCTTTCAAATGTCACTAACAGTGACTCAGTGGTCACATACACCAATTTTTTCAGAAAATGAGGATATAGTTCACCTGGGTCAAGTGGCTTGGATTGTGATATTCAAGGGCAGCTCTTTCTTTACATATCTTAGGTATCAACTCCCTGTCAGTCATTTTTATTCTGTCATTTTCAGTGTAAGGGTTATTCTGTTTTGCAAGACCCCTAGCAAATAAATTTTTATCAGCCTTTCCTAAGTGCCTTCCTTCACTGGCCAGGTGTGTGTCAACTCTATGGTGTAACATGATCTGGAAATCCCAATCCTATTCTTAGTTAAAACCTTATTATCTAGCTATTCACATCTCATATTACTTTTTTTTTCTCTTTTGGATCCCTTGCTTGCAGTAGGCAAAGGGGAAGAAAACACAACCTGCATCCTTGTAAACATTAGTTTCTTACCCACACATCATAATTATTGACAATATTTCTTGGGCTCCTTCTAGAAATGTCATTCATGCCCATGTGAAAAAGTGGCTCCAGACTGGGAAAGATTGTTGGTTAGCAATGTTTATAAGATAAAAGTAAACATTTAAAACAAGAAAAGGCAGACAAAATGTTTACTCATCTTCACCCTTTGTGTTTGCTCAGAAAATATTTTCTTCATAGACACTCAAAGGTAATCAGTGGACCAAACCATACTGAATTCCTGTTGATGTTGTAGTAGCAAATCCAAAACTGGCAATGGATGAGGTTTTGCCAGCTGTATTTTGTGAGGACTCTTACCTAGTCACACCATGGTAAAAACTTTGACAGGTCATGCAATGTTGCACTGCTCAAAAACATGATGGGGAAAATATTAAATTGAGCATGAACTCAGACAGTGATTGCTATCAGTTGTAACTCCTCACGATGTCCCTGATTTGCCAAGCTGAAGAATTTCAAACACTTATTTCTTGATTCAAATATTTGACTATTCGACAGGCACTGAGCAACTTTCATGGTTCCAATAAGTTGTGAAAAAGACCATTTCAAAGCACTGAATGAATCTCTAAGCAGCTAATTACCATGCCAATAAAACTGAGATCTATTTATCAGAAAATCACAGCACAGGGATCCAAGGGCTACTAGGATTGAGATTCAGCAGGAAATGTTTCAGACATTCCTCTTCTCAAGCCACAAGGGAGCAATTTGCAGTAAGACAATATTCATGTTCATTCACTCCACAAGCATTTATTAGGCACTTATTGTGTGCAAGATGTTAAGGATGCAAAGATAAAACCAAAATAAATATGAATGATAAACATATGAATAAATAAGTGGTTCAATCAATTAATCAATCAATAAATTAATATACTCAATGGACAATAAATAATTATATGAATGAATAAATAAATAAGTAAATAACTAGGTGGATAATAAATGTATAAGTAAAATAAAATAAATAAATAAGCCCTGTGCTCAAAGAACTTCTATTCAACTGGTGGGAAAGGGGGGAGGTAGAGAACCCTGAAAAAATGTGGGATTTTGTATTGATTGCAAGCTCAATGAGATTGAATTGCACTACGGTAGCCAAAGAACGGAATGAGATCACAGGCTATAACCAACTTCAATTTAGTGCAGTAAATATTTACTAAGGACTGACTGAATACAATTGGAGAAGCAGCGTGTTCTTATAGATGGAGTGCTAAGTTTGGAGCTAGGAAAATCCCCATTCATCACAAACCTTACTTCTGATACTTCCTAGCTGTGTAACAAGTGCCACCCTCACTCCACCACCACCCTAAAAATTGTAACTTAATGCCTCAAGCAAAATTCTAGAGTTTAAGAAATTTCTGTGGTACAATGAAAACTAGTTCTGGGTTTGTAGCCAAAGGGCCTAGAATCAAGTATTGACTATTTCATCTTTTCCTGTGTGACCTCGGGCAAGTCAGTTAGTCTCTTTGGGTCTCAGTTTCCTCATCTGTAAAAGCTGGAGAGGTAGGGGGGGAGAGTGGAAGGCAGAGAGGAGAGAGAGAGAGAGAGAGAGAAAGAGAGAGAGAGAGAGAGAGAGAGAGAGAGAGAGAGAGAGAGAGAGAGAGAGAGAGAAGGTATTGGTCCATTCCTCCAATTGGAAGTCTTCAAACAAAGATTGGTTGACTCCTTATTGGGAGTAATTCTTTGAGGGCATAGACTAGTTGAATACTGAGGTCCTTTCTAACTTTAAAGTCCTTGATATGGCACTTCCAAGTGAGCAGAGCACTTTACCTATGTTCTCTCATTTGAGCCTCACAATCACCCTCTAAAGTAGGCAGGCTATAGGACATTTGGTGGGTAATTACTACGTGCCAGGCACTATGTGAAGTTCAGGGGTATAAACACAAGAAGAAAGAAAGGCAGCCATTCACCCTCAAGAAGCTTCAGTTCTACTTGGGAAAGATAGATTGCACATACCAAGGAGGTGAAAATCTAGAGGAGGGAGGTATGAGAAGGGGCACGTGGTGGTAAAGTTCAGAATGTCAGAAGCACAGCAGGGAGGTGGATATGAAGGATAGCCAACCCGGCTTATCCCAAAAATGTTGTACCCTGGAAGGAATTCACCAATGGTAGAAGAGGGCACCCTTGGCAAAGGGATGTTCCAAGGTAAGATGGACCTTGGCACTAAATAAAATTCCAGGGAAACTGAGTCATGGTGGGGGTTTTACCCCTATAGGATGAGTCTTATGGGTCCTTCCGCCATAAGATTGTCATGAGGCTCAGTTGAGAGAATTGGAGGGGACCTCAGCATCCATCTAGTCTACCTCAAACAGGAGAAGGAACCACACTATAACATACCTGACAAATAGTCAATCAACAAACAGCAGGTAGCAGCTATGTGCCAGGTACCATGCTGGGTGCCATAATATAAATAAAATGCCTTTCAAACTTCAAAACACTATAAGTCTTCTTGCTATTGTCATCACCATCATCAACACCATCATCATCATCACCATTACAGTGGAATCATTCTTAGAAAAGTTACTATCCTTCTATTATTCTTTTCTACTTAATATTCTATGGACTACTGCTCAGAAGGCAAATTACAGTTGCAATGTATCTGCTTTTGTATTGGGATATCTGCTCATTCCTCTGTAAGTTTACTAGGAACATCTCTGATATGATTCCAGTGGCAAAAAGGCTGATGGCCATAATATCTACCCCCTCCAACAGCCCCAGGATTTTTTTTTCTGCTAGATCTTTTAAAAGTTTTTCCTTCCAGGGTGCTTGGAAATTATAAGCATTTCCAAGGGCAGCATCTATTTAAAATTATCTTCTTAAGCATTTATGTGTCATGGTTACATGCAAATGATTCTTCTTATGATTACTGAGATTGTTCAAACACAGACAGCGAGAAGGGTTCCTGTCAGATTGCCCTAAACACAACTTTTCCCTGCTCTGAGTGATGGGTAGGTTACTTATCCATTCATCCCTGTCCCCATGATCAGTTTCTGTCATTTAGACAAGAATCCATGGAGGCAGATAATGAGGAGTGTGGGGCATGGCAAGTTGAGTTCAGAAAACCCATAACAAGACAGTGAAACCAGAACATCAAACCCCAGACCCCAAACACAAACAAAACCAAAAGACCCCAATACCTTTCTGCTGCTAAAAAGCTGGAGACAAATCTGAAATCTATTCCATTGGATTTTCCCAAAGCTAAAGAGAAAGTAACTAGTTCATAAATTCCATCAGGAGCTTGGGGATTTTTGATGTAATGAGTTTTACAGTTTCAGAGGAGACTGCTTTGCTAATAATTATGTAACAGTAATTAAATCTGAAAAAGGCTGTACTCTAACTATGTTGATTTATTGCAGCTCCAACAAAGTACTTCTCCAGCGGGCACTGGAGTATGTGTCTCCTCCCTCCAGTTTTCTCTAAATTCTCACAGAGCACTGGGTCACAGATGGTCTGAGCTGCGATATTTTCCCCATTAAATTCCTAATAATCTTCTTCCGAGGCTGAGTCATGGAAGCCTGGGGATTTCTCATTTTAATTAGAAGGTTTAAGGAGCTAACTCTGTTTGAAATTTCCTCCTCGGAGAGATGGGTGCAGGTGATCGCATTCAGAAGAGTGACACAATATCAAGGCCAATGCCTCATTTGCATATTAGATACAGCTCATTTGGCATTGCTCCTGGTTGCGCGGCCTGATGGGGCATTGTCTAAGGTGACTGCAGCAACTTTTGACTATTTTGGAAAATCAGATGGTTTTTAAGATCCAGCATTGGGAGACAAGATCTTGCCTTGGCTAGTGGGTTGCGTTTTCCCCTCTACAATTCCAAATGAAGGGTCAAGGGTGCAAAACTGCAACAAAGCCACTGAGAAACAAAGAGATTGGGGTGGCCTTATAATAGGAATCATAGTTACGGACATTTACATCACCTTCTTTTACAATGTAAAAGCCATTTACATGTAGGAACTCCCTTAACGAAGCCTTCTGTGGACTACCGGAAGTCTGCCCATTTCACAGAAGTGGAATATGAAGTGATTTGCCCAGATATAGCTAGTAAGCATCATAAGTATCAGAGGCAGATTTTGAAGGCCATTCTTCCTTTCTCTCTGTCTAGTACCCTGTGCCCTATGTCATGATGCTTTTCACAGAATTTGATTTTTAAATGTCTGGTCTAGCATGCCTTAATCAAGAATATGGATGGAGGAAAAAATATTTACCTACAAAAGACATTTGCAGGGAAAGGAAATTTATTAAGCTGGCAGGCTTAAGGAATATCCTCTAAATTTTGGTTGTAAAGAGCAAGGTCCATCTAACCAGCTTTTAAAAAAAGCAAGCCTTTTTATCAGCTAAAGAAGTGGGCAGGAAGTTAGATTGGATAGTTCATCTGCGAGATCTCTGCTGTGGAGGGGATGCACTAGACACATGCATCCCTTAGTATTTTCATGTAAAAATGAATGCTTTTGAGAAGACAGCTATTGGAGTTTCATCTCCCTAAACAGGAAAGTCAGGTCTGTGCTTGAGGAAAATAATGAGTTTCCCTCCTTTATGCCTAGAAGATGGCCTTTTCCACGTAAGAAGTCAGACTGCCTCTGTCTAACTACCTTTCTAACACCCTGTAGCTTTAACATGCTGTAAACCTGTTTCAAAGCTGGCGGCAAAGGCGTTTTATGGAAAGAAAATTTGTTGGCAGGCAAAATACAGCATAATGGTTAATATGGTAAAAATCAGATTTGAGGGAAGTAGAACTGGGGTGTTTGGACTTAATTAAGGCCATAAAAAAACATGCTTCCCCACCACGGCCACCCCCTCCCTCCCTCTCCATGCAGATATCCAAACGAATGGCAATGCTTACTGCGGACTGACATTTTAGGGGCAGTCCAAGCATGGAGAACATCTCTAATGCGTGCTTAAGAAATACATTTACTATTTATTCCTGATCTCCATGATTGTTTTCTTAGGTTCACATTTTTAGTGACAATTATAGTCATTTCTTCGTGGAAGTCTCATCTCTGAAAGCTGACTCCCCTCCCCATATAACTGGGCAGTGGCCATCCGACAAGCCTTTATTAATGTCCACCATGTGCCAGTCACTGGGCTGTATATACACATTGTAAATAGGTTCATGTCCAAATCCATATTACAGAGAAGCATATCCTCTCTGATGACTCTACATACCTGTATGTATATACTGGATTTTCATGTCTAAATGAAAACAGATATGTGTATGAATTGATGGCTATGTATATATGCATATATATATATATATATATATATATATACACACACACAACACACAGACACATATACACACATATTCTGTGTATAACTATGCAGCCAGGCACAAATAGTGTGTGTATAACGCGTATTATATGTGTCTAGATACACATTGATATTTACATAATATACATGTAATATGGATTACATGTGCTTTAGACACTGGATTTTCCTACATCTATGTATCTTATATATACAAGCATATACATATATAAGAAGCATTTATATTGTATGTTTAAGTATACAGGCAGACACATCAGCCAATCAGTAAGCATGTTCCTTATGGCTCCCTCATCCCAGGCATTGTGCTAGGCACCATACGTACAGTACATTTACTGGGTTTGAGTTCTCTGAGTCGTTGGGAAAGAGAAAAATCCTTGAATGACTAAAGCTGACTTTTATTTCAGTTCAATTTAACAAGTATTTATTAAATACGTATTACATTCACACTATGCTAGGCACTGGGGATAAAAAAAAAAAATGAAGCAATTCCCTCCTTACAAGGAACTTACGTTCTAATGGAAAAGACAGCACGAATGTCTATCGGTGCTTACAGAATGAATATTAAAAAAAAAAAATACAAAGTAGTTAAAGGTGTGCCTACGTCTATATATACCTATATATTCATTGTGTGCATTGATATAATACTTTATAGATTTATAATATCTGTACAAATATAGAGAGTTTAAAGGTACAAGATTTTTGTGTATATATAAGCATGTACAAATATCAGTGTATACAGGTGATTATGCATGTGTGTATATTATATTTCTGTTGTATTTTGTAGATTTATCTACCTATGCATATGGATATATGTGTAAATATTAGCTTATCATATGTGTGAAAAAATACACAATGTACTTGTACATGTAAAGTAAGGGGCATATATATGAATGGCTTAGCAATGATAATAATCACTGACATTTCTATGATGTCTTAATGTTTAGAGAGCATTACGTGACTATACTAAAGTTGTATTTGTGCGTATTGGATTTTATAGCTACATACATAGATGTTGGATTTTTTGAATACATATCTATATGTATGTGCACTGACTGACACACTGTATCTTAGGGATTTACACGTAATTAATTTTTCATCTCCACCAAAACTCAGACAGGGAAGTCAGTAATTGTACAACAATTTGCACAGCTCTAACCTGAGGTTCTGGACAACAAACCGATGACAGGCTGGAGAAAGGTGATGCCGAGGGTTGGTTTACCAGGACAGAGAATATATTAGACTTCTTCAGCTGATAGGATCACAGTTCTTGGAGTTACCTTTAACCCATCCTGATGGCTTCAGAATTTGGGGGCAATACACACATGTTCAGTGAGCCCTTTTACTAAACAGAGGGAAGAGGTGACAAAAAGCAGCACATGAAACCAGGTTACCACTGTTTTCCATATTAGCAATTTGTCTCACTTTGATCTCTGTTTATATAATCTGTATATTAGTAATAAGAAGGAAATCTATGCCCAGCCCTGGGAATCTGTGGCTCTTGATTCAGGAAGAAGAAAATCATAATTTGATGACCATTCACAGACTAGCTTCATTGGAAAGTCCATTCCCTATAAGATAGTCAAATAAGGAAAAGGGGTGGGTATGTAAGGGTGGAGAAGATTGGCCATCTAGGTCCACACATTCAATAGAAGCCTCAAGTTCTTTGTCAATGTCCCAAGTTGAATTCTCAGATAAAAGATACCATATGTTTTTTACTTTGGAGGCTATTCTGGGCTCACCTTGTAACGCACCTGATGAAGCCAAGTTGCTGCCCAGCTCTCTATGATAGGTTCAATGCCCACTGCCAGGCAGAGAGTTAAAGGGAGTCTACAACCCAGTTCTTGAAGGAGTTAAAAAAAAAAGTGAAATCATTCCAGACTTCTGATTAATGGCCAGGGACATCTCAAGCTGGTGCTGTCGTGTCTCCCTCTGCAGTGCAGGACTTGCTCCATCAGGGTGATATCTAATAACTACTCTTTGACACCAGAATTAAGTCATTTCTTGGGAAAGCTGGATCATTAGAATCCAAATTGAATTATAAGTAATACTATCTCTGTGGAGGATTGTAAATTAATTGGTTTTTAACAATAACATTTCTGTATTTTATTAAAGCAGCATAAGAATGCCATGAAGAAAAGAATGTAACAGATAAACAGGGCAGGTGTTGATGATGCAAATGAAAGAGATGACAGATGGCTGGTAGCACGATCACTCACTGTGTATGTATAATGGATAGAGGTAATCAAATTCCTTGGTGAATTGGTGACTTTCTTTACATTCAGAACTTTAACTCTGGCATGCTTGCATAACATACACACACACACACACACACACGCACACGCACACATGCACTTGCACATCCATGCACACACCTGTGCATGCATTCACACATGCATGCATGCATGTATTTACATACAGATCGATTGCAGCCTGTTTTGGGGCCATAGCTTTATTTGCATAATAGCCCACAAATAACATTCCACCAATTGGTCTGTATACCTTAAACAACAGACTTCTCCAATGAAAAGATCACATGGGCTAAGAGGTTAAAAATAAAAGATGATATATTTAAACAAAGGGAGCTTGATTCAACAGAAATACTTTTATGTGTAAGGTATTTATGATCTCATCACTGAAGGTATTCTGTTCCCTGGTGCAGATTGCAACTCACCCTCTATGAATTGTGGTTAAAGCTGTTCTTCCATTGGTGACACATAATGGAGTTGTTGAATATACTGGAGATCTTTCTCTGGCCCTTTTAATATCTCCCAAGAATCAGACATACATACATACATACATACATCTCCCAAGAATATACATCTCCTAGCTTTCATAACCTAAATGTGATCAAGCTGCCTCTTTTCCCACTGTTGCATGTGCCTTTGATGACTTTACATTCCCCTTCTTGCCTATAAGTCACCATGTTCCCATCATCAGGGTCAAGGGGTTTTTCCATTACCTTTTAGGTCACCTACAGTTTTAATTCTTACAGAATCACCACTGGCAGCTACACATATAGCATCAGAAGGAAGGAAATGTCAGTGTTGAAGAGATCGATCCTTTCAGGAGTAAATCCTTGGTGAGGATTTCAAACATTACATAATTCTTCAAAGGAAATTGAGCCCCATCTCCTCATCCTTCTGCTCCTCTCTGGATCCAGATCATTGTTCACTTTCCATTCTGGTCTGACATACGTATTACTAGGAGCATGTAGTCTCTCTCAATCCAAAAGATGTATAAACAAAAAAGAAGATAGGCTAGTCATATGGTGAAGAGCAAGGGATCACTAAAGGAAAGCCTGTGTGCTCCTCTGGGATCTTTGTGATAGCAAGAAAAAGTGAGAAAACCTCCCCACCCAGTATGTTCCGTAGACCCTCCAGAACAAGGACAAGAGTCCAGATGGACACGCAGGGAAGAGTAAGCTGTGATGTGCATGCCAGAAGGGAATGCCTACATTAATGAGATCACAAGTCCGTTTGAATATTTGAGAATTGATATGTAAACACACAAATAGTATTTGTGCATACACATAGAAATGTATGTATGTATATATTTAGTAACATATTTGTGTGCATACAATGTGTGTCAAAAGTACACCAATAATCACACAAATCTGTACACAAGTAATGAAATAGGGCAACAATATATCTCATCAGTGTGAGCTCGTGACTTGCCATAAGTGGACAAAGTCCCATGGAGAAGTGCCCCAGCCAAATCACACATCACCAAGAGGCTAGGAGCAGGTCTAGTCCCACACACGTTCCAGGACATGGCTTCCGTGGTGTATGCACATATCTGCTGCTGTTCGGAATACTCATTTCAGTTGAAAGCCTCTTCCCCCAAGTAGCTTTCCTCGACACTCCCTGAACTGTCAGTGATCTCTTCTTTATCAAATTATCTGATATCTCTCTGCGTGACATTTGCACAAAACTTCCTCCCCAAAAAATGTAAACTCCTTGAGGGCAGAAACTGTTTCATATTTGTTTCAGTATCCTCACAGCCTACTACAATGCCTTTCTTCAAGTCAGAGCTTAATAAAGGTTTATTGAATGGAATTAGATTTGTTAACTGGATCACCCTGGATAAATATCTGCAGGTACTATGCCTGCATCAAGCAATAAAACAACTTAATGCTTAATCACTTGTGATCATGGGCTATTCTCTCTGTCTGCCTCAGTTTCTCTCTCTCTCTGTTTCTGTAGTTTTCTGTGTCTCTGACTGTGTGTGTCTTTCTGTCTCTGTCTTTCAGTCTCTGCCTCTGTCTCTCTTTCTCTCAGTCTCTGTCTCTCTCCACAATATACAGGACCATGTTCACATATACTAGAATTACAGGCTTAACATAAGATCACAGGCTCTTATTGGAAAGGACCTTGGGGACAATCTAGTTCAACCCCCTCAGTTTACAGAAGAAGAACATTGAGACCATTGACTCAGATCACACAGGTAGTAAGAGGTATTCCAATTCAGGTCCTCTAGTTCAAATTGCATTCATTGGATTGAATCATACATATAGCAATCATTGATACAAATGTGTTGATAGATTAGTTTTCAAGTCAATAAAAATTAAGTCAAAAAAAGTTAAGGAAATAAAAAGTACTGTGTGCTTTTCTTTTGTTCCAAAGGATGATAGTAGATGGAATAAGTACATCAATGGATAGAAGTACCATTCATTTCTCTGGCCAGAGGATCCCTTGCCTCAGAAGGAGGAGAAGAAAGGTATGGATAGAAATGACTACAATGACTGAGGAGCTCTTAAATACTAAAGGAATTCTACCAGTCTGGTGCTCCTGCTTATCTGATCCACTCATGAGGGTTGCATTCAGTTTCCCAGGCAGTAAAAAAAATAGGAAAGAAAGAAAGAAAAAAGATGGAAAGAGAGGGAGAGAGGAAGGAAAGGAGGGAGAGAGGGAAGGAAGAGAAGGAGGAGGGAAGGAAGAGAAGGAAGGGAAGGAAAGGAAGGAAGGAAGGAAGGGAGGAAGGGAGGAAGAGAGGAAGGAAGGAAGGAAGCAGGGAGGAAGAGAGGAAGGAAGGAAGGAAGGAAGAAAGGAAGGAAGGAAGGAAGGAAGGAAGGAAGGAAGGAAGAAAGGAATAGGATCCAGCTTCCTTGACTTTTTTCTTTGGGTTTTGTTTTGTTTTTGGTAACTCTTGAGCTCTTTCTTAATTAGTCAGTCCTGGGATTCAGTTATGAAAACAGTTTAATTTCCAAAAAAAAAGAAAGAAAGAAAGAACAAGACCAGAGGGTCATGAGGAGGAGAAAGCACATAATTCCTTGTATTCTTTTCTGTGAATGAGTGTTCCAGAAGTGATTTGTAGGCCATCAATAAAGTCCATAATCAGTAGGTGCCTCTAGCTTTCAAGAAATTTCTAGAAATCCAAAACTAGATGACCCTCTTTTGCCTTTTGTTTGCTCTGCTATAATTCATGTATCTATATTCCCTGTTACCATAGCTGGACATAACTTCTTGTCCTTT
>CM053590.1:13630828-13660660 GCA_028646515.1 Pseudochirops corinnae | reverse complement strand
TGCCATTTGAGTTAATCTATTTTTTAAGGTGTTATTTTCTTCAGTCAGGTTGTTGACTCTCTTTTCATGATTTTCTTGCATCATTTTCACTTCTCTTCCCAATTTTTCCTCCACTTCTCTTACTTGATTTTCAAAATCCTTCTTGAGTTCCTCCATGGTCTATAATCAGTCATATTTTTCTTGGAAGCTTTTGATGCAGGCGTTCTGACTATGTTGTCTTCTTCCCATTCCATGCTTTGATCCTTTTTGTCCCCAAAAAAGGAATCTAAGGTTTTATTGCTGTGCTTGCTTTGCTTCCTTTGCTTGCTCATGTTGCCACTCAATTACTTGACTTTTGAGCTTTTTGTCATGGTAGACCTCTGTTTCCAGAATGGAAAGAGCTATATCCCAAATTGTTGAGGTTTTCACAGTTGCCAGGGCTATTAGTTGGGTGCCCTCTCTACAGCCCCCATAAGCTCTAACTCACTGGTCACACATCCTAGGACCTCCACCCAAGACAGTGATCCAGATCCAAGCAGGTTAAAGCAAGAGCAATTACCCTCTGGTTGGTTGGTCCCTCTGTGATCTGCAGGCCAGGAGCTCTGAAACAGCCACATGGAGGTGGCCGCACTGCTGCCAGACCTCAGCCATTTCTTTCCTTCTCACCCTGGGGGCAGTGGTAGGACCATGCTCTTGGTCCCTGTGTTTACACAAAGTCCACACTGACCTTTTACTTCATCTTTGGCATTTATAGGTTGATAATTCTGGAAACCGCCACAGCTGCTGGTGATTCACTCTCCTGAAGTCTGCTTCAGCCGCTGCTGATTGGGACCACCCTGGGGCTAAAACCACAGGCTCATGCAGGGCTGGGCTTGGCTCTCAGCACACTGCAATGGACCCCTTCTGTAGGCCTGCTGGGCTGCCTTCAGTGGGAGATTTGTTTCTCTCTGTCACACTGTGGATTCTGTAGCTCTAAAATTTGGTTAGTTATATTTTATAGGTAATTGAGGTGGTTATGGGGGAAACTCATGGAGTTTTCTTGCTTCTACACCACCATCTTGATTCCACCTCCCCCCATGTTTTATTTTTTAATTAATGGGTTGTTGTCATTTGGTCATATCCAACTTGTTGTGATTCCTTTTGGAGTTTTCTTGACAAAGATATTGGAGTGGTCTGCCATTTCCTTCTTGAGTTTATTTTACAGATGAAGAAACTGAGAAAAACAGACTTAAGTGACTTGCCCAGGATCACACAATTACTAAATGTCTGAGGCCAGGTGAATTCAGGAAGTTGATTCTTTCAAACTCTAGGCCTAACATCCATTCACTGAACTGCCTAATTGCCCCAATTAATGGATAGCCATATTATCTATGGTTCTTTGCTATATAACAAAAACTACTGTTATAGATGTGACCAGTAAGATGGAAGACTAGCTATTTTCTCTGATTCTCATGACCTCTCAAGCCAACCACATCACTGATAATTTTTTTTTATAATAGGATTAAGGAGAAATCTGTTAGATACTCCACTAGAGATCTCTTATAATTGTTGGATGATGACCCACAATTCATCATTTCTCAGGCTCTATCATTCCACTATTTCTGAATTCATCTAATTATACCCTCATCTGGTCTACATCTTTTCATTCTATCTCCCAGGATATCAAGTGAGGCTTGGTGCAAAGTCTAATCAAAATCCTGATACACTATGTCTAAGACATTGCTCTGATCTATTCATCTGGATAATTTGTCATGGATCATTCCTAATAAGCCCATAATGGTTTATAATAATCTTCATTTTCCATCTTAAGTGCTTGGAACTAACCTCTCCCTAGTGTTTGCTTTGAGGATCTTTTTCTGAGTGAAGCAAAAGCTTTGTATCTGAACTAGGTGCTTTTAGTAAAGTTTATTCATAACATTCAACTGTAATTTAGGACTACATGTTAAATCAAATCATGTGACAGTTGTTGACATGTTGACAGCAGTTTTCCATGTAGTCCCACCATTTCACAGGGATACTAGGGACTAGATAAGTGAGGGGATTTGCCCAAGTTTATGCAGGTAGTTAGCTTTCAGACAAGGGATCCATCCCAGTTCATTTGACTTCAAATTTGATGTTCTTTCCTCTAAATTACAATTATAACAACAATAACAATCACATTAATAGCCTTTGTTGTAGTCATAGTGATGATAACCACAAGTACAGATGAAATGGAATGAATATGTAAATACTTTTATTATGTAGTAACATTCAATCATAACAAATTTGGAAAGATCTCACCCGTAATATGGGTAGCTAGGTGATGCAGTGGATAGAATGCTGGGCCTGGAGTCAGGAAGACTCATCTGCTTGAGTTCAAATCTGACATCAGACCATTACTAGCTGTGTGACCCTGGGCATGTCACCCAACCCTGTCTGCCTCAGCTTCCTCATCTGTAAAATGAGCTGTAGAAGGAAATGTCAAACCAGTCCAGTATCTTTGCCAAGAAAACCCCAAATGGGGTCACCAAGAGTCAGACATGATTGAAACACAATTGAATAACATTACCCATTATGGGTAAGGACTTCACACTGCTTTTTGTCAATAGTACCCTCAGTTTCAAATGACCTACAACCTATTGCTGATTAGTGCACAGGCTGCCTTAAAAGAGTAGTGGGTTCCTGATTTTCCAGAAGTCTTCTAGGAAAGGCAGGATGCTCACTTATAGGATATTAGCAGTCATTCTGCAACTTACTGTGTTAGAGAGTTGTCCAAAGCAGTGGTGTGAAACTCAACAGAAATGGGGGTCGCTAACCCCTTCATACAGATCACTATGGATTCCATATTGGCTTAGAAATATCAATATTAATGTCATCTATGTCTATTTTATTTTTATTTATTTTCTTAAATATACCCCAGTTATATTTTAATCTGATCTGGGCTACATTGAGGCCATGTATTTGACACTTTTGTTTTAAAGCACTGAAGTGTAAGTGACTTGTCCAAGGTCACTTAGTAAGTACATGGCAAAGGTGAACCTTGAACTTTATTCTTCTTGACACAAAGGTTTATCTACTACCTAATGCTATCTCTAATGCTACCAGTATGTTAACAACTCCTTCAAGAATACAACTCATCAATTTGCATGGAAAAATCCTTAAATCTCTGTGCATGTTTGCTTTTCTCCCTTGATGTGAGTTTCTCATTGTATCTTTCTTTTTTTATATATGCTGCCTTCTCCCCATTCTTTTTATAAATTTGTGAATGAACCCAATACTTCTCAGCCCTCAGACATACGCCTACAAGTTCTAATGCCCAAGGTAATTACTGCTGATCATCAGGAATTCTGAATAAAATGACAGTTCTGAGCAGTAGATGTACATTTAAAGACTTTTTAACTCTTCCTTCTTCTGGGAGTCAAATCAAGAGCTGATTCTGATCATAGGATCACTGATTTTGTAAGTGGAAGGGATTTCATTCACACTATAGTGGCTCTTTTTATAGACAGGGAAACTGAGGTCCAGAAAGGTAAAAGTCACACAAGATGAATATCAGAGCCAAGAATTTGTCCTGGATTATAGGATGGCAGGATCATAGATTTAGAAGTCGAATAGAAATTAGAAGCTATTTAGTGCAACCTCCTGATTTTACAGATGAGAAAACCAAAGCCCAAAGAGCTAGGTCACATGGGCTGTAAGGAGCAGAACCAGAATTCAAAACCACATTTTCTGACTCTAATTACAGAATGCTTCCCACTACAACCACACTGTATCCCAGTGAACTACATTCACTGGTGGAACAAAGATGGAAGCATTGAAACTCTCTTCTTGAATTATGTCTCTCTCTGTGGGGTTCTGTTATCAATGCTGATTGGTGAAGATAAAACTTCTCCCTACATCATTCCATTCACCTATTCCTTCCCTTAATGTTCCTAGAAGAAAGTTCTATTTATATTCACCAAGTGTAAGACTCTTTCTAGAAAGCACACATGATCAACTCATGTTGGAAGGCTACATTTCTTCTTTATCACAGATGAATCAGAGATGATGAAGGGTATAATTAAAGTATGTGTTTTCCAGAACTTTTTTTTAAATAAGAAAAAGAATATTGTTTGAGTATGAATCCCATTTGTTCTACCGAATATTAACTCTTGAGATGGAGTCTGGGAGATGAGAGGTTGGACAGCAGCTTTCCCATAACCAAGGTAGAAAGCAAGACACCTAGTATCACATCCAAGGTCTACCATTGCTTAAATGTAGTGGGGTTTGGGACAGGTCAGTTTAACCTCTCTGGGTCTCAGTTTATTCATATTTTAAATTAATGACTAAGATGAATAAAAGAGGAAGGAAGAGGAGAGGGAGATAAATAGGGTTTTTTTGTTAACTGAAAAAATGAAAATTAATTAAAGGTATAATTAGTAAATTAAATCTTGACTCTATGAATCTTGATTCCATGAATTTTGACTTGGGCATTTTGTAGGAATTGAAATGAAGGGCATTTTGTGAGAAAATCCCCATCTTTGATTCATACCTCTGTGCCATAGACGAAACAATCTTTCTTCCAATACGAAGCTTCAACTCCAAAAGTACTCCATAGAATTTATCTTTTTTTTGGGGGGAGGATAGATTTGAGGCCCAGTGAGCACTGTTAAATTTCCTAATATATCACATTTATATAAACACCTGTTCTTGAGACAGCCTCTGTTCTGCTGATTCACTGGACTTAATTCATCAAAGGATAACAAGTTCTTGGCTTTTGAATTTTAATGAAGAAATGGTTTTCTCTACTTGTTTATTTTTATGGAAGCCAATCAGTTTTATCAAAAAAAAAAAAACAAAAAACAATGGTTTTCCTTCAGTGTGACACAGTTGAAAGAAAACCCTTCCAATTCAGAGGATTTGGGTTCAAATGCTGGTTTTGTCACAGACTACCTGTGTGACCTTGGGTAACTCAATTGCTAACTCTGGGTCTCAGTTCCATCTTCTGCAAAATGAGGAAGTTGGACTAGATAACCTCAAAGGACCCTTCTAGCTCTAAGAATCACTTCATTTTTAGATTGCCTTTAAACTGATTTCATCAGGTTTTTTTTTCTTCAACCATAGAAAAATGATAAGTTCAATAATCAGATTTTGTACTCTCAAATTCCCACATTTACCCTCCAAATTCCCACTGACATTATTTGAAATTTTATGCTTGGAACCAATCACAGAAAACTTTGAGCCTAGGTGCTAAACAAATTTCAACAGTACTCTGTCAGTGAGAAGTACAGGGAGTGGAAAGATTGACCCAGATTTGGTTGGTAGGTAATAAAAACAGATGGGCCCATTTATCCAGTTATTGACTATATAATGGGGCTTGCTGGGAAAGAATGAATCACTGAATCACTGAATTTGAGATTTGGAAGGGGCCTCAGCATCCATCTGGGCCCAGCTCATGCATTAAAGGAATCCTCACCACAACATGCCTGATGAGTGGTTACTCCATGTTGGCTTATCACCTCCAAGCACCAGGAAAGCCACTCCTCCAGAGGCAGAGAGCTCCCATTTAGGACAGTGTTCTCCTCATTGTTTTCCTGGCATCAGACTTAAATCTGGCTCTTTTCAACTTCCATCCATTTCTTCTGGTTCTTCCCTCTGGGACCAAATGGAATAAGTCCAATAGTTGCTATTAAGAGGACTCATCTTTTTGATCTTTGGTTTTCAATAGCATACACTGCTTTAAATGCCAGTGTTGATCCTTCAATAGGAATTAAGTTCCTTGAGACCAAGGCCCATTTGGAGTTTGTCTCTGTATCCTCAGCTCATGAGAGGTTCTTAATAAATGCTTCTGGAATGAAGGAGTGAATGAGACAATATCATGAGACACCCAGAGGATATATGTTTGTCCTTCATTTTTAAGAAAACCAGTGATATCACCAGTGTATTGTCTTGACTTGGTAAATTTATATGATGCTGAAATGCACAAATTCATCAGCTTCACTCTCTCTTCCAATCGTCAAAGTCCACTGGCAAGACAAAAGTCAGAACGACTGGCAATGGCCTAGGATGCAGTGGATGACCTTGGTGTCTGTGGGTCTGACTACCAGCACCTGCTTCAGCTGCCTTCGTGCTCACTGGTATACATTTTTCTCATCTGCCCATTCTGCCAGGGAAAATTTTCATGTGCTTGGAGTAGACATCCTCCTAACTCACCAATGGCTTTGAAGCCTGTTGGTTACCCTCAATTTGGTTTAGCCTGTCTCTGTGGAGATGGTTTTACCAGGGGGTGGCCACTTACATGCTGCCACTTCAGATTTCAAGGGTAAAAAGTCATTAATTTCAGATGAAGTACAAAATAGGGACATATATATTCACCCCTCAAAAAGAGCTGTTTATACTTCCTGCCTTATTTCCTCACTACAGGTCTCACTTCTCAACCCTTTATGACCAGCGATCCTCAACCTGTGGGTTGAGACCCCTTGGGGGTTGAACTACCCTTTCACAGGGATCGCCTAAGACCATGGGAAAACACATATTTCCCATGGTCTTAGGAACCAAGACACCACTCCTCTATCTGTCTCCAGGCAGGTCTGCCCACATGCAGATATGCTCACATACAAGTATTAAAGGGTCGTGGCATTAGGAAGGTTGAGAAACACTGCTTTATGACCTTTTCCATCTCCACTCTTACCCAGATCCTCCCAAACATTCACCATAGGGTACCTACCAAGTGTGCTGGGGGCTCCCCTTAGAGATTTCTCTTAATATCCAGTAGATATCATCAGCGCATGTATGTGGTTTATGCTTCTTAAAGCCACTGTGAGACTTGGTGAAAGGTGCACACCAAGACCTCACATCAGAGGTGTTCATCCTCCCTGAACACCTCATATAAAATCAATGGCATTTTGAATTTAAAAGAAAACAAACACCTATTTTTTCTTCCTCTTGGGATGGACTAGCTCCTATCTTGATCATAGTGTAAGCTAATTCAGTGTCGTATACCAAGAAGGTGTTTAATACAAATGATTAGCTGAATGAAAGAAGGAAAGAACATTTATTAATGCTGATTATTTGCAAGGCACTGTACTGAGCATAGGGAATTTAAAGAAAAGAAAGGCCCAACTCTCAGGAAACACAATGTAATGGGGAAGGAACACAAACAGGGAAGTTAAAGTTAGAAAGAGGTGATGGGTGGCTTGGGAAGTGACCTGGTAGCCTCATTCCAATCTGAGTAAAGTGAAGGTTTATTGACCAGAGCCTGGCATCCCCCAGGCAGAGTCGAAGGGCTAATGTTGGAAGTAGGAGGAAGACCTTAGTGGAGGTGGCTGGTTTGGAAATGTCTGGGATGTAGTATGGCGGGCCTGGTAGGGACAGAGTCTAAATTCCAAAATTGTGGGGCGCGGTGGGAGGAGGAAAGAGGACAAGCACCATGGTTTATAAATGGTTAATCCTTCCAACTCCTCAATTCTTAATTCTCAGGTAAGGCTTTCTTAGTTTTTGACTGGTATTAACAACAACAACAACCCACCCAACCAAAGATCCAGCCCTATGTAGATGGCAGGAATCCCATTATCTAAAAGTTCTACTGCAACCCAGAAGAATTGGAACTGTGCCACCTTCGGCTTATCTCCAGTGCCAAGCATGGCTCTAGCCACATGGTGGACACTTAATGCAAATCTGTAAACTGGATTAAAGACTAGAGAGCTAGGCTCTCATCTCTAATCTGCCTGTCAAAAGTGTATGACTCTGTGTCAGCTCCTTAATCTCCCAAGGTCAAGGTTTCTCATCAGATTGGCTTCTTTTTCATCATAAGAATGTTAAAGATAAGTGATTCCATTTAAGAAACATTTACTGAATGCTTACTTATTCAAGGTACTGCTCTAAGTGCTAGGAATATAAAGACAAGACCCCAATGCATTGTTTATCCTCAGGGAGCTTACACTCTACTTGGTGGATATAGCATATACAGAGGTAACTAACTAAATGGAAAATAGTAGAGAAACATCATGGCTGTGTGAATAGAGAACAGGCCTGGGATCCAGGAAGACCCAAGTTCTAGCTGTGCCTCTGACACATACTACTGACTGTGAGCCTGAGTCAGCCCCATAACTTTCCATGGCTCTCAACTCTCCGAAATGAAAGTTCTGCTTGTACTAGAGCCTTCATTTAGAAATCCTTACACCAGTGAGGTCACAGGTTACTCCCTTTCCCTATACAAAGGAATTTCATGAAGAAAGAGTCCTTAGGCTGGAAATTTATACCCACTACTTCTAGCTTCTTTCTCCAATTGTTAATAAGCATTGTGCCTCCTATCAGCTTTCCCTATTTTTATAAGAAAGAGTCTCACGAGCTAATCTTTAAAAGCATTTTTTAAACAGTGCAAAATATCTAAGGCATTTTAAACAAAAACTTAAAAATAAATGGAATTTTAATTAGTTTTATCTCACTATTCAGGACATTATTGATGCAAAATTACTGTTAATTGATGTGCTATTTTTTAAAAAGTGTTGTTAATGGTAGATAATGCTCAGCAAACTAGGCACTTAATAAGTGTTGATGAATTAATTGAAGATGTCATAGAGCACTGGACCTGGAGTTGGGAAGATCTGAGCTCAAATTCAGTCTCAGACAGTTCTAGCTGTGTGACCTTGCTGAAGTCATTTCATCTCTGTCTACTTTGATCGCCTTGTCTGTAAAAAGGGGGAAAACAGCATTTGCCTCCTTGTTGTGAGCCTAAAGTAAGATAATATTTGTGGCAGCGAGGTCATATAGTATAAAGACCCATAGTCTATCAGGATGTTATTGGTACAAAATTTGATAATCAATGTAAAATAACTTAAAAACTGTTAACTTAAGATGCAGTAGAATGTTGTGCCAACTGGCAGGAAGTACTAAATTTAAATCTGACCTTAGACACTTATTAATTGTATGACCACAGGAAGTCACTCAACCTCTGTTTGATTTACTTCAGTTTTCTCATCTGTAAAGTGGGTATAATAATAGCACCCATCACTCAGGTGAGCATAAAATAATATAGTATGTGTAAAGCACTTTGCAAACTACAAAGCATTAGAACAATATTCCTGCTGCTGCTGCTGCTCCTCCCCCCTCCTTTCGCCCTCCTCCTCCTCATATTTGTCAAGTTCTCTGCAAACCTTAAAGTGCTGTATAACTGCTACCTATTATTAATGGTAATTTTATTAATATTTTCCTCAGTTTTCATGTTAGTCCAAAGTGGAGGTGAGGAGGGAAGAATTACATCTGCCCATTTGATTATTATAAATAAGTGTATTAAGTTTTTTCCATAACATTATAGGCAATAATTTTGGACTTGGAGAGAAACATAGAGGGTCCAATGCTCTCAATTTACAGATGATGAAACTGAGGTCCAGGGAGGTAAAACACCTTGTCTAGAGTCACCTAGTTCATAAATTGTCTGTTCTTTTCTCTGTGTCTCAGAAAGAAATGTCAATACACCCTCTTTGAGAGGATTCCTGATCAGGACGTGCCCATCTCTCGCTATCTGGATCCTTGCTTTATGGGTTTCTGCACTGATACTTACTTTCCACTGTAGTGACTACATTTTACTGGTGTGGACACACTGTGCAGCATGCTTTCCATGCCCTCACAGGTAGAGGAATAGAAAAGTTGTACAGGTGGAAGGTATACTGCTTGAGGGCTCTCATTCCCTACTCAGCTGCTAAGTAGGTCATCTGCCTGATAGCACTTGAATGAGAAACCTTCATTCTGCCTTATTATTCATTCAGCTTTTAGCCTCCTTGCTTGGATTAGTGCACCCATTTTGGTGGAGGAGAAAGGCTTGTAACAGTCTTTTCATCATAAAAAGCCTTTGAGTCAAGGCAGGGAAGATAACTTTGCCTTAAAGATTGTCTTCCAACAAGTTGTACCCCAGGCATATGTCAAAATCATGTAAGATTCTGTGAAAGATGTAATAACAGATAATCTTGTTAACGATCCTCTGGTCATTGATGTCGGGCTCAGCATGCAACAGCTCACCAAAGGGATTCAGCACTGTCATAGATGGATCCAGGACCGAATTCAAATTGAGGGGGATTTCCTTTACATGAAGGTTCTTTACCTTTGTGTGTGTGTGTGTGATGGACCCCTCTGGCAGTTTGGCGAAATCTATGGACCCCTTCTCAGAATTGTTTTTTATTGCATAAAATTACATAGGATTACCAAGGAAACCAAAAGTCAATGAAAATAATGACATATTTTCCCATCCAATTTCTCAGATTCCCTGAAATCTATCCATGGACCCTTGGGGGAGTCTATGGACCCCCTGTTAAGAACCTCGCCTCTCTCTAGATGGTGGAGTCCTCTAGAAGTTCCTGTTTGAAGAAGGCAATGTGCTCATTACATCAAGTTCTGGAATAGTACAGTGCCTCAAAAATGGGTTCATAATCACTCAAAATAGTTCATTTTAACCATCTACTCAGGAAGTACCAAGTGGACTGACAATGCCTATTGGTCAGAGGAGCATCAATAAGCTATGGGGCTTGTCCATCATGACATGTATTTGGGCAGACATTGCCAGAGGAAAATGAGTTGGGCTTGGAATGGAATAGGAGACAGAAGAGATCAACTGGGGTAGCTTTTGGGACATTGTACACTTCTCTTAGTGATTCTGAACTTTCCCCGGAATCAGAGATGAATCTTTTTCATGCTAATAATCTGCCAGTTTGTGAAATTTGGACTGCTATAGTCCCTGGAGAAATGAAAGTTAATGTCACCTCTGAGCAAGAGAGAAGCCCATGGTGGATGTGTCAAGGCTGTGATGAATGATGAACAAAGAATGAAAGAGAAGCAGAGTAATGGTCATCATCAGAGAAATGGATGACTGGGAAAAAAAGGTATACTGCTCCCATCATGAAAACCTAGATCATACATGATGCACACACATGCTCTGGTGATAGTGACTAGATATTAAGAGAAATCTCTGAGGAGGTCCCCCAGCATGTTTGGTAGGCACCCTATAGTGAATGTTTGGGAGACCTGAGGAAGAGTAGAGATGGAAGAGGTTATAAGGGATTGAGAAGTGAGACTTGTAGTGAGGAAATGAGGCAGGAAATGTAGATAGCTCTTTTGGGGGGATGAATATATATATATGTCCCTATTTTATACTTCATTGAAATTCATGAGTTGTTACCCTTGGAATCTGGCCCTTCTCCAAACTTCCTCTTGTCTGTTGAGGCTACCGTTCTCTTACCAGTCTCCCAGATTTGCAATATCAAACTCTTCCCTCACCCTTATCTTGTATTAGATGAGGGCCTGAGACCAGTGTCCCACTGGTTTAGACTTGACTTGGGGCAAACTGAGGCACTGTAAGTCATTGAACAGTTAACAAAAGGATATTGAGTTGACTCAAACATAGCAAGCATATGCAACAGTGATACAATGTGCCTAGCTTCTCTAGACATGCCCCCATTCTTTTTCTATATAGAAATGAACCCAAGGTATGGTGACCTCTATGGTCTTCAGATATCCAATAAGTAAGAGTACTTTCTTACAAGTAAATACACATTCACTGCAGTTCTATGATGATAGTCTCATCTCTCCCATGCTTTTATAAAGAAAAGTGCCTCCCAATATCCCACCATATGCAATGAATACTGAAGTCTTCTTTCTACTTTCACAACTTAAATGTTTGTTTCTCTTCACTCATTTGGTCATCCTCCTGGTCCAGGCCATCATCATCTTCACCTAGGCTATTGTAATGGCCTATTAAAAAGATTCTCTTCAATCAATCCTCTTTGATCCAACCTTTACATATTCCTCTTAACACATAGATCTGACCATGTCAGTCTCTGACTTCCAAGGCTTTCTATTTGGTTCCATTCTGGTTTTTTAACCTCATTTCCCCTTACTCATGTTCACACATTCTGTGTTCTAGCCAAACTGAACTCTTAGCTTTTCCCACATTGTGACATCTCATCTCTAGCCTCTGTGCATTTACTCAAGTTGACCCACTACTCCTACCATGTCTGGTACAACCTCCTTCTTTATCTTTGCTTCTTAAAGTTCCTGTCTTTCTTCAAGGCTCATCTTGGGCTCTACCTCCTCCATGTTTTCCTGATTTCCCTACCCCCATTTCCTAATGTTTTTGCAGTTTTCACAATTCTTTGTAGTTATTGCTTATCTTTGTAGATGTTACATCACTCATCTCCCACCATAAATAAGACATAAGCTCCTTGAAGGAAGGGGTTCTCTTGTTCTTGTCATATACCTAATGCCTATGATGGTATTTTTCATATAGTAAGCACTTAATTAGTTGAATTGATTATCCTAAGTTTGGAGAGACTAATCATCTTTTGGTTAGTCACCAGATGTCTAGCTTTCCTTAGCTACAGCAACTTACTCAATAGTCTACAAGGATATGGGTCAATCACAGTTTTTATTATTAGAAGATGACCCACACCAATGGAATTCAAGATCCTTGAAATGTTTGAGGCATGAAATTTGCTGATGGAATAAAAGAAATGAAGGAAGGAATTTTTTCAGCATTTAAAAAAAATCATAGTGTAAATTCAGAGCTGTTAAGGATCTCTAAACTTATTTGGGTCAACCCTATCACCCTTCAAATGAGAAGAGTAGGGCTTAGAGAGGTAAAATTAGCTGTCCAAGGTCGCATGGAATAAATAGTAGAGGTAGCATTTCAACCCAGGGCATTCAACTTCAGAACCAGGGCTAATTCCACTGTCCCACACTGCCTCTATATATCATTTCCTAAAGGCAAGGAAGGAATGGGAGTGGCCAAAACACATGAATGTACAAATCCCTCTATATATTTCAGTGTATTCTAGACACATGCTAATGTAGACTTCGTCTTTTCTTCTATTAATAAATAGCTTCCTCAGATTTCATTAAGGTTAGGAGTCATGCAATATGACATTCTATATATGGCCATGACAACCAAACAGTGCCTCACCTATGTCCAAAAAGGGTTTGTAAGTATAATAGAAAATAGGCCATTTCTTTATATTCTGGTCCAAGTTGGAAAGTGAGTATTTTCAAGGGTTTTCAGATGAACAAACACAAAATCGTGCCATCTCTCTTCCCTCCTCCCTCCATTTTTCCTTTCCCCCCTTCTCCCTCTTCTCCTATTTTCTCTCCTCTCCTCCCTGCCCTCTCCCCCCATTCCCTTTATCCTCTCTCTTTTCTCTCTCTCAGATTGGAACTGACATGCCATTAAACAGCTTCTTGCCTCCCACTTAGGAAAGGTGCATGGTCCTGTGATTTACTTAGCATAGAGGGTCCTTGGATGCAAGAACCCTCTCTATCAAAGAAAGTTAGCACCTCCTTGGCAACGTATCTAGTCTTAGAGTTACCCAGAACACAGAGAAATATCCAGGGTCACACAGCCAACCAGGGATGGTACTTGAACCCAGGTATTCCTGGCTTCAGGCTGGTTCTGTATCACTTATGCAACACTGCCTCACAACCACATCTTAGTATCAAAATAAAGATATAAAAGTAATGAAGAAAAATTAGGAAAGATTTAAATGAAAAAGTCATTCCTCGAGCTCGAAGATAGCCTTTTGCCACTGTCCATGGTAGCAGTTTCAATTGATTTACCTTAAGTGGGATTGTGAGAGTGAATTGTCTAGGAGCTTTCTTTCCAAAACTTTTTCAAATAGAGGCAGTGAAAATTCTTTTCATTTGATCCTCACAGCACCTCTGGTTAGAGTTAATAGGTAGGAGCTATTATCACCATTTCACAGATGAATAAACCAAGGATAAGAGAGATTAAGTGACTTGCAAATAAAACCAATTAGTTTCAAGAACAGAATTGGAACCCAGGTCTCTCTGACTCTAGGTTCAGTATTCTATCCACTTTCTAGTTTGGCTCTACCATGCTTGTTCAAACCAATTTTGAGGCCTAGACTTACCTTTATGTATCTGAAATTAAAATTCTAGGAAGCTAGGTGGTATAATGGATAGTATACTAGAGTTCAAAGAAGACTTGAGTTCAAATCCTGTCTTAGAGACTTTCTAGTTTTGTGATTCTGGATAAGTTACCTAACCTCTCTTATCCTCAGTTTTTCCATTTGTAAAATGAGAATGTTGGATCTGAAGGTCTCTAAGGTCTCTTCTAGCTAGAAATCTATGATTCTATGAGGACTGATTCAGATAAAATAACAGAGGATGTTATGGATAGCTGGGAAGAAAATGATAATCACATCACAAAAGCAAAGAATGACAGATGAATGGCCCAAGTGCTCCGTTGGCATGGTAAGCCCCCTGTGGCAAATGTATGGAAGGCACGGGATTGGCAGGCAGGAATGAGTTACAATCTGCATCACTGGAGGCACTGGAGGCTACCTTGTATTGGATTCTATTGTTGTAGAAACTTTTATGCTAAACTGGACCCCTAGTGCTAGATAGAAAGGTGGATGAGACTCTGTGTGTGTGTGTGTGAGAGAGAGAGAGAGAGAGAGAGAGAGAGTGTGAGTGTGTGTGTGTGAGCATTGTGGGTGTATTGTGTGAATATGTGTGCATGTGTGTATGTGCACAAGTGAGTGTGTGCATGTGTATAAGTGAGCATGTGTGTGTGAGCATGTGTGGGTGGATGCATATGTGTGAATATATGTGAATGTATGTGTGTGCACAAGTGAGCGTGTGTGTGTGTGTGCATGTATATAAGTATGTGTGTGTGCATATATGTATGAGTGATTATGTGGTGGAGGTGCAGGGTTGGGGGTGGTGGTGGAATAGGTGGTGGCTAATGTTGACCTGAACTTGGGCTTATAATAGATTGTATTATAGGAAAATGTAAAGGAATACTTTTGCATCTATGTCCTGACTTCTAACTGTAATAGAAAAAGTTATTTTTTGGGCTAAATTTGCTAACACTATCAGATTCCATTAGCTCAATCTTTAACAGTTAGGTAAGTGTAAGAGAGAAATAAACAAAGGTTTTGATAGGTGACTCAGGCATGTCTATATTCTACATTTCTTTTGGAAATTGGTCCTATTTTCTTAAAGTATTATCAATAACTCTATTCTGATGCCAAATAAAATTGAAATCTTTTCTTGTTCTGGGTTTCATGGGATAATAGATATACCTATCCCTATACTTACACACACACACACACACACACATATATATATACACACACACACAATCCCTATCTCTATCACAATCTGTATTTTTGTCTCTCTAACGATTTCTTTCTCTAACTTTATCATCTCTATTTCTACATATATATTTATAAGCACGTATGTATGCATGTATGTATGTTTATATACCTAGATAGATAGAAAGACAGATCACTCCACTTTCCATCTGTAGTTCTGCTTCAGATGAACAATATGCCCCTTTCAGGATAAGCTAATCTCTAGAAATCTCCCCACTGTGCTATTTAATTCAGCCTTGGATACTCAACACCTTCCCAGCCTCCTCAGCCTCCTCTCCCCTCTGGTTGGAAGGCTGCAGGTGAGAACACTGCACTTCATCCAAAACTTGCCTTGATAGAGAGCAGAACCTGGCCATTCCAGCTTACTCAGCTTTCTGTCTGAAGCTTTGCTTAGTCCCAACTCCATGGCATGAGATGCCTGCACTCTGGGTACACCTGTGTGTCTCCCTGTTCCCATGGCTTTCCAGCTTCCTTTTGTGTATTGTCTTTCCCCTTAGATTGGAAGGTCCTTGAGGGCAGAGGACTCTCTTTTTTTATTTGTATCCCCAGTCCTCAGCCCAATGACTGGCACCTCATAGGCACTTAATGTATGAGAGTTGAATTTAACAGTGCATTTATTAAGCATTTTCTATGTATGTGCCACTGGGCTAAGAACTGGAGATACAAACAGATATAGACAAATGTGACAGCTGTGACCTCAAACAGTTGACATTCTAATGGGGGAATTTAGGACTGGAAGGAATCCCAAAAGGATATTGTTGAACTCCCTTATTTTATATCTGAGGAAACTGAGGCACAGGGAGAACTAAGTGATTTGTTCAAGTTCAAGGTAAGGCAATTTAAATCAACAAGCATTTATTAAGCTCCTGCTTTAGACCAGGCACTGGGCTAATCACAGGATAAATGGGAGATGATCTCAAAGGGAGGCTCTAGGGGGAAGGAAAGGCTGGAAAAGGATTCTTATAGAGCATGGAACTTTAACTGAGACCTGGAAGAAGTCAGGAATGCCAGGAGGTTGAAATGAGAATGGAGAATATTCCAGGCATGGGGGATAGCCAGCGACAATGCCCAGAGTCAGGAGATGGAGTGTCTTGTGTGATATACAGTGCCATTGATTCACAGAGTATGTGGGGATGAGTAACATATGTGAAGTCTGGTGAGAAAGGGAAAGGCTAGGATCTAAAAGCCAGAGGATTTTATATTTGGTCCTGGAGGTAGAAGGTAGGCACTGGGGATTACTAAATGGGGGGTGGGGGTGGGGTCAGGAAAGTGACATGGTCAGACTTGTGTTTTAGGAAGATCAATATGAGTGGGGGGATGCTTGAAGCAGGGAGATCAACCCTAGCTAGAACTGAGTGTCCAGACCTGAAGTGCTGAGGGTCTGCACTGGCATGGTGGCCATGTCAGGGGAGAAAAAAGGGACATACATGGGAGATGTTAAAGAGGTCAAATAATTAGAGGTGGTGGGTGATATAGAAATCCAGAATGACATCTAGCTTTTGACACTGGGAGACTGGGAATAATGGAAATAAGGAAGAGGGGATGATTTGGGAGAAAGATAATGAGGTATGCTTTGGACATATTGAGTTTAAAAGTGTCTACAGGACATCCCATTTGAGGTGTCCAACAAGTTGTTGTCAATGTGAGAGTGGAGATCAAGAGAGAGGTTAGGTCTAGACAAATAGAAGTGAGAATCATCTGCATAGAGACAATAATTGAATCCATGGGAGCCGATGAGATCAACAAGAGACAGTATAGAAGGAGAAAGGAAGATGACCTAAGGCAGAGTCTTGGAGAATAGCATCAGAGGCAGGATTTGAAATGAAACCTTCTTACTGTAGATCCAGTGTTCTAAGCCCCTCCCCCCCCCTTAACATTATCTTAATGTGCATGACATATGTTAGAGTGGAAGTATTACCAACAAACTGTTGATGAACTGGGGTAATTTCATTTTTAGTTGCTTGCAATTCTCACTTGCACTGCCCAGCTCTACAGTTAGCATGGTTTTCATCAAGATCCTTCAGTGCTACTGACCAAGGAAGCCCATTTCAGTTCCACACCTCTGATTTCTTTTCTTGCCCACTAGCTTTAAAACCAAACTAGTGGGACTGAATGATTTTGGAATGGCTCCAAAGCCGAGCAAAATGCATCCCAAATTGGCCTTCTGCCCAAAGGTATCATTTTCAACTGTGAGTTGCCCTTAATTTTGAAAATTATCCTTTTTGTTTTTGCTTTTTCATAGCATGAGTAAGAATTAAGGCCCTAGCAAGGCGTCTGCTTTTTCCCCCTCCTGCCTTTATCTCCTTTTCCTTACAAGGTTTCTTTTCCTGAAGCAACAAGAAGAGACACAAGTCTTTTTCTTTATCAGAGAAAAAATTCAGGGCAAATGAAGCAAATTCCTTTTCTTCCCCTGTACTCAAGGCTTCGTTTGTGTACTAATTCCCATAGGTTATCTAGGGCATAATCTTGGAACTCAACATTCATTTGTAGTTGGAGTCTTGGCCTTCAGATATGGACAGGAAGGCCCTCCTCCTTTGCCAGTAACATTATTAATGGGGATAATGCTAAGCAGCAGTACCATTTATATTGGTGTAAATAGCAAATTATGCTATGATTAAGGATAACAATTGATAACACATGTATTTAGTAAACATGAGTGCCAGGATGTATAAAACATAAGCCACATGGTAACACTCGCTGTTTTCTAAGACAGAAGAATTGGGGGTTGGTGAAGGGACCACTTTCAGAGAGCAAGCTGTTGCAATATACATATATACACATGCATACATAGTACATGTGTGCATATAAATATACATTTACATATATTTATAAACACACATGCATAGAATAGGGAGTTTGTTGCCATATAACAAATTGCAATATACATATACATGCATATAATGTTGTATTTCTGTATATGTCAAGTTTTATATAATGGATATATATTCAAATGTAAAGTTATATAATACATACATATGTTGCTCTTCAGTTATTTCAATCATGTCCAACTTTTTGTGACTCCATTTGGGGTTTCTTGGCAAAGATATAAAATGGGTCGCCATTTTCTTCTCCAGCTCATTTTACAGGTGAGGAAACTGAGGCCAACAGGATTAAAGTAACATGTCCAGGGTCACACAGATAGTAAATGTCTGAGGTCAGATTTGAACTTGGAAGATAAATCTTATCGACTCCACTCAGTCCACCATGCCACCTAGCTGCCCACATACCCGTATACTTATGCACAGGATAAGAGAAAGGGACTGGAGCTGAATTAGGAAGGCAGGCAATAAGAATTTGTTAAATATTTACTGTCTTAGACTGAGGCAGCTAGGCAGTGCAATGGAATGGCAAACCACTCCAGTCTCTGCCAAGAAAATCCCAAACATGGTCATGAAGAGTCAGATACAACTAAATAACAAAATGTGCCAGGCACTGTGCTAAGCATTGGCTGTAGGAATATAAACAGAAAAAAACGATAGTCCCTGCCCTCAAGGAACTTATATTCCAATGGAGGAAGACAATGCATAACATGGAACTGCAAGGATTGAGGGACATACACACTGGGGTTTCCTGGTGAATTCTGGAGTCAGAAGCATAAAGAGGAAATGAAGAATGCCTGGCTGACCTGGATCCGTTTGCAAAATGTAGCCTTTTGAAGAAACTCACCAATGAGAGAAGGTGGGCAATATGGTGGAGGATATTTCAAGGTAAGAAGAATTCCAGAATGAGAAGGTTGTTGAGTCATTGTGGGGAAGACTGGTGAGTCAGAAGCACAGAAAAGAGGGGAATTAAACATGGTTGGTGTAGACCTGTCTCTCAAATGTAGGCCTCTGGAAGGAGGTCATGATGAAACTAGAGGGTGGGGATGGCAGTGGGATATTCTGAGATGAAGAGGTCTCAGGCACTGAGGGAAGTTGCAAGGTAAGAGGTCAGTTGAGTGATGATGGTGATGAGAGTTCCTTTCTAGAGGGAATTCTTTGATTAGAAAATCTCTACCATCACATCAGCACCTTTTCTGTAACTTAAGAATGTTGAGTCATCTAGGACACTGAGAGGCTAAGAGATTTGCCCAGGGACACATATCTAGTGGGTGTCAAGGGTGAGACTGCAATCCCACTCTTCTTGGGATCTGTGATCAATTCTCTATCCATACAAGGATGGGGAGCCTACAGCCTCAAGGCCACATGGGACCCTCTAGGTCCTCAAGTATGGCCCTGAATTCATTGGATTCAGTCAAAGGACTGCACTTAAAGACCTAGAGGGCTCCACATAGCCTCAAGGCCACAGGTTCCCCACACCTGCACCATACCAATCTGTCTCTGAATATGTCTACTTATCTTGTCTGTTGTGAATTATGTCTTGTATATCTCATGTATGTATTTATACATATAAATTCTTTTTATATGTGTTCACACACATACATATATACAAATATACAATATACTCTACACACACACAGACACACACAGAATAGCAGACTGTTATAAATGGCAGCAGACAGTTTCTTCTTTGGTCTTAATCATTCAAGATCTGTTCTTTGGGAAGACTATGCCTACAAGGGAAGTACACATCTTCAGAGATGCCAACTGGCTTTTTGTGCCTATTGGAAGCGAGATTTATGTTTTATTGTGATTCGTTATTTTTTTTTAAACTTCTAACAAATTCTGCTTGCATCTGGAAAAGCTGCTTTTAAAAAGAAGGCTCATTGCATTAGCTGTTTATAAATATCTTTTAATCTGCCAATGAAAAATGCACATTAATGGTTAGTCACAGCACACATCTCTTTAACCTTACGTATTGTTTCGATACCATGGCATATCACATTGTTTTTATTGCTGGAAATATTTGTTGATTAAGTACTATGTTCATGACACTGATGGCAATTCAGGAATGAAGAAACTGTGGTTCTGTCAACAGAGAAGCCACTGAGCCTTACTAGGAGGTAGCTGGACTCCAGCAAGAGGTTACTCATTCCTTGAACAACACTTTACATTTTTCATTGACTCATAAACATTTATGGTACCTTTTGAATAGATTTTTTTTGGCTAACGTCATGATGGGTGCCTTCCCTCAAGGAGTTTACAATCTACTAAATTCACAGAGATGAATTTCACTTTGGGGCAGGTAGGTGGCACAGTGAATAGAGCACAGGTCCTGGAAGACCTTAGGAAGACCTGAGTTCAAATTCAACCTCAGACACTTGACACTTAACTAACTGTGTGACCTGGTGCAAGTCACTTAACCCCAACTACCTTGCCTGCCCCCTCTAAAAAAAAATTCACCTTTAGGTGACTGAAAAGATAAAAGTGTATAGCACAGAAAAGAGATTAAATCAGTCTCTATGGATTGCATCTCTTGTTACAGGAAAGCCTCCAAAGTAGTGAGACACAGTGAGAAGTAGACTGGCATGGTGTGCTGGACCTGGAATCTGAAAGACACGAATTGAAATCATGTCTCTGACATATACAAGATGTATGCCCATAGGCAAGTCACTGAACCTCTCTGTGACTCAGTTTCCTCAGGTATAAAAGTAGACATTGGACTTGATGATCTCTAAAGTCCCTTCCTATTCCAAATCTATTATCCACTGTATGGTGACACAAGATTGAAGCCCCAGCTAAGTTTTCAAAGAGGAAAAAATATTTAAAATATTTGATTACAGAAAATGCAATAGAAAAAACAGTTATTAAGCATTTAGCATGTAAATGGAATTGTCTGAATGTTTGATGGTCTACTATGACTTTGATCCTTTGATTATGCCCTCTGAATTTATATGCCCAGAGGATAACATCTGGAAGGATAAGAGGAAAATGAAGGCGTACTCACCATGAACACAATGACATCACCCTTCAGGGATCCCATTCAACATACATTTATCATTTGCTTTATGTTTCCAATATTCCTGTCTTCAGATGATGTTGTATGATTGCAACAAGCCCCCAAACATTACAAATTTGATCTCTAATGTGATTCCTAATCACTTGGGAGAGTTCAGCCTAACTATCCACACATGATAAATTATGTGGATGAAGAAGAGGAAGAATAGCTGTTGTCTTGATTGTAATGTGCAGTTGAATGTACAAACTTCAGAGGCCACTCTCAATGTCTCTCTATATCTATATCACCCTCCTTCCCACCCCAGTATCCATCTCTATATGTCATCATTTATGTCTATATGTCATCTATAGGCATCTCTGTTTCCATTTATCTCTGTATGTATCTGCTTATCAGTTTATGTACTTCCAGGGGGGAAAAAATCCCTCTAACAATACAGACTGGCATCTTCTCTGAAAGTCATAGTCTTGGGAAATTGCTGAGAACATTGTTTTCTTGTTGCCTGCAAACGTTCCCATATATCTCTAATATCCAAATAATATTCACTTGATTTCTCTCTCCCTGATAGTTATTGTACTTTATTTCTTCTCTTTTTCATGACTAAACTTCTTAAGAAAACCATCTATAATCAGTGCTTACCTCATTCTTTTTCAGACTGAATCTCCTGCTCACTTAGGTTGGAAGTGAAGCAGCCACTCACAGGTTTGATCCCATTGCTGATTGGGACAGGAGATTTGACCTGCTCCATTTCCAACCTGGGCTTTTTACTCCTCCCTAGGAAGCCTAAGGACTACTCCCTCCAATGGAGCAGATCTCTCTCCTTCTATGCCTTCTCATTCCACTTGGATGTTTTCTCACAAGTATTTCCATAGAGAATTTATCCAAATGCCCTGGAAACTTTCATCTTAATTTTTTTTCTCCTATTTTACAGTTATGAATTTATTTACCAGGCTGTTAATTTGTTGTTGTTCACTCTTGCTATGAGATTTTCCACTCTTTGGGGTCACATATACCCTTGATGTCTTTTGCACAACTTCTCTCATTCAAATCATCATTAATCATGTTCTGCAATTTATTAACATAAATTTGTCATTTTGTGTAGAATCAAAATTGGAAAGGAGCTAGGCAGTCATTGAGTAGAACCTATACTTGAAAAAGAGTCCAACTATAATCTAACAAATGGTTAACTTACACATCTCTGATTTTACAAACCCTGCACCCTCCAAGGGAGTTTATTCTAATATGTTGATGGCATTCATTGCTAGGAAGAACTGTTTTGTGGCATCTAGCCTGTGCTTGTATGCATCTCTGATGATGCAAGGCCCATATCTTTGAAGGAGCCCATACCAATTTGTGGACAGCCTTCATTGTTAGAAATACTTGTTTTTTGGCATCCAGCCTAAATTGGACCTTTTTCACCCTCTGCTCATTGTTCCTGGCGGTGCTTTCTGACACTAACCAAAGCATGTCTAATCCGTTCTCTTCATGACAGTTCAAAACCTTGATGGCAGTTTAGACTAATCATCGCCAGTTCCTTCAAGAGATCTTCATATGACATGTACTTGAGGCTCTCACTACTCTAACTGCTTTCTTCTGAATGTACTCCAGCGTCCCAATGTCCTTCCTAAACTCTGGATTCAAGTGCAGACGACAATCCTCCAACACTGGTATGGCAAGTGCAAAGGGAATCTTTCCCTGATTCCAGGAGGCTCTACATCTCATGTTGCCTGAGATCACATTACATTTTTTGGGCTCTCCTATCTCACAGCCGGCTCATTTTGAACTCCCAGTCCACTAAACATCCCAGACCTCTTTCTGAGAAACCGTCATCTAGTTGTGACCTTCTATCTTATAGCTGTGATGGTAATTTTTTTGAACCAAAGGGTAAGAGTCAACCTTCATCTCTATTGAGATTAATTTTATTCAATTTAACACAATGTCCAGTCCTGTCAAGAACTCTTTGAATCCTTACTCTGTCATCCAGTGTGTTTTCTCTCCTGGTCAGAAAAATCTATTAAACTGGCAACTACACCTCTGCCCAAGGCATTGGTAATCAATTAAGGGCCAACTACAGCTTTTCCAGATTGCCTCCCAAGTGGTCATAGAACCATCAGTGACTGCCCTCTGAGGCTAGTAATTCATCCTGTTCTTCCTCTATCTAAATGTCTCTTATCCAAACAACATTTTTCTATCTTTTCCACTTGAATAACATGAAGCAAATGTTATCTTCAGGATTCTCTTGGTCTACTCATTTAATGAGCCCATCAAAAAAAGATGAAACCAACATGGCTCTTAGTGATCACCTTTTCCTTTTCTAGATGTTCTCTGACCATCCCTTTAATATACCTCTCTAGGATTTTGCCTGGACTTTATAATAGCAGACACTCACACGATGTGCTATATATTTTGCATATACATGCATTATCCCATTCCATCTTAACAACAAACCCGTGAGGTACTGTATGTGCTATTATTGTTCCATTTTACAGCTGAGGAAACTGAGTCTGAGAAAGGTTAAATCACTTGGTCTAGATCAAACCTCTATTAAGTATCATAGGCAGAGATTTGAATGCAAGTCTTACTGACTCTAAATCTGACGTTCAATCCAGTATGCCATGTAGCTGTCTCATTGTCTTTTAGATTGGTGGCTCTATTCTCCTCACTTTTTGAAAATTAGATCCATGCTTGCTCTTCTCCAGTCCTATACCATGTCTTCTGGTCTCACAAATCTTTCTTTTAAAAATATCATTTATTTATTAAAACATTAATTTAAATTTTTTAAAATTCAGAATTCTCTCCCTCTTTCCTATCCTCCTCTACCAATTGAGAAAGCAAGAAATGTGATATCAATTATACATGTGAAATAATTGAAAACATATTTTGATATTAGCTATGTTGCAAAAAATCAAGAAAAACATAGAAATTGAAAAATTATACTCTGGTAAGCACTCAGACTTCAGCAATTCTTTCTATGGAAGTGGAGAGCATTTTTTATTGTAAGTCCTTTGGAATTGTATTGTATCATTGTATTATTGGGAAAACCTAAGTTGATCACAGTTGATCATCATATAGTATTTCTGTTACTATGTAAAAATGCTCTTTTGGTTCTGTTTACTTCACTTTGCATCAGTTCATGTACATTCTTCCAAGTTTTTCTGAAATCCTCCTGTTTGTCATTTCTTATAGCACAATAGTATTCCATCATAATCATATACTACAACTTGTTCAACCATTCCCCTCTTGATGGGCATCCCCTCAATTTCCAGTTCCTTGCCACCAGAAAAGAGCTGCTATAAATATTTTTGTACATATAGGTCCTTCTCCTTTAAAAAATATTTTTGGGATAGAGACTTAGTAATAGTAATTGTTGGGTCAAAATGTATACACAGTTTTATAATCCTTTGGGATTAGTTCCAAATTGCTCTCCAGAATGGTTGGATTGGTTCACAACTTCACCAACAATGCATTAGTGTCCCAATTTTTCTCTATCCCCTCCAGCATTTGTCATTTTCCTTTTCTGTAATATTAGCCAATCTTATAGGTACGAGGTGGTACCTTGGAGTTCTTTTAATTTGCATTTTTCTAACCAATAGTGATTTCCCCCCCACATGACTATAGATAGCTTTGATGTATCTTCCTAATAGTGAAATTGACTCAGTAATCCTATCTACCAATTTTTGTTCATTGTTTTACCTTTCCTTATATTGTATGTGGGGTTCTTTTAAATTTCTCTCAGGTTCTACATTATTAGAAAAGGTGAGCAGGATCTTCAGTTGTGATTTTGATTAGGTGACCTTAGGTAAGTCACTTGAGCTCTCTTGTCCTCACTTTCCTTGTCTTTTAGACTGGATATTTTTTGAGGTCTCTCTTGGTTCTAAAGTTAGGATCCCATGATTCTGTCATTGCCAATCTCCTTTCCAACTCTCCATTCTCTTTTTCCCTTGTCCTTTTTTATATAACTGTCAGTTTCCCATCTGCCAACCCACAGAACTTCACTTTGTAACATAGAACGCTCAGTTCAAACTAACCTGCATTCTTGTATGTAATAATATATACAACACAGAGTGCCTATGACCCCTCCTGTCTGTACCAAGAGGAAGGAAGTACATTTCACCATCTGTCCTTTGGGACAAAGATTGGTCCTTGACTATGAAGTCAACTGCCTTTGAATGCCATTTTGTTTTATGTTGTTGTGGCATTGTTTCCCTTCTTTACTGATGTCTTTTTTAAAAATCATAATAATTTTGGACCCACCCACCTGGGGAACTTTCCCTCATAATAGAGGAAAAATAGTAAAGCACATAGTAAATATCTTTCAAAATTGACCCCATTCTGCACTCCCAGCCCCCATCTCTAAGAAGTAAATTTCTGCCTCTCTTCTCTAAAGGCTCCATTCCACAACTCTGGCTTCTAACTAGTGCACAAATGCTTTGAAAAACCTTAAAACTCTATATAGCTGTGTATCATTATCAGATCACATTTCTAGAGGTAGAAAGTAGAACATGATAGGGTTCAGAGGAGTCACACGTGGAACCTTGGGTTGCATGTAGCCTACAATGCTCCTGAGTGCAGCTTGGACCAGATTAAAATGTAATTGGGAAGTATTTAACAAAATAAAGAAAAATACAATAAAACATAAATAATATTACATGTAAAGAACCAAGTTACCATGCAGCCTGCAGGGATCCTTCACAGATAATATAGTGATCCCTGTGATCTATTTGATGATCTATTAGTGATCTGAGTTTGACACCACTGATCTAGTTCAAGCCCCTAGTTTTACAGATGAAGAAACCGAGGCCCAGACATGTGAAATGATTTGCCCAAGATTTTAGAAGAGCAAGTGGTAGAGTCAGAGTTTGAATTTCAGTCCTGTGCTTATCCCACAGTGCCACGGTGCTCCCATCACTACAATACAGGCCATGCTTTTGATGTTTGGGTAGTATATGCTTGTGTGTGTGTATGTAAGAGAGAGAGAGACAGAGAGAGAGAGAGAGAGAGAGAGACAGAGAGAGAGAGAGAGAGAGAGAGAGAGAGAGAGAGAGAGAGAGAGAGAGAGAGAAAGAGAGAGAGAGAGAAAGGTACTGGCCATATTAAAAATGGATGTTTTCCCAGGCCCCAAACAAATTTGAGGAAAAATGAGCCAAAAATTTATCAAAAAATAGTTATTAAGCTCCTTATTTGTGCCAAATACTGCATTAAGTTCTGGAGAGAGTGGACAAAAATTGAACAGAACATGCCCTCAAGGGGCTTACATTGTGTCAGAAGAGACAGCATATACAGATAGAAGTTTATACAGAAGAAATCCAATGAGTCCTGGGTGAGCACTACTAGAGATGCTTGCATCCAGGAGCCCAAGCTCTGGCATTTTTTCTTCTTCCTTTGGCAACCTCTCAGCCCAAGACTGATGCTGGCAGACCCTCCTTAATCAGAAGGTGAGCTGGTGCTAAAATGGAATTTCCTGTTGGTACTAAAGCTTGTGTCTGCCTCAATTTTGTAATGGGGGAGACAAGAGTGTCCACTGCATGAGACCAATGCATGGCTGTCACCCAGTGCACACAGCAGGATGGCACAACCTAAAGTAACTTTTGTCCCTAACTTCAACAATGAGGTGGGAGGAGGATTGAGGAGGGGCAAGGCAATTAAAGGTAAATCACCCCACTGAGGCTCGTCTTCTGGGACGTTGTGGCAGCTGCAGCTGATATTGCACAGGGAGATGCAGCTGCTTATGGATGCATTAGGAAGTAAAGGCTTCTGGATCTCAGTTGCCACATTCCTCATGTGCAAAAGAAGGGCCAGAATGGGCAGGGAGGGACAGAAGCAAGGAACATAAGTAAATTTAATTTTCACAGAGAGCTCAGTATGCTAATACTGAGTAGCATCATTGTGTTAATGTGGAATTTGATTTACCAAGTCTCTTGTGACTGGTTTCAGGAAATTGGGTTAACATCGAAAGGACAAATTTGCCTTTTTTTTTCTCCAGGCTTCCATAACCCTTGAATGGTCCTGCCAAACAAGTGGGCACAAAGTTAGCACGGATCCGATCCCTCTGAGTGCCTTAGGGGTCTCTGCTGGGGCTGGAGCTGTTTAACATGCTTAATCAATGAATTGGATTAGGGCATAAATGACATGCTTATGTGATTTGCAGATTGCCCAAGTCTGGAAGGGATGTCCAACACACTGGATAGATGTTAGCATCCATCATGATTTTGACAGGTTATATTAGACCAACCTTAACAAGAGACATTTTAATAAGGATAAATGTAAAGTCTTATACAGGGATTCAAAGAATCAACTTCTCAAGTGCCATATTGGGGAAGCCTATTTGTAAAAAAAGATACAGGGGTGTTTGTATACTCTGTATGAGTAAATTGTGTGATACAGCAGGCCAGGAATCTAATGCAAGCCAAGGTTCCATGAGGAAAGACATCGTGTCCAATGTTGCTCTGGTAAGACTACGTCAGTTATTTTAGGTTCATTTTTTGACACCAGTTTGGGGAGAATGTTACTCTGATAATCTAGAGAGTACTCAGAGGAGGGCAAGCAGGAAAAAGGGAGGCCCAAGAGGACAGAACCAAGAGGATTTGGTAGGTGGGTATGGATAGCAAAGGGACAAATCTAGACTTTATATAAAGAAAAACTCCTTCTTACCTAAAGTTATCCCAAAGTGATCTACTTTGAGAGGCAGTGGGTTCTACTACCCATTGACAGAAGGCTTGGAACTAAGGTTTGATGACTATTTGTCAGAGAGGATGTAGAAAATATTCTTGTTCAAGTATGGGAGAGAGTCTAGGTGGTCTCAAGGTCCCTTCTAACTCTAAGATTTGTGTCTTTCTGACCCATGGTAGGAACACAGGGAGACAGATTTTGAACAATTCCTGTTGGACAGGCTATCTGGTAGCAAAGAAAGTTTAGGGTTTAGTTGTTACTTTCCTAGTTTGCAATCAAGGTTCAACTTTACTCAGTCAAATATTAGTATGAAAGCTCCATAAATGCAAGGACTATTTCACCTTTGCCTTTGTATTCCCAGCCTTTAGCACAATGCCTAACACATAGTAAGCCCTTAAATGCTTCTCGATTGATTGATAGATAGAAGTACATGTAATTGCATATGCTTGACTTTGCACTTAATAATTCTAATCTGTTTCATGAGGAGTACTTGGCAATATCAACATCTTGGTTTTGGTTTGCCCCTGGAAATTCAACAGGTGGTCTGTGACTTTCCTTATGCTACTGCTGACATCACCTCTAGATCAATATTTAGAAGCTATGCCCACATGAAGCAGAGCAGGAGTGACTAGGATAATTCACCAAATTACCTTGATTTTCAAGCCTGGTCACATCCAGTTGCCTAGGAGTGTATCTTTGGGTCACTAATGTTTCCCAGTTTATGTGGTTGTCATGTCAAAAAACAAAACAAAACATGGATGGAAAACCAATTTGCTGCCATATGAGAGAAGGGGCTTAGAGAGAGGAGGGGGACACCAAGCTCCCTAGAGAAAAAAAATAAACAAGTTCAATTGTATTTATTACTGAGTTGATCATTTTAGAAGCAGGATATTGTCAAGTCTTCTTAATGTAATGGATGGGGAAAGCAGTAGCAAGGAGCTTAATAAAAAGCAGAACATTCTTTACATCAGGCTGGCTGAGTTGTAGAGTAGTTTGTTGGATATACCAGAGCTCAAATGCCTGATGTAGACTGTTAAAGCCTGAGGTGTGCTGGACAGAGCCCTCATTTCCCAGCCTGAATCTGTCATTTGGAGGATCCTGGGGGACAATCACTTAGCTTTTTATTTGTTGTTGTTCTTTTTTTAAAAAAATTAACTTTTGTTTATTTTTAGTTTGCATCATTCATTTTCATGAGATTTTAAGTTACAAATTTTCTCCCCATCTTTCCCCTACCCAGCATCCCAAAGCAGTGATCCCACTGTATACTCCCTCCCCTAATCTGCTCTCTCCTATATACTCCCCCATCACCCCTCTGACTTTCCATTAGGGCAAGATGGATCTCCTTACCCCAGTGCCTGTATATCTTAATTCCCAGTTGCATGTAAATAATAATAATAATAATTATTATTATACATAAATATATATATATATTTAACATTTCATTATAGAACTTTAAATTGTAGATTATTTCCCTTCCTCCCTCGTTCCCCACCCCCACTGGAAAGACAAGCAATTCAACACAGGCTGTATATGTGTAGTTTTCAGAACATCTCCACAACGGACATATTGTAAAAGACTGGCTATATTTCCCCCTATCCTGCCCCCCCCCATTCTATTCTCTACTTTGTCCCTGTCCCTTTACAGAAGTGTGTACTTCCAGCAACCCTTCCTGCTACACTGTCCTCTCCTCCATTATCCCCCCTCTCATCCCCATCCCTCCTACTCTCCTGTAAGGCAAGATATGCAATTTAGAGTGTATGTCATTACTTCCCTAAGCCAAATTTGATGAGAGTCAGATTGAGCCATTCCCTTTTGCCTCCCTGTTCTTCCCCTCCATTGTAATAGTTACCCTTGCCTCTTCTATATAAGATGATTAACCCCATTCTGTCTCTCTCTGTCTCCTCTCATTCTATTTCTCTCCTACCTCTCAATTTCACCTTTTAAAATATCATCCCTTCCTATTAAATTGATCCTGTGCCCTCTATGTACACATATATACACACACACTCACATATGTATTCATATGCATATATATAGCCTGCTATATAGACATATGTGTATGTATACATATATATATATATATATATATATATATATATACATTTATATTCCCTTCACCTATCCTCATACTGAGAAAAGTTTCATAAGTTACAATTAATGTTTTTCCATTTTGGCATGTAAGTAGTTCAACTTTGATAAGTTCATTATGATTTCTTTTCCGTGTTTACCTTCT
>CM053590.1:13603705-13630328 GCA_028646515.1 Pseudochirops corinnae | reverse complement strand
TACTTGATTTTATATTTTTCATCAATTTTCATTATTGAACTATTTGTCTGTAGTTTCTTTCTTTGCTTTATCTCTTCCTAGTTTGGAGTCAACCATCTCTTTCTCATAAAAAGACTTTGTTGGGTTGCCTTCTTGTTACATTTTTGTGAACATTTTACATAGTATCATAGACACAACAAGATTTTCAGAATGTGTTCATCCATGCATATACTAATCTCTCTGAAAAAATCTATTTTTAATCTCATCTTTAAGGTTAAACACAATTTTTAATTTTAAAAAATAAGTTTAGTTCACTTTTAGTTTCTTTGGTTTGATGAATAAAAGCAGTGTCCTTAACAATTGTATATCTAATAAATATTCACCTCAAAACACTGAATACCCTGGAAGCACACCCTAATGAAATGAAATGCATTTAACTATGTGTAGCAACATAGCTATTTGTTCTTTAATGTTTTGATTGAATTTGATTGTCAATCCATCTGAACCAGAGGTTTGTTTTTCCCTGCATTTGGGAATTCATTTGTGACTTGATAAATTTCTTTTTCAACGATCAGATTGTTTAGATTCATTTTCTCATTTTGCTCACCTATTTTATATTTTTTGCAAATAATAATCTATTTCATTTGTTTTCAGCTTTATTGGATTGTGATCAGACTTTATAATCTTCCTCATTTCCTTAACATTTATTATCAATACTTCTTTTTGTTTCTTATTTTCTAATTTGTTTCATTTCCTCTTAAAAATAAAATTAGTTAATCATTTATGTATTGGTCTTCAAATATAGTTCTTAGCTTTGTCAGCTCAATATTTTTTTTTACTTTGATTTCTTTCTCATTTTTATATGGCACTTTTATGCTTTTTTAGATATTATTAATTAGTTGTTTTCTAGGGTTTTCATTGCATGCTCAATTCATTGTTCTTCTCTTTCTCTCTTTTGTTGATATGAGTTGAGAGATGACATTTCCTCTAAGGACTCCCTTACCTATATAGCAATGCCCTTGCATATTAGAGGAGCTTAATAAATATTTGCCTAATTAGATTTATAACAAATCCCTCAAATTTTGACATTTCCCCATTCTTATTATTTTCTTCAATAGAAACTGTCCTGTATGTGATTTTATTCTCATTTCATATTTATTTTTTTTGTCTACTCCCTTTGTTCGTATGTCCTTGACTGATTATAATTCTTAATTGATTATAACTTTTGTTATAGGATTTAAAGAATGCATTTACTGTTCCTTCCTTTTTCTTTTTGTATTTGTTTGTGAATTTTTATGAATATGATAGATTATTGTATCATTTTTTCTATCTTTGATATTGAGCACAGAACTGAAGCTCAGGAGAGAGACTGGAGCTGAATATATAGATGTGTGAATCATTTACATAGAGATGAAATTTAAACACATGAGAAGTAATGAGGTCACTAAGTGAGAGAAAAGTGAAGTGGGTGCAGGACAGAACCTTGGGGAACATCTACAATTAGTAGACATGGCAAGAATGAAAATTCAGTAAAGGAGACTTAGAAAGAGCAGACAGAGAAGTAGGAATGAACCAAAAGAGAATGGTATCATGAAAATACAAAGAGTAATGCCTCAGCCAAAGTAAAAAAAAAAAAAACAGGGGTAGCAATCCTTATCTCAGACAAAGCAAAAGCAAAAATAGATCTAATTAAAAGGGATAAGGGAGGAAACTATACTGCTAAAAGGCACCATCGAAAATGAGGCAACATCATTAAATGTTTAATTTATGCACCAAGTGGTACAGCATCTACATTCCTAAAGGAGAAATTAAGGCAAAAATATTTATTGCAGCTCTTCTTATGGTGGCAAAAAACTGGAAATTAAGGGGATGCCCATCAATTGGGGAATGGCTAAACAAGTTGTGGTATATGAATGTAATGGAATACTATTGTGATATAAGAAATGGGAAGGAGATGGACTTCATATTTACCTGGAGAGGCTTACACAAACTGATTGCTAAGTGAGAAGAGCAGAACCAGGGAAAATTTGTACACAATCACAGACATATCGTATGTGTGATGACCAGTTTTGATAAACTGGACTCTTCTCAGCAACACACAGGTAGTTATAAGACAACTCTACAAGTCTCAGGATGGAAGGAGATATCTACATTGGGAGAAATATCTAGAAAGAACAGAGTTTAAATGGAGACTGAAGCAATCTACATGCTATTGTTCTTTTTCATGTTTGGTTTTCTTTCTTTTTTCCCATTGTTCACTCCATTGGTTACAGCCCTTCTATACAACCAGACTAATGTCCAATGTGAAAGTATTTGCAGATCTTATACTTGATTGCATGCTGCCATGGGCAGTGGGGGGGGGGGGGGAGAGGATAGAGGGAGGGGAGAAAATTTGAAACTCAAGGGATTCTGGAACTGAATCATGTAAACTAAAAGCAAATAAGCAAATCAATTAATAAAAGAAAAGAAAAAATAATTTAAAAAAAAAGAAAATACAGAGAGTATCAAGGAGGATAGGGTGGATGTCAAACATTGCCAGAAGACCAAGGAGAGTAAGAATTAAGAGGAGGTTATTAGATTTCAAGGTTGATAGCACTAGTAACTTTGGAGGGAGCAGTTTCAATGTCTTGGTTAGATTGAAAACCAAATTGTATGGTATTAGGAAGAGAATGGGATGTAAGAAAGTTGAGACACTTACTGTAGATGGCTTTTTCAGGGAGTGTGGCTGAGAAAGAGAGGAGAAACAGAAGATAATGAAGGGGAGATAATAAGTGGATCTAGTGAGTGGTTTGTTATTTTTTTTTTTTAGAAAATAATGAGTTTTATATGGATATATTGTATATTATATGGATAATTGTGTAGGCAAGGGGGAAGGATTCAATAGGTGAGGAGCAATTGAAGATTAGAGAGAGATGATAAAAGGGGCAATCTGATGTAGAAGTGGGAGGACAAGGATTAAGGAGAGTAAGAGGAGAGGAAATGGAGGCAATGAGTGTAGACAGCTTCTTGTTTTTCTACTGAGAAAGGGAAAAGAGATAAAGGATGATAATGGGAGGTGAACTAGTGAAGTTTTTTCTGGATGAGGAGATGGGTGTGTTTGAGAGTAGTAAAGCAATAAGGAAGGAAGAAGCAGACAGAGAGACTGAAGATGAAAGACAGAGAGAGAGAGAGAGAGAGAGAGAGAGAGAGAGAGAGAGAGAGAGAGAATGGTTGAAAAAGGTAGTCATTGCACATAGGAAAAATACAAAATGCAAGAATCCCTATTGCCTAAAAGTATAGTTGGATGGGCAGCTGTTGACCTAGGCCATCAATATAAATGTCCTAACCAGAATTTAGATTGACAATGAGCTGGATCAGAGGTGAAGATCTTGAAGAGAAAGGGCTCAATCCCATTTGGAATACTGTCATGTTTTAAATAACTTTGAACTACTCCCTTCAACCTGAAGCCAGATTTCTAACACTGATACCCTTCCAAAGTTACTATGGGGCATAGAATCATGAACCCTCCCAACCTCAAAAGAATCAAAATAGCAAATGACCTAAAGAGGAAAGGAAAGATGTATGTGGAGGTAAGCAGCAATCTGAATATGATTGAATATGTTTTTATATGCAAGAAGTAGTAGAAAATAAATTAATAAAGACATTAATCAGAAAAAGAAAACAGACTAGTCATAATTATCAAATGAGATAATATTTCTAAAAATCTTTAGTACAATGCCTGGTGCATAGTAGGCACTAAGTAGTGTTTGCTCCCTTTCTTCCTTCTATCACCCACCCCTGTACTGAGGGTAGGAGATAAAAGATGTGGAGCTGAGAGGCTTCATTTATATCCACCACATCTTGAAAGAACGAAGGGAAGGCTCTAGGGCCTTGGGTCAATCCTTTTGTGTGTTCAACCATTAATCACTACCAAATATTAAGAACCTAATCTACAACAGATCCAGTTCTAAGTGTCAATGATATAAGGACAGAAGTGAAACCATCCCTCTCCTCAGGAAGCTTCTGGTTTACTGGAGCAGACTACGTGTAAACATTAGAATGTGTACAGAATGTATTCAAAAGGATTTACATGGCAGTTTTGCAGCTGGGGGGAAAGCCCCATGCAAGACTTGTTTCTTGAGCTGAATCTTGAAGGAAACTAGGGGTTCAAAGGAGGGGAGGTAAGAAAGGAGCACATTCTAAGGCACAGTGATAGCAAGTACAAATGCACTGAGATGGGGGATAGGGAGATGTGTGTATTAGACAAGTGAGCCCTTATGGCTGGAATACGGAGTATGTGGAGAAAAGCAGTGAATACTAGAAAGGTGGGAATGGGCCAGACTGTGGAGATCTCTAGATACCAAACAGAGGACTTCATCCTGAAGGCATTCGGGAGCCAGTGGAGTTTGTAGAGTGGGGCAAGAATAGGGGTGACATGATCAGACAAGCACTTGAGAAAAATTACTTTGGAAGCATAGAGGATTATGAATTGGAGTGGAGAGGGACCTGACAGAGAGAGAATGAGGAGGATGTTCTGGCATAGTCTAGGCAAGAACTGAAGGATGACTCCAAGGTCGTGACCCTGGATGACCAGCAGGATGGTGATGCCCTTAACAGTAATAGAGAAGTTGGTTGGGCAGAAGGATTGTAGGCTGAGTTTGGTACATGTTGAGCATGGAGAAGAATGATACAGAATTTGGAAGCATAGAAGAGCTGCAATCTGCTCCACTGAGGGATTAGCCACTTCAAGGAGATCATTAATTCATTGTCATATCCATGGGTAGAAGTGGACCTCATTTCTAAAGAACATGATATACAAATTTCTGCTGTCCTTTTAAAATAGGAATAGATAAATTAAAGGCAATTGCATTTTGTATACATACATATATATGTACGCACACACATACACACATTCACCACTTGGTTCCTTTAAATAACTGTCCTTTCTTGAGGAATCTTCTTTTAATTTATAAAAATGCAATTTACAAACATTTTAATAAGTGTCTTAAAGGAACATGGCCACAGCATAAGGCAAGATACCCTCACATGGCAGCTCATTCTGGAGACCCACAGACAAACCAAAGAGAAGGAATCAGGTGGTATTAGGATTGTTCTTGCCATGACAAAAACCAATGTGACAATAGGTTCAATCCCACCATTCCTAACATAGGCATCATTAGGGCCTCACTACAATGCCATGTTGAGGATCAGTTGGAACTGAGGATGGTTACCTTGGAGAAGAAAAGACTCAGGGAAGTCTCATCATCATCTTTGAGAATTGGGAAGTGTTGCCATTTGGAAGAGAGATTAGATTTGTTCTTGGCCTCAAAGGATAAAACTTGTAATAATAGAAGGACAATTTAAAAAATAAGCAATTTTAGGTTTGATATCAGGAAAATATTGTTAACAATTAGAGCTGGCATAATGTGGAACTGGACTGCCTGTCAAGATATCAGCTTCTCTACCACTAGAAGTCTTCAAGTGAAGGCTAGGTGACCACATCAGATACTCTGGAGAGGAGATTCCTGTGCAGGAGGAAGTTGTATTCAATTGTTACTGAGATCCCATTCAACCCTGAGATTCTGCTGTTGTGGATAGGGTGCGTTTCTAGCAGCAAATTATTGATTTTTCTTAGTATTTCTTTTGAGATTGAAAAGTGGGGTACAAGAACAAAATAAGCCATGGAGGGAATGAGCAAGAGGAAAAAAACCAAGTAAGGCAAAGCCTTCAGACAGCTTATTTTGCCATTAAGGGAGGAGGAAGGAGTTAAAGCAATTGGTCTCTAGGGTACTTCCAGCCTTTCTATCCACTGATTTGAGCTTGACTCTGAAGGTTGTTGTGGATCATCTGGCCATTTATCCCACAGTACAGCCTCATAAGATGAGAGTTTGATGGAAATTATGACCCCTTTGTCTTTGCAGACTATCTAAACATTCATCTCAGAAGGAAGAACAAGACAAGTGAGTACATACAATTACATCCTGGTAAATTATTATTAATGCCTGAAACTGGTTAATTCCAGAAATTTGGCTTGATATGACCACAATGGCTGTAAATTTCTATATTTTACATTGCTCTGCCCATCCATCCTCCTTCCAAAGAAGACCCTCCAACAATAAATTCCAGTGATGGACAAAGGTAACACCTTAGATTTCCTGCAGGACCATTTTATAGAGAAGACGCATTATGAACCATGCTCCCTAGCAGCCAACCACTCTTGAATCCAATCCACAATTCCCTATCTCCTCAATTTTTTTCTCAAATCTGAGGTGAAAAGTTAAAATGGGGAGATATTGCTGTGTACACTGTTTTCCTCCCTCCCCACCTCCCAGTGTTTCTCTTCTCAATAAATACAATTGGTAATTAAATATTTTTTTTCTGCTGGTCTTATGGCCATATGCCTACAATATGTACAAATGCACTTGCTTTTTTTAATTCCTTTTGTTCCCAGCACTGACTGGCTGTCAGAGTGAGCCCTCCAGATTCCTGTGTGTTGGTATCCATGGGTTCTTTCTTGCCAAGCTGCCAGTCTGGAGCGTCACACCTTACTGCCTTTAAAGATTGCCCTGCAGAGATAGAGGGAAATGGCAATTTTTACATGATGCAGTCTGGCGGCCCCAGAGATTTGAAGTCAGAACTGGTGCCAAGATTTACCCAGGAGAACAAGCAGAGGCAACACAGAGAACCTGGGCCAAAGGAAAAAAAGAGGGGGAGGGGGTAGTAGGGAGGGGGAGGGGAGATTGGAAGGTAAAGAGATTGAGAAACCAGCAAGTTTGACAACAGGGGTCCTCCTCCAAGGGCTGAACTGGAGTGGACAGCTCCTTCTGACCCCACACATGGGGGTTTAGGAAGGCCTGGGTCCTACTGAAGTCAAAGGGAAGAGGTCGCTTTTTTTTTTTTTGCATACCCTAAACTGTAGTAGATTGCAGAATGTAAATGAGATAATTATTACACCAATGCTCATCAAGCTGTGCTGGAAAGACTTCAATAGCCTGATGAATATGCATGCAAATTTGTTAATTAAGTTAATTATTCTGCTGAAAATTCATTTGTCTTCCAAGGACATTTTCCCAATGATTTTAACATGCTTGTGCCATTAGTCATGCTCCGTGCCATTTAATATCACTTTTTGTCCACTTCCCCCTCTTTTTTATTTTAAAGTTTTAAAAACAGTTGATTGGTTCTTTTCATTGACCCCTGCAACGCTGGAAGTTGCCTAGAGCCAGCTTGGTAGGCATTCCGGAAAGCGCATTGCAATTAGATATTTCCTTGGTACAGAAAATGTCTGCAAAATATCACATGGAGGGGGAGATAGAAGAGCCTGACACGGGCTCATTTGAGGTAGAGTCAAAGCTGCTTTTTAGAGTGCCTGGAAGAGGGAAATCTGTCCCTGCTGTGGGCCATTTCCCAAGTTTGCTGCATTATTTTCTCCACAGATTTACCTTGCTTTGGAAGGTGTGATGTTCTCAGGATCCCCTCTCCTAGAGCTGCACAGCAATGCCCAGAAAATCTATGTGTTCAGACAAGAACAAGGACGGTGATACTTTTCTGTCACCCATGAGGGCCAAAACCTGTTACCATGGCAACAAAAGGGAATAGCGAATTTAAAATCCCACAGAAATGGCAAAATGAGACACTTTAAAGAAACAGTAGGGTTTTCTTGTCCTAGTCACAGTAACTGGAACAGAGACAGATAGAGGTCGCCATAAAAGATGATGAAGTGCTCCTGGAGAAAACAGATCAGTTCATTGAGACCTTCAAAGGGAATCCCAAACCAGTTTCAAAAATGGGATCTTTGGGGTGCCCCCTCCAACCAGATCAATTGCTCTCAAGGGTACTTTCAGCTCTTATATCCACTGATTCTAGCTGGATTTTAAAGGTTATTCTGGATTGTTTGTGCATTTGTCCCATGGTGTCTTTTTTTTTTTCAAGTAGACAAAACTACTACCAAATATTCAATTAACAAGCATTTAGTAAACTCTTACCATGTTCCAGGCATGTGCTAAGTGATGAAGATCCTAAGAAAAAGGCAAAAATAGCTCCCGCTCTCAAGAGGCTTACATTCTGATAGACAACACTACTAAGCAGTTACACAGAAGATGGGACATAATCTTGTATTTGGGAGGACCAGGAAAGGGCCCCTACCGAAGGTAATGTTGGAGCCAGCGATCCTAAAAGGTTGAAATGAGGAAAGAGAACATTCCAAGAATGAGAGAGAGCCAGTTCTTAACTAATAACATTTGGCCTGGAGCAGCACAAACCAGGCTCAGGGCAAGTGGCACCAAATGTGCCATCAGCTCTACTGTTTCTGTCTGGTCACTGTGTGACTGCTGTTGGACAGGTTGGGGAGAGGTGAGAGAAGGGGACAAGCTTATCTGACATGATGCTCAAGACAAGGAAGGCTGATGAAGCTGCAGCTTTTTTCCTATGCTGCCAAAGAACCACAAATGCTTGGGTACCTGATAAATTCAGTGCCTTGTGCCAAAGTCCTAGTGACTCAAGCCCTCACTTTAGCCCTGAAAGCTGATATCTATGAAGCCTCTTGTAGGACTCATGCCATGCAGAACCCACAAGGTGAGTTCTGTTAACATACTTTATAAAGCAAGTACATTCTTCCTATGTCACATATTTGACAAGTCACTTCATCTCTCAGGCTCTCAGAGGTTGCAAAGTAGGTGCAGATTTGCAATGGTAGATAGACTTTCTTCACCAGGGTCTATGAGGAGTTTGAGGAGGACTATTGCCTCTGATGTGGGGGCTTCCTGAACTTTCTCAGGGCTGCTCATCCACCTTTGGTGTCTACCTAGCACTTAACTCTTACCTGTGGTTCCAAGAAACTGTAACATGAGGAATGGCCACATCCTGGTAAACCATCTCAGCAGATAGCTAAACCAGGTTAAGGGTAATACATGGGTCTTAAACCTGTCAGTGAGTTAGAGGGATGTCTACCCCAAGCATGTGAAGACTTCTCCCAGTAGAATAGGTGGATGAGAACAATTTGTTCCAATGGCCATGAAGGCAGCTGAAGCAGGGGCTGTGGAGCACTTAGAGCCTGGTCAGATATCGGAGTCCAAAGTATCTTGGAACTATATCCCACTGTATCCCAGGCCATCACCAATCGCCTTAACTCTGTCTTGCCAGTGGTCTTCAATGACCTTGGAAGAGGGAGTGGGGCTGATGATTTTGTTCAAATCTGCCTCTCTTAAATCCCATTCACCCATGAAGCAATACATCACCTCATGATGTCACTGGTCCTCTTCAAAAAGGAAGGACAAACAAGAGCATCTATAAAATCACAGGTCCCAGAAACATCAGCAATAAGAGAAGAAGCAACAGCAACAGCTGGAAAGCAGGACCTAAATGGAAGGGATCACAACTGTCAAAACTGGCCGATGGATGTACACATCATCCCAGAAAAGACACAGACGCGCCTGAGAGCGTGTCTTCAACTTATTCCGCTTACGTGATTCTTGAAAAGGATCTCAGGAAGGGAAGGCCAAATAGGAAAGTATTTTGTAGATAGTAGAAAGGAATCTAAATTCCTGAGATCCTTTTTAAGGGGGAGAAGGAGATGGAGAACGATATGACAATGAAAAGAGTGAAAGGAGAATTAATTGGCTGGGTATCTCTTTTGTGCAATCCATAGACATTACACCATCCGAATGGCGCTGTGGTGTCACATAGATCGTAAACCAATTAAGATGATATTTTAAACCCTGTAATTTCTGTAATTCCATCTGCTTTCTAAGGTTTAATTAGTGAAGTTACAAAAGCCAAATATATTTGAATATTTTGAAAGCGGGCCTAGCAGCAAGAAACGAAAAGTTTCTATAAACATTGGAATATGAATAAATATCCTTTTCATGGGAATATTAAAGACACTTTGGATGAAAGAAACAAGGGCAGATTGTTCTAGGGTGTCATAGCAATCTCCATTTCCAAGGAGGAGCATTCTCTTCACAGAGAGGCATTTCTTATGGCATGCACTGGGTTTTGCCAGTGAAATACATTATGTGATTTCAATCAAAATTCCCAGAGTCATCCCATCAGGAATTCTTTATCTGCCATTTAATCATTTGTTTGAGCCAAAGACTCAGCATTTACATTTTCTTTAGTGATGTGATTGAGAACAGTTTCTTCATTTAATAAGAGAAAGGTCTGAGCCTCCCATAGAAATGACTGTTTTTGAGAAATCAGAGAATGGGTCATCTTGCACAACAAGAGGTGGAAGTTGATATTGTTGTCATAAAAAGTTAAGAAAAACTCATGACAAAATGACAAGCCTCTTTTGGAGGGGGTGGGAAAATATTATTTTAAGTGATCGCAAAATAAATCAAAATATTAGAACCCCACCACGTTCCATTGGTCAGGATATTCTACAAAACAGCTGCATAGTATTACAGGACTCATATGGCTTCCATCACCAATGACTGACAGAATGACGCTGAAGGTATGAAGGACAATATTCTTTCCCATCAAATTCTCTGCCACCCTACGATCATAGCTCTGTGGGTGTTCAGGTTTACCTTTCGAACTTGCTCCACTCGGTTTTTGAAATATAACAAGGTATAATTAATTTTTTTATATGCTTGTCTTTTTCAGTAACAGAAATATGGTGAAAGTAATGAGTTATTAATTCACTCCCATCCCCCGCAGTTGGAACAAATCACTTTTCTTTCGACCTTCTATTAAGAAGTGACAAGAAGAAGAAAGAATCTTTCCTATAAGAAAAGTAGTCAAGTAAAAGGGGAAGGGCAAATTGTCAACTGGATCAACCAATAAACACCAGTGCCCACTTTATATCATTTTATTACGTGGCAATACCCCCTTCTACCTTTAAATACATGCTTTGAAAGCTTGCCATTTGGTGTAAGGAAAAATAATTTCACTCTACAGTTTTGCTTGACCAGTGATGGAAAAATTCCCAGGCTACCAGGAGGCTCAAGTTAAATACCTGAAGAATCTTGTTTGCTGAGGACATAGGGAGATGGAATCAAAGTTTGAAAAACAACTGTTTTATTAATGCCTTTTGCATTATAGAAGTCATTTCCTGAAATATGCTAACCACCATGAAGCCTTCCACTCATACATTTATTCTGAGTTCAAATCCCTTTGATTTAACTTTTCAAGTTTTATTGTTGCCTTTTATTTTTACTAAGTCATTCCCTTCTATGCCTATTCACTTGAACCCTTCTTTGTGACAATTATTATTATTATAAAACAAAGCCAGTTGATCCTCAGTCACACAGTGTCTACCACATACAAAGACCCCCGCCTTTCTATGAAGAAAGATGTTTTCCATCCAGAAGTCTCCAGGACTAAGATGGATCATTATAGTTTATTTGGGTTTCTAATATTTTTGGTCTCTTCACCTACATAATTGTAGTAATTGTGCATTTTGTTCCAGCTCTGCTTACTTCCCTTTGTGTAATTTCCTCACACCTGTAACTCTATATAGCTTAATAACATCCCTTTGTATTTATATCTTGTAATTTGTACAGTCATTCCCCAAGTGATGGATACTCACTTCATTGCCAGGTTTTTACTACCACAAAAAAAGTTCAGCTGCCTTTTAACAGTCTCTTTCTTTACCAGATATAGTCATTGTGTATATTCAGTCAATAAGTCTATAAACATTAAGCTCCTACTATGTGTCAGACACTGTGCTATGAACTGAGGATACAAAGAAATATAACAGAGAATCCCTGCCTTCAAGAAGCTCACAATCTAACTGATTCCTGGTTCTGCAAACTTCTCTTTGTGTCAGTCAGTTAGTGCAAGTCTTCCTTTGTTTCTCTAAATTCCCCATAACTTCCTTGCTGTTCTTCATACAAGATTCCCAACTCAATGCACTTTCACTGACTCACTCCCATTCTGGAAAAAAAAACTTTCTTCATCTTTGCTTCCTGGCTTCTCTAGCTTCTTTCAAGTACTAAGGAAAATTCTTCTTTCTATAGAGAGCCTTTCCTAATTCTCCTCAGTTCTAGTTGTTCTAGTCCCCTCTGTTAATTATGTTATATTTAAGATATAGATAGATAGATAGATAGATAGATAGATAGATAGATGATGCATGCATGCATAATCTTGTATATATGTATACATTTGTATGTTGTCTCCCTGTCCCTATTAAACTGTTAACTCCTTTGAGAGAAGGGACTGTCTTTTGCCTTTCTTTGCATCCCCAGTGCTCAGAACAGTACTTAGAACATAGTAAATGCTCAACAAATACTTGCTGACTTGTCACCTTCTTAGGACCCAATAATATTCCATCACATTCATATATGACAATTTGTTAAGGCATTCCTGGATTGATGACAAGTCACCTGGTTTCTGGTCTTTTGATACCACAAAAAATGTGCTGCTATGTGTATTTTGGAATTCATAAGACCTCTTTTTCCATGTTTGACTTCCCTAGAGTCTGTGCCTGATTGCCCAGGTTTTTTTCTGTGAACAATGAAAAGGTGTTAAAAACTTTTAAAGATTACGAAATGAGTCTAATTACTCCAACTTAAAATATTTTCTGTTTTCCTCTGCAAAGAACAGCTTAACATCAGAAGAGATCAATAATGATTACGTCAAAGAGGTGTACCATTTGCCTTCCTTCTGCTATTTCATTTTTAAGTTACTCCTCTTTGCTTTGGATGTATTATACGTAGAGTGACAATGGTTCATCCAATAGAGCAACATACTAACGTGTAAGAAAGAGTTCGATTCAATCCAACATTTACTAAGCATCTACTCAAAGAGGAACATGAGTTGCCCCTGAAGCTATGGAGACCTAGGTTCAAGTTCAACCTTTGACTCATACTGGTTGAATAATCCATAAAAAATTATTTAACTTCTCAGAACTCTCAGCAGCTCTGAAACTATAAATTGCAGAGAAGGTGCCATTATGCATTGGGACAGGAAATTTCTCACCTGGGAATTCCTTACACCAAAGAAATCATAGGTCTAGTCACTGTCCCTGTCCTATGCCATTATGCACAACTCATTGTGCTAAGGACTAGGAATAGCAATTTGGAAAGTGACTTCAAGGAGTTTATAGTCTAGGGAATTTTCTAGCTTCACCTCACTCCACCATTGTGTGAAATTCATTCACATCTTTGCAAATAGCCCCCATTAATTTAATTCATGGACTACAATTTCACTAGGTCACCAGAAACATTTCCTTATTAAAGTGCCAGAGTAAATATAGTCCAACTTCTATACCTATAGAAGAGAGTGAGAATATCAAACTCCTCCTACTTTAATATCAGAATAAGTATAATGGGGATCCCATACCAGGGAGTGTCAATTTAATCAACAACAAAAACATTTTTAGTTATACTAATCTACATTTTGCCCAAGTGCTCCAAAGCATAAAAAAGTAACCAAGATTTATGAAACATGGTTAGTTATATGGCTGAGTCCCAAGAATGACAATTCTGTCTCCCAAGGAGAAATAAAAAGGATGATGACTGGTATGAGTAAAATGTTGAGAGAGAGAGACAGAGACAGAGAGACAGAGACAGAGAGAGAGAGAAGGAGTGGGAGAGGGAAAGGGAGGGAGAGATGTGTCAGCTATGTAGTGATCAATGAACAGCCAGCACACACCATTGGTGAAGGTCAATGTCAAGAGGTCTAGAACAAGACCTGCAGCCTTTGGGGAGAACAGTTCCATGGGATAATAATAAACGCTTGTTGGTCAAATTATTGATTTGTTGATAGGGTGTAAAGACATTGATGGGCTGTGATCGGTGGAATAGGAGAGTATACTCATATCTGCTGTATGATGAAAAACTCTTTGGAGTATCAAGATAAGCAAGAAATCCAATAACAGTTTTCCCCTTTTCCAGATAAGAAAAAAGCTGTAGTTCAGAGTTCCAGATGTTTTAAGAGGAAAAACTAGTTTGATTGGCCAAGTAAAGTGAAAAGAGTTAAGCTGGTTTATGTCTCTAGGCAACACTACCCATATCTAAGTTGTCACATTGCATTCCCCTGACCTGCAAAAAGTGTCGTGGGTCACTAGCTGTTGTCCAGACTCCCCTGCTTGTCACTTAAAGTTCTTGCACCTAACACCTTCTATCTTTTAATTTCAGGACAGCAATTGTGTTTTTGCCTCTCCTTGTCCTCCTGGGCCTTCTCAAATTGCCCTGAACACAGAAAGTGCTTAATAAGTGTTTGTGGATTAACTGACTTCTCGCACAATACACACTCCCCTTGCCCACTACGATCCAACTATGTATTGGTCTGTTTAATGTTCCTCACGTAACATTCCATCTCCTGTCCCCACACCTTTGCAGGGATTGCCCACATCATTCCTAGAATCATCTCCCCACTCGCCATGCCAACTGCTAGTGCCTTCCCCTCAAAAGTTACCTTTTAACTACTAGGTACATGCATATCTTGGATATATTTAAGTATGTCTTTATGTTCAAATTGCCCCCCTCATGAGAACATAAGATCCTTGAGGATAAGAACAATTTTCCCTTTCTTTCTTGTATTCCCAGAGACTACAACCTGGCACATAATAAGTGCCTGTTGGTTGATGAATGAAGAAAATTGAGACCAAGTAAACCAAGTTCTATACACAAAGAAAGCATTTTCCCCTCAGAAATCTTATAGAAGTTCATAAAGGGAACCTCTTGGCCTGGGAGGGCCCAGGTTGGGCCCTCTTGAGTGCTAAGGACAGAACCATTCTCACCCAAAACGTGAATCATTCATTTGCATTGAAGCAGATTTTTTTCATGTTTAACCTCTCTCATCCTTTCTACTGCTTCCATACTCTTGGCTTCCAGACATGCTTTGATCTCTAGGCCCCTCTAACAACCTGCTTTCCCATCAAGCCATCAAGTCCCCATTATGACCAATCTATAGAAAGTGGTCTCCCCTATCTGTCTCACACTTCCCAGGCCTCAGAAAAAATGGCTTCCACCTCCCCAGCTCTACTGAATCTGCTCTCTCCCAGGTCAGCAATAACTCCTCCATGGCCAAGTGCAGGGGTCACTTCTTTTGAGCTTCATTCTTATTAATGTTTCTGAAGCCAGCTCATCTTTCTCAAGGAAGTTTGGTGTAATGGCTAGATGGATTGATCTGGAGCCAGAGAGACCTGGGTTCAATCTTGCTTCAAACATTTACTAGTACATGATCCTAGGCAAGTCCCTTAACCCTTAACTATGTGTAAAATGAGGGGGATGGATTTAATGACCTCTAAGGTTCCTTCCCAGCTCTAAATCTATGATCCAATGTTCTCTCTTCCACTAGCTCTAAGATTCATTTAAATTCAAATAAAATCTATTATATTTTTCCTATTTGTGAAGAGCCCAGTAGTAGGTGCTAGAAAAATTATAAAGTTTAGCCTAGTCATGGTCCTTGTCCTCATAGAGCTTACAGCATAACGGGAGAGAGGATACCAGCCCAGGGAGCTATAATAATAATAATAATATCTAATATTTACATAGTGTATTAAGATTTATAAAAAGCTTTAGGTGAACTTAGAATGAGACAAAAAAATACCATATAAAGTTTGAGAGGGAAATGTGTAGACACCATTCATTTTTTTTAAAACATTTCTCCTACAAGATGCAATCTTGAATTTGAGGAGGGAACACTGGCTTTTTGTGACTCAAAGGCAGAGGTGTTTAATGATGGTGGTACAAGGGCTTCATGAGTGTGTGTTCTACCAAGGCTAATTGTAGTTAAAATTGGATCACAAGGGCCCTGACATTGCACAAGGAGAATGGTTAAAGAGTTGTGGGAGATCCAATTTGCATTTTTGGATGGATAATTGGGCCATGGGGTTAATATGTTAAAGAATTGTCTGTCTGCTGTTCTGTTGGCTGTTCCAGCCAATCTCAATCAAGCTTAACTGCTGATTATCAGACAGCTGTCACCAATCAAGTAGGAGTGCAAGTTTTACTTAGGCACAAACAAAAATCAGTTGCCAATATCTACTATGTATTTGATTCCCAAGCCTATGAGAGTTAGGAAGTCAAATTTTCCATAGAAACACTTGGGAGAATAAAATAGTCCTGAATGCTCTAGAAATATATACATAGCTTTAATTATCTTCTCAATTAGACAATTTTTAAATTTATCTCAAAAGAAAGTATTCCACAGCTGATTTCCCACCTTCAAAGAAAATCTAAACCAGCATAGTAGGACTTCATCACAAAAATTTCCAGAACCAGTCAATATTACATGCCAATACCCACATTTCTCTTCTCAGACTGTCTAGATGACTATATGTGCCAAAACACTAGCTCTATTCCCTTGACATGAGAAGCAAGTGCTTGATAGGATAAGTTGTTTTAAGGAATAGTCATCATATCTGTTTCAAATCTTCAACATAAAGGCATAAATAACAAAATGTATCAGGCTAATATTAAAAAGCAAGGTGTAAAGCAGGGATAGCAATCATGATGATCTCAGACAAAACAAAAGCAAAAATAGATCTAATTAAAAGAACTAAGCAAAAAAATTATATTTTCCCAGAAGGTACCAAAGAAATAATATCAATAACAAAAAAGTACCAAATGAAGTAATATGAATACTAAATATATATGCCCCAAATAATATAGCATTTAAATTCTTAAAGGAAAAAGTTAAGTGAGTTATAGGAGAAAATAGACAACAAAACTATACTGGGGGGGAACTCAACTTTCCCCTCTCAGAATTAGATAAATCTAACCAAAAAAACAAACAAAAAGGAAAGTAAGGAGATGAAAAGAATTTTAGAAAAGTCAAATATGATAAACTTCTGGAGAAAACTGAATGGAATAAGAAAGGAATATACCTTTTACTCTCAGTGGTACATGGCATTTACACAAAAATTGATCATGTATTAGAGCATAAAAATTTCACAACCCAATGCATAAAAGCAGGACTATTAAATGAATCCTTTTCAGATCATAATGCAACAAAAATTGCATTCAACAAAAGGTAATAGAAACATAGATTAAAAAATAATTAGAAACTAAATAATCTGATCCTAAAGAATGAATTGATAAAATAGTAAATCATAGACAAAACCAATAATTTAATTAAAGAAAACAACAATAATGAATCAACATACCAAAATGTATAAGATGCAGCCAAAGCAGTACTTAAGGGAAAATTTATATCACTAAAGGCTTATATCATCAATAAAATGGGGGGGGAGGGCGGCAATCAGATCAATGAATTGGGCATGAAAAAAATTAGAAAGAGAACACATTAAAAATTTCTAAATAAACAATAAATTGGGAAACAAAAATCAGAAATTAAAAAAATAGAAAGTAAAAAAAATTGAATAAAACAGGAGTCAGTTTTATTGGGGGGAAAGCAATAAAATAGATAAACCATTAGCTAATTTGTTTTTGTAAAAAGAAGAAAACCAAATTGCCAATGTGAAAAATGAAAAGGGTAAATTTACCCCCAATGAAGATGAAATTAAAGCAATTATTAGGATCTAATTTGTCCAGTTATGTGCCAATAAAACTAACAATATAAGTGAAGTGGATTAAATATTTACAAAATGTGAATTGCCCAGATTAACAGAAGAGGAAAGAGAATATTTAAATAATCCTATTTTAGAAAAAGAAATTGAACAAGCCACCAGTGAGCTCTCTAAGAAAAAATCCCCGGGACCAGATGGATTCACAAGTGAATTCTACTAAACATTTAAAGAACAATTCCAATACTATATAAATTATTTAGGAAAATAGGCAAAGAATGAGTCCTATAAAATTCTTTTTATGACATAAATATGATGCTGATACCTAAACCAGGAAACGCAAAAACAGAGAAATAAAACCATAGACCATATTCTCTAATGAATATTGATGCAAAAATTTTAAATAACATATAAACAGGAAGATTACAGAAACATATCACAAAGATCATATGCTCACCAGGTGAGATTTCTAACAGGAATGCAGGACTAGTTTGATATTAGGAAAACTAGTAGCATAATTGACCACATCAATAACAAAACCAACAAAAATCATATGATTATGTCAATAGATACAGGAAAGACTTTTGACAAAATACAACACTCATTCATGTAAAAAAAAACCACTAAAAAGCATATGAATAAATGCAGTTTTCCTTAACATGATAAATAGTATCTATCCAAAAGAAACAGCTAGGTGCCTCAGTGGCTAGAGTGCTAGATGTGGAATCAAGAAGATCTGATTTCAAATCCAGCCTGGAATACTCACTAGACGTGTGACTCTGGGTAAATCACTTAATCTCTGTTTGCCTTAATCCACTGAAGAAGGAAATGCCAAATCATTCTAGTATCTTTGCCAAGAAAACACCACATAGAATTGGACAGGCTTGAATGAACAACAATAAAACCTATCTAAAACTATCAGCAAGCACTATATGTTGGCATAAAGGTGATATCATAAGCAAATTAGGGGAGTATTGAATACTGTGCTTGTCAGATATATGGAAAAGGGAAGAATTTTGACCAAACAAGATATAAGAGCATTATGGGATACAAAATAGATAACCTTGATTATATTAAATTTAAAAGGTTTTACACAAACAAAACCAATGCAGTGAAGATTAGAAGGAAAGGGGTGGCTAGGTGGTATAGTGAATAGAGAACCAGCCCTGGAGTCAGGAGGACCTGAGTTCAAATCTGGCCTCAGACACTTAACACAAAAACTAGCCATGTGACCTTGGACAAGTTACTTAACCCCAATTGCCCTCCCAAAAAAGCAAAAAAAAATTTTTTTTAAAGGTTAGAGGGAAAGCAGAAAACTGGGGGGAAAGTTTTATAAAAAGTTTTTCTGATAAAAATCTCATTTCTCAAGTATATAGAGAACTGAATTAAATTTATCAGAATATTAGTCATCCCAAATAATAAATGGTCAAAGTATATGAACAAGCAATTTTCAGAAGAAAATATCAAAGCTATCTAAGTCATAAGAAAAAATACTCTAAGTCACTGTTAGAGGAATGCAAATTGAAGCAACCCTGAGGTATCATCTCACACCTATCAGATAGGTCAATACGACAGAAAAGAAAAATTACAAATGTTGGAGGTTGTGTGGAAAAATTAGGACATGAATGCACTCTTGGTGGAATTTGTGAACTGATATAATCATTCTGGAAAGCAATTGGGAACTGTTCCCAAAGGACTATAAAAGTGCACTATCTTTGACCCAGCAACACTACTACTACATCTGTATCCCAAAGATTTTTTTTTTTAAAGAAAAAGACCTATATGTACAAAAATATTTATAGCCTTTCTTTTAGTGGCAGCAAAGAATTGGAAATTTAGGGTTATCATTCAATTGGGGAATGGCCTGTAATAGTAATGAAATTTGAAGATCTCTTTGTATTGCCAAGCTGAGAGGTACTTAGCACCTAGTTTCAAATTGAGCATCTGTTAAACAAACATAAGGTATGAACCTTTGTTGCTGACATAACAGGAAGGGGCTGAACAGGGAGAAGCTATATTATATATAAGGAAGAGCACAAGCTAGATGGTCAGAACTTTTTGGGATAAGCATTGCGGAGGCAGGGCAGCTGCTGCTGGAGAAACAGAGAGAAAGAGAGAGAGAGAGAGAGAATTTCTCTCAGTGAGCATCTGGAGGCTGGGCTGCCACTGCTGGACTGAAGACTGAACTGAGAATTGAGAAGAACTGAGAAGAGAAATGAGAAATGAGAACTGACACAGAACTTGGACTTGTGGTGAAAAAAACTCGTTACTTGTGGTGGCAAGACTTCCAAGGGCCAGCTGGAGCTACCAAAGACTGAGGAAGCATGACTGTGGTGCCAGTGCTTTGTACAAATGTTGTTGTGACTTAGTTAATGTGTATGAATGTTATTGTGGCTTTGTTATTAAGCTTTGTCTTCCCAGGAACAGAGACTGTGAAGGATTTGAGATGGACTGGATACTGTGAGCTCCAATGTGGAGGAGGAACTACATGGAGAGCTGGACAAGGAAGTGGGAGCTGTCTGCCTTTGAACCCAGGTGACAGTTTGGTGGATTCAGGTAGGAGCTACCTGCCTTGAGTCAAGATGAAAAGACCTCTCTGTGAATACTGAATAGTAACTGATGAAATTGTCTGAGTAGTGACTGATGAAATTGTAATGTACCTGTGACCTAGGGGTGGATGGCTTTTGTACTTTCCACTACCCCTTAAGAGGGTACTGATGAAATTGTTGCACCCCATGGGTGGAGTATTTTGACTTTTGTACTCCTCCTTAAGGATGATTGAATGATTGAGTTACTAAATGATTGTACTTTGTTGAAAACCATGTGACCACTTTGGTGAAAACTATGTGGCCATTTTAGTGATAAGTTGTTAAGTTGTAACATGGTGAATGCTGTTCCTTGATTTTCTGTGAATGTTTTGCTCTGATTTGTTATTAAATAAAGAGAGAGTTTGCTATACTATGTAATCAGAGCCTTGAAAGCTATTCACAGCAGCAGTCCTCTGGAAAGCTGCTCATGCTTGGCTTTGCGTGGCTGAACAAATTGTAGTATATAATTGTTTTGTAATACTATTGTGCTATGAGAAATGATGATCAGGATGATTTCAGGAAAACCTGAGAACACATATATGAATTGATATAAAGTGAAGTGAGTAGAACCAGGGAACATTGTACCAAGTAACAACAATATTGTACAAAGACCAACCATAAACGACTTAACTCTTTTCAGCAATATGTTGATCCAAAACAATTCCAAAGGACTTAAGATAAAAATGCTGTCTACCTCCAAAGAAAGAACCAATAGAGTTTGAATGAAGACCAAACTATACTTCTTTATTTTCTTAATTTTTCTTGTTCTTGTGTGTGTTTTCTTTCTCAACACAGCTAATATGGAAATGTTTTGTGTGACTGCACATATATAATCTATATCAAATCTTTGGCCTTCTCAAAGAAGGGGAGGAAAGGGAAAGAGGGACAGAATTTGGAACTCCAAAAGATTTTTAATGAATTTTAAAAATTGTTATTACATATAACTGTAAAAAATAAAATATAAAAATTTTAATTGGAAAAAAATTATGTCCTATATAGATTAGATTAGTGATTTGAATTAAAAAGAAATCTTTAAAAAATTTTAAAGATGTAAGTGACTGTCACATGTAGCCACTATTTTGTCAAAGCAGAACATGCAATTTTTTCACTTTTTGAGTACCTATCTGATGAGAATTCTAGGCCCAGTCAAATAGTGATTCCTTCCCACTCGATTATATTTGTGCACTATCAATGTCATGGTTAACAAGAAGAGTGAGCCTAAAAATAGAACCAGGATACAATCTCCTGATTAAATTCTACTGGTGGGTTGATATTTCATAATCAGCAGGACACATAGTACTAGTGAAATATGGATTGTGCACCAAGTCCAAAGTTTAGCCTCTATAGAGCTGCTTGCATTCAGTAAGTAATCCTCATCCCCTTCCCCTCTTATTGAAAAACAAACCACCAGGTAACCTTAAAGACTGTTGTATTGATGCTCATTCAGAGCCTAATAATTACACAATGAGGAAGGTAAGCTTGAAAATTAGATTCTATGATGGACATTGGGCAATGAAATTCTTCCTTGGTTTGTACAGAAATACAATTAACAATGAAGATTGTAATGATGGACTTTTATAAAGCTCTTAAATGTGCCCAAACACTCTACAGACATTAATTCATTTGAACTTCACAATCACCTTGCAAAGTAAGTACTGCAGGTATTATTTCCCCAATTTTACACAGGAGGAAATTAAATCTAAGAGAGGGCACTTACAGGATCAAGTTGCTAGTAAGTACATGAGGTTGAGTTGGAACCCAGAGATTCCTTGCTCTGGGCTTGGCACTTTTTTCCATTATACAAACTTTACTCTCCATCCCCATTTTAAAAATCACCAAGACAGTGTGGCACAATAGTCAGAGTCCTAAACTATGAATCAGGGCACCTGAGGCCAGGTTCCAGTTCTGCCATAAACTAGCTACAACATAATGATGATGATGATGGTGATGATGGTGATGATGATGAGGATAATGGTGATGATGATTATGATGATGATGGTGATGATGATGGTGATGATGATGATGGTGATGGTGATGATGATGATGGTGATGATGAGGATGATGGTGATGATGAGGATGATGGTGATGATGAGGAGGAGGAGGAGGAGGATGGTGATGATGATGATGATGGTGATGATGATGGTGATGATGGTGATGATGAGGATGATGGTGATGATGAGGATGATGGTGATGATGATGATGGTGGTGATGATGATGATGATGATGGTGATGGTGATGATGATGATGGTGATGATGGTAATGTTTACAATAGCTCATTCACATGTCACTTAAAAATTTGCAAAGGGCTTTACATTATTGCATTTGATCCTCATAACCCTGAGGGAGGTGCTCTCATTATCTTCATTTCAGAGATGAGGAAACTGAGGCTGAGAGAGATGAAGTGAGGGTCACCCAGCTGAGTATCTGCAGCAGGCCACCAGCACACCATCTGCCACATCAGTGAGCCTCATCACAAGGGCTGGTGAATCAAATGATCTCTAAAATCTCTTCTAGATCTAAGAATTCAGGAGTGGTGCTTTCATGGATGACCAAGGAGCCATCAAAGTAAGAAAAGGCTAGGCATCAGGGATACAGAACAGTAGGACAAGCCTTAAGGAAGCAGGTAGTTGCCAGATGCCAAAATCAGAGAGAGAAGAAGGAATCTAGGTACAGGTTAAGAGTATACAGACAATAAAACTTTCCAAACCCCGAAATCCAGGCTTCTTTTTTGCTCCATTCAAGGAGAATTAATTCCTGGACATGGTTGAAGCTAAACTAGAATTTTGAGCATAGGCCTGGGTTGTACATGTCTAGAAGAGGATCACCTTACGTGAAAATATTTGCACTAATGTTAAGAGAAACTCTTAACCCAGGAATAATTTTCCAGTCAGACTCTTCCTTCTAGGCACTGGGGCTGTCCATGAAAACTCTTCAGTTATTTTCATCTGTGACCATGATCTCAAACTTTGTTCTCAGAGTTCATTGTGATGTGACTAGGGGTTTGATGACCCTGATGTTCCTTCTCTCTGTCATCCTATATATCTCTACAATCATTAGCTCTCATTTTCTCCATGCCTCACCATCTCTACTCACTTATGATCTAATTTCCAGTCCTGTCATTAAACTGAAACTATTCTCTCCAGGGTTACTAGTGATCTTTTAATGATTCAATCCAATGGTCTTTCCCAGTCCTTACCCTACCTGATCTTTCTATAGCTTTTGAAACCCTCCTCCTGTGTGACCTCTCCACTCTCTCCTGCTTCTCCTCCTATCTATGTGAATTTTCTTCTTAGTTCCTTTGTACTCATAGGATCAAATATTTAGAGTTGAAGGGAGTCCTTAGAGAATATTAACTCCACCTCCTTCACTTTATGTTCACTTGAAGAAACAGAGACAGGACTCTTCCTTGGCTCCCTTTTCTTGCTTGCTTAGTGATCTTATTAGCTCCCTCAGGTTCAAGTCCCATCTCAAGACAGAAGATTCTCAAACTTAAGTCCTTAATGTCCCTTTCAGATTCCTGTCCTAAATCATCAGTTTCCTCTTAAACATTTCCAACTAGCTATCCCATTGACTTTTCATACTCAACATGCCCAAAATGGAATCCATTATCTTCTCCCCTAAATCTCCCTCTTCTTCATGTTCCTGTGTCTCTGTAGAAGATACCATCATCTTCTCAGTTGACAGTATTGTGGAGTATTTTCTCTTTTTAAATCTCCCTCTTATAATTAGTATTTATATATATATGTGTGTGTGTGTGTACATATATAAATATTTATATATAAATGTATATATACATATATAATATGTATAATTAGTTTTATATAAGGGCAGTCAGGTGGTGCAACAGAAAAAGCTCCAGGCCTATAGTCAGGAAGACATGAATTTGAATCTAATCTAGCTGTGTGACTCTGGGTGAATCATTTAACCCTCTTTGCCTCAGTTTCCCCATTTGTAAAAAAATAAATAAACTGAAGAAGAAAATGACAAATCATTCTAGTATCTCTGCCAAGAAAACCCCTGGTCATGAAGAGTTAGGCCCAACTAAAATGACAACAATATAATTAGTTGCTACCTCATAAGTCCTATGTCCACAGAATCTCCTTTCTCTGTACCCTTCTCTCTATTCACAATGGTCTTTCAAGAGGCTGCTCCCAAGGCTTAGTTCATCATTACACTAAGTGCTCTTCTGGGTCTAGGCTCATTCCATGTATCAGGGCAGGTCAGATACTATATCAGATCCTGGCAGGCAATCAACCAATCAGAAAATATCTGATAAGCACCTACTATATGCCAGAGGCAGAGACATGAAGAGGGGCAGCTATATCCAAATACAAACAAAACAGATACCCATCTGGAATGGATTTGAGCTGTCTTGAAGGAAGCTAAGGAGAGGTAAGCATAGCAGACAGCTGATGGGATACAGGCTCTGGGAACCCCCTTGTACTCTCTTTGAATCTTCCCACTGGATCTGGCCTTCACCTGAGGCCATAAGCCATAAGCCTTCCATTATCACTATGGTTGAATCTCTGTTACCCTTAACTTAGGCTAGCCCTCCATTGTCTGTTACCTTCAACTGTTTCCCACTCTTGATCCCATCAAAATCCCATTCTCTTGGTTCCTGGAGTCTGATCTCAGTCCCATTAAGATCCTCCTCAGACCCGTCCTCAAGACCTCTCTAGACCCCTCCTCCCAGACTACTAGACCACCCCTAGATCACTCTCACTGTCTTTCTTTATATAAGATTCATCTTGCCTCCATGAAGGTGCACAGATTCAATCTAACTCAGACTCAGTATGTGTCAGATTGTTCTGTCCCACTTGTCAATACAAGCACCACAAATGCTTAGGCTCCTTAGGAGTCTACTCAATAAGGAGAATCTTTAATAAACTTTGTTTTACGTTGGCCGAGAGAAGTCTTGAGTTGAATTCATTCAGCAGGACCCTGCATGTTGGTATTTTGGGGTCTTGAGCACCCCTAAACCCCAAACCTCAACACAGTCAGTGAAAAGGTATGGAAACAGGAAAAAGAGTTAGGTGGGGAAGGAGTAACAAGAAGGTCAGTTTGGCTGGAGGATTTAATACATAATAAGGTAGGTATGATTGGCTTCACACTCTTGCAGTCGGGGGCAGGAAGATGCCAGCTAGCAAGCACCCTGGAAATTTCTAGCTTGCAAGCTTCCATGCATAAAAGATCCAGATATTGTGAGCTCCCCAAAAGAGGCTGGGCATGAATGAGGAGTTAGTTACCAGGCAGGAGTAGTAGTGTGACTAAGGTATATGCGGCTCATTGGGTGAATGAAGAAAGATGACCTCCACTCCAAAACCCATCCAGATTTTGGTTAAGAGAAAAGATAGGACAATAGATTTAGATCTGAAAGAGACCTCAGAGGCCATCTTGTAGAACCCCTTCATAGTATAGTGGAGGAAACTGAGGCCAGGGGGGTAAGTTCTACTCTGACTTGCTAAGGAAATAAATGGCTATGAATATGAAAAAAAAAAGCAATGTAAGAGGAAGGAGAAGCACTGGTGACATATTTCTTCACAGTATCTTTGGTTCTGCTTCCTTTGGAGATTTTGATGGTTCTTTTTGTTATGTCTTGGCTATTACCATGCCTGTTGTTATCCTTGCTCCTTTGGAGGATGGGTTTTGAGATACAAATTGATTTCCTTTTGACTCCTGCCTGGCTTGCAGTCACATTGTAATTTGCATGACTGGATTAAACAGGCAGCCCCTCACTTGGATATGATTTTCAGTCTTTTTGCTTAACAAGAAGGGCGGGGTGGAACCCTGCATGGACTCCTACTCATTCACCAACAGTTGATTTAACCTACAAATCTATTTGGTCTATACAATTTACATTGGCATTCCTAAAATGTATGTACTCCTTCCCTCCTCTCCTTCTTGTCCATCCTTTTTCTCTACCTTATCCCCAGTGTATTGGGCACGACAAACATGGCATCTGCCTCAAGCAAACACCTGGGCCTTTGTCTACACCCAGCAAAAACTCCACAGGGAAAAAAATGGTGGAAATGTAAAAAATTCATCTTGGCAGCTGTTTTGTCTTCAAGATACCAAGAAGCTAGTTTGAATATTTCTTTCTTTCTACCCTTTGAGTATTGTAACTGGTTTCTTCAGCAAGTTTTGGTTTCAGGTCTCAGAGCTCCCCATTAACACATGAAAACCAACATACATAATACCCCCTCCCAACCCAGAGATGTCAAAAACACAAAGCAAAAATATTTTTTTTAACTTTTGTTTATTTTTAGTTTACATCATTCATTTCCATGAGATTTGGAGTTACAAATTTTCTCCCTGTCTTTTCCCTACTCACCGCCCCAAAACAGCAATCCTACTGTAGACCCCCTCCCCCAATCTGCTCTCTCTTACATCCTCCCCCATCACCCCTCTGACTTTCCGGTAGGGCAAGATGGATCTCCCTACCCCAGTACCTGTATATCTTTTTTCCCAGTTGCATGTAAATAATAATAATGATTATATATATATACATATACATATATACATATATATTTTTATTTTTTTTTTTAAATTTATTTTTTATTTACTCATTTACTTTTAATTTACAAGATTCAGTTCCACAATCACTTGGGTTTCAGATTTTCTCCCCTCCCTTCCCCCCCCCCCATGGTGGCGTGCAATCATGTAT
>CM053590.1:13563023-13603205 GCA_028646515.1 Pseudochirops corinnae | reverse complement strand
ACAGAAAAGAGAGGGGGAGGAAGAAAGAAAGAAGGAAAGAAAGGAAGGAAATGAAAGAAAAGTGATTATGTACCCATTTTGGTGCTACGTGCTGGAGATACATTTTAAAAAAAAGAATCCAAACAGTCCTTGCTGTCAAGGAGCTCACATTTGAATCGGGAAAGACAACAAACAAAAGGAAGTGCAGATGCAAGATGTGTGGGTGCTGTGGCAGGGTGAATAGCAAGCCCTGATGGTCTGTGGGTTACATCAGGGCAGAGGAAGGACTGGAAGATCTCAGAAGATTGGGGGGGGGGGGGGAATGTCAGATGCTGCCCCCCTCCCCACCTCGCCACAGTCTCACCAGGCAGAAGAGAGGTGGCGACTCCCACCTCATCCAAGCCTTGATCCAGGAGCCTGAATGGATTCTGGGATCCACCAGCCCAGAGAAGTAGTTAAGAGGGAAACTGAGATTGAGGAGAAGTGAGAACCTCCTGAAGCAGAGATCTCGGCATCTGCATTACTACGGTTTAATTTGGGTCATGGAAAGCCTGAGATCATCAGACTGATTCAACCAGTCACTGGCATGGCCAAGAATCTTAGCTCCCACTTCTGTAGCACCTCCAAGCTTGTATCTCCATGGAGCCCCACAATGGCCCTGCCAAGGACCCCCTCGGGCCACCATTAGCCTGGTTTCTTTGAGGATGAGGCTCAGAGAGCTTACTTGATTTATCCCTGGTCATACAGCTTTTAAGGCCCTGATGCAGGGCTCCAACCCATGCCTCTGGTGACTCCACATGCATCAGTCTTCCTTTCATCAATTCACAAGCCTTGACATGACAACATTTTGACCTACGTGACGTTTCTCACATCCACCTCCTCTCTTCCCTCAAGTACATACATAGCCATCATCTTAGTATAGGCCTTCACTACCTCCTGCCTGAACTATTGGAAACCATTGGTTTCCTTGCTTCAAGTCCTCCCCAGTCAAGTGCCAAGGTGATTCCCCCAAAGTATATGTCTGACCACATCACTCCCCAGCTCATCCAAGTCCAGAGGATCTCTGTTACTTTCTGGTCAGATACAGACCAGACTTGGCTCTAATCTACCTTTCCCCTTCAGGAACTCTATGGCCCACCACACCAAGCTTCTCACCACGCCTCCCATAGAACATTCCATCTCCTGGATTCTATATCCATCCCTTTACAAAGTTCCACATGCTTAGAATGGCCTGTACACATACACATACATAAGCATGCACACACATATACACACACATACATACATATGCATACACAAGCATACATACTCACACACACAAACACATATGCATATACCTACATAAATATACACGCACATGCATAGATACAACTACATGTACAGACACACACACACACACACACACACACACACACACACACCCCACTTCTCAGGAGTCCCAAGCTTCCTCCAAAGTCCAGCTAAAACATTATCTCCTGGGTGAGGCCTTTCCTGAGCCCCCCACCCCACTCACACCCACCCCACTCACACCCCAGTTGCTAGTTGCCACTGAAACTCTCATACTCATTTTGCACCTACTTTGAATTTGCTAATTTATGTCCATATTGTCCCTGCTTGAATGAAATCTCAGCTTCCTGCAAGCAAAGACTGCTCGACTTTTGTCCCTGTATCCCACTACAATACATGATGCATCATGGGTGCTTAGCAAATGTTTGCTGATGGACAGCACAAACCCAGCACCCCAAGTCCTGTGTGCCTGATCTGTTGGCTGGATCCAACATAGAATTGTTATATTTTGACTTATGCATTTAGATGTTGTGAGGAGGGGCCCATAGGCTTCACCACACTGCCCAAGGAAGGGTGAAGGACCCTTGACCTAGCCTACCTCATACTTGTTCAAGAATTCTCTACTTCTGGAGAGTGCCTCTTACAGACTTCCCTTGAAGACACCCAGGGAGTGGGAAGCTCCATGTGGACAGAGCCAGGACATGGCATTCGAAACTCCTGAGCAGCCAAAGACTAAACTTAGAAACACAGACTGCTGAATCTGCCCAGAGTCATCTTGGGAATGGAGGAAAAGAAGCCTTTCTCACGTTTCTTTGGTGACCATTTCGAAAGAACTGGCCACAGGCCTGTTGTACTTGGTCAGCAAAGTCAAAAGTTGAACTCCCCAGCAGCCTTTTCCCCATCAGTATCTCCCCTGACGAAGGGAGTTCTGAGGGCTTATATGGTCTGAGGACACCTGGATGTAAGTATGACCACAGAGGCATTGCAATCTGTGTAGCTTCAGGGAAGATCTCGCTTATTCCCAGGAGATTTCAGAACCCAAAGTTGCCTTGACCAAAGACAAACCTGTTCTTTCTAAAGAATTTAGGGGAGCAGGAGCACTGGGTTACAGGAAGAGAGGGAGTGTTGAGACTAAAGGGGGCTGTACAACACCTGAGCCAAGAAATGCTGATTCCCAATTGGCTAGAACCCTGAAGGCTGCCCTTACCCAATGGCAGCAGCAAGGAAGGCCTTTAATGAGGAGGGCACTGAGAGGTGGTGGAGGGTGGCTGTACATGAACTGGGCAGCCAACATAAATTGTAGATTATGTTGACCCACAGCTGTTATTCATTAGCATCATGACTCTAGGCAAGTCACTCAACATCTCTAGGACTCAATTTCCCCTTTGTAAAATGGATCAGATAGCCCTTGAAGCCACTTCCAACTTGAAATCTATGATCCCATGATTCCACATTCAATTTTCCTAGAATTACATTGAATTCCTTCAATACAATTCCCTAGAATTCAAGGCCTTCAGAGTGCAAGTCAAACCAAGTTAAGTCATATCAGCAAGCATTCACTGTTTGTTTCTAGCCTACTATGTGCTAAGCACTGGGTTAGTTAGGAGAAGCTCTCAAGGAGCTCAAACTCTGAGGAGACAAAATGCAATCAATTTTTATAAACAAGATTGCCTCAGTTTCCTCATCTGTAAAATGATCTAGAGAAAGAAATGGCAAACCATTCTAATATCTTTGCCAAGAAAATCCTAAATGAGGTCTTAGAGTGTTGGATGCTATGGAAAAAAGGACTGAACAATCACCCAGTGACCTCTCCAGGATGTGGTCTTCTCTTCTGTGAAATGACGGGTTGGACTGGATGATCCCTAAGTCTGAGCTGACTCAATCCTGATATTTAGGAGCTGAGATGTCCAAGCAGGTTTACAAAGACTAGGACATATTGGCCTCAACAGATATTCATCAGCCAAAAAATAAATGGCAACATCTCTCCTAAAGTACCAGTGGAAACAAACAAAAATGCCCTCTGACAGTTGTGCAGAAACATCTGGGTGTGTACTTGCCCTTCTCTAGACAAAGAAGGTCTGGAGGAAAAGCAGGCTTGGGTTGAAGCATCCATCCAGGTGCTCCCAGCTTCCACTCCAACCTTTCCAGGTCCACCCCTGGGCTCCTTTGAACAGAAAGCCAGAGAACAGGCTCAGAGCAACAAGGGACAAGGTCTTCCTTCTGTGAGAGAGACCCAGTGACCATGGCAGGGAAGGGTCTGCAAGGCTGGGCCAAAAAAGCAAAGAGGAAATGGTGAAGGCTCACAGCTGGAGGCTTTAGGCCAAAGGCCACCCGGCCATCCTTTTCAGCTCTTCTCTTCACTCCCACCATTGAGCGTGGGTGGGACGGGCCTTCAAGGGGCCAAATCACTGAGACAACCACTTCATTTCCTGGAAGTCATGTGATCCTCAAGCCCTCTGTGCCCTTAACCCAAAGAGCACTTCTCACAGTCCCTCCAAATTGGAAGAGAGAGTACCTTCTAATAGATCCTTCCACATGATTCTCCAGACCTTCCCCCCACCCTCTGGATTCCCATTTCTTTAAACATAGAGAGGGAGGGGTTTTAGAAACAAGATCTTCTTTGTCCAGGTGTTCTATTGACTCAATCTTGACAAGTGCTGCTCTTGGAGTGAGATCTGGCTTTGAGGGCAAGCTCCAGAAGGTGCCATCTGGGTGACCTCAGGCAATGCCTTTAACTTCCCCGGCCTCAGCTTCCTCTTCTGTTAAATGGAGATAATAAAACTCACATGACTGCTGGGAGGAAAGTGCCTTGGCAAACTTCCCACGATATAGAAGTGTGAGCTATTATTACTATATTAAGATCTTCTTAGACTCCTTTCTACAAAGGAAAAAAAACTGAAATATTCTTAGGTAAGGGAAAAAACAAAGGGCTGCTTTTTTTTTTTGCGCAGTCAGACCAGCCTGCTAATGGTATGAGTGCACTTTGTAAATGTACAGAAAGTGTCTTCTGCTTAAAAATACTACAAATGCAACCAGATTAGAAGGAAAACAGAAAGATGGGAAACAACTCTTCCAGTCAGTGTTTCTGATAAAGCCCTCATTTCTCAGACACATATAGTCAAATTTATAAGAATTAATAAGAATATATAAATTAATACACACATAAATATTTATAGATATAAATAAATAAAAATGTATACAATCTATAATATAAATATATATAAATTAATAAGAATATATAAGAATATAAGTTCCCCAATTGATAGGTGGTCAAAGGATATGAACAGACAGTTTTCAGATGAAGAAATTAAAGCTAAAGTCACATGAAAAAAATGCTCTAAGTCATTAGAGAAACAACTCTGAGGTACCACCTATCAGATTGGTTAATATAACAGAAAAGGAAAATGATAAATATTGGAGAATACGTGGGAAAATTGGACACTAATACATTGTTGATGGAGTTGTGAACTGATCCAACAATTTTCTGGAGAGTAATTTGGAACTATGCCCAAAGAGCAATCTGTGCATACTCTTTGATCCAGCAATACCATTACTAGGTCTGCATCCCAAAGAGATCATAAAAACCAAAGAGGACCCACATGTACACAAACACATTTATAGCAGCACTTTTTGTAGTGGCAAAGAAGTGAAAATTCAGGGAATGTCCATCAACTGGGGAATGGCTGAACAAGTCGTGGTATATGAGTGTAATAGAATACTATTGTTCCATAAGAAATGATGAGCAGGTGGATTTCAGAAAAACCTGGAAAGATTTGGATGAACTGATGCTGAGTGAAGTAAGCAGAACCAGGAGAACATTGTACTCAGTAACAGTAACATTGTGCGATGATCAACCATGACTGACTTCGCTCTTCTCAATAAGCCAAGGTAATTTCTAACGACGATGGAAAATGTTATCCACATCCAGAGAAAGAGCTGTGGAGTCTGAACGCAAAATGAAAGCATATTATCGTCACTTTCTTTTGTTTTTTTGTGGCTTTTCCCTCTTGTTCTGTTTCTTCTTTCACAACATGACTAATGTGGAAACATGTTGCCATGACTGCATATGTATAATCTATATCAGATTACTTGCCATCTTGGGAAAGAGGGAGAAAAATTTGGAACTCAAAATCTTGTAACAATGAATGTTGAAAACTATCCTTACACGTAATTGGGAAAAAATAAAAATGCTGTTTACCAAAAAAACCCCTTTGAACTCTTTGCATGCATGTAAGTAGACAAATATACTTTGTATCTGCTTGTCTATTTCCACGTCACATCTCCAAAGTGGAAGATAAGCTCCTTGAAGGTAAGCACTGTTTGTTTTCGGCACCAAGAGTGCTTCGTGGGCAGCTTAGCACAGGGAAGGAAGCGCCTAATTGGGAAGCAGAAACACCTGGCTTTCATCTTTTCTTTAACACTTACCATCTGTGTGACCCTGAGAAAACAAAACCTCAGGGTACCAGGAACTGGGACTGGAATGTAGGGGTCAATCCTTATTCCATAAAGTGGTTCTTGGTCTGTATTTCCATCAGCTCATTTGGTATGTTGCTTTTACTCACATATTTCTCCTCTCATGATTCCCACTCCACCTCGTACTTTTCAGGAGGAAGTTTAAAATAGCTGGGATTTGTTCTGCCTTTGTCACCTCCCACTTGGACTATTATAATAGCCTCCTAATTTCTCTCCCTGCTTCCAGCCTCTTTCTACTTCAATCTATCCTGTAGCTGCCAAGTAACCTTCCCAAGGCACAAGTCTGACAACAGAACTCCCCTGCTTGAGTCTTCTGTGGCTCCCTCTGGTTCAGACCAAATACAGACTCCCCAGTTGATATCTAAAGCTCTTTGCAATATGACGCTTGCTTATTTTTAAAGAATAATTTTCCTGTAATCTCCACCAACATGAAGGTTGAAGCTCGGAGTTCTGAGATCTCTTTAGCTAAAGCCAGTCATTTTATTATATTATTTCATTTGATCTCAACAACTCTGCAAAGTCAGTGCTGTTATTACCTACATTTTATAGATGAGGAAACAGGCTGAGATAGGTGGTGTGATTTTTGTTGTGTTTTGTTTTGGGGAAGGGGACTGGGCGAGAGGGGGAGAGGAAGGGATCTACTGAGTAAATGGTGTTGATTCATGTCTGACTAGTCTTCTTACCGCTCACTGCCATAATCCAGACTGACCATATCTCTCCTCTTTTCAAGAATCTTCAATAGCTCCCCATTGTCTCTAGAATAATTACAGATAACTGTATTTGGGATTTAATACCCTCACACACTGACTCCAGCCTGCCTTTAAAAAGTGAAATGAAGCCTGTTGTCATTTTCCCCACACATAATTTCCCCCTTCCATTCCCTATGGTTCATCCAGACTGGCTATTTGCTGATCTACAAACAGCTGTCTTATCTCCCACCTCCATGCTTCTCCATGGGCTGTCCCTGATGCATAAAACACACTCCCTCCTCACCTCTTGATCATGGAATCTTTAACTTCATTGCAAGGCTCAGCTCAGCTACTGCTGCCCATTGGATGCCTTTCCTGATCAATTGATTGATAAATCTTTATTAAATGCTTTCTATATGCTCTACCTACTTGTTATAGCTTCACTCTTTCTTCCAGTTATTTTGTATATGCTTTTCTGTTTGCTAACATATCCCCTCTGTGGAATTTAACTGCCTGGCTGCCTCAGTGTCAGGCAGATAAGAGGAATTTATTCAATATTCATTTAATTGAATTGACCCAGTCCACTCCACTTTAACAGCTTTCCCAGAAAGGATAATACCAGCTGGGAAGTCAGTAGTATGGAAGAGGAACTGGGCTTATGATTTCATTTACATAAGCAAGGGCATTCTGGAGCCAGCCAAGAGCCAAAATTTTTAGTGCAAGCATTTATACCTAAGAAATCTACAGATCTGTGTGTGTGTGTGTGTGTGTGGTTGTTGATTGTGTAGATATAAGAAAGGGATGGAGAATATGTCAATGTAGATTCAATGTGAAGTGCCTACTGGGGAGAGGGGGAAGGATACAAATGTTAAACATTTACCATCATGTCCCTTGATAGAGGGGACTCTGAGATGAAGAGACTCCCTCTCCCAAAGCAGGTTGTCACTCTCTTTATAACTTAGAGAGTCACCTACAGAACGGAGACGCTGGATTGACTTCCCAGGGTTGCAGAGAGAGCGTGTGTCAGACGCAGGTCTGCAGTTCTGGTCTAGGCTCTGAGAGCTGCTTTCTGTCTGCCCGGGGCATACTGCCCCCACTTCCCTGGGCATTATGAGGACCCAACAAAAGCCATTTTGGACCCCAGAAGTGAGTCTGACCACCACTGGATGATGCTGTTTTCTTTATAGCTACAGCCCATGTGTGAGTTTATTTGTTTTTTTCATCCCAAATCAGTGACTGGAAGCAGGGTTTCTTGACTAGCATCTTGGCGCCAATGATTGCTCACCAAAATGGAAGTAATGCTGCTGCTGCATTATCTTTTCTCTTTAGGAGACATTGGCTCCACTGGGAAATCCAGTCAGCTCCCTCCAGTACCCTCCACTTTTCTCTGTCACCCATCCTCTTCCTCTCTGGGTTTCCTCCTGGGTTATTTAAATCCCCGGGAGTAGATTAAGTCAATTGCCTGGGAAAATTCATTAATGTTGAGTAATCAGAAGCCTAGTCAATAGGATGTTAGTGGAAAAGGGACATGACTGAGAGCTCCTGGGGAGGGGGTGCAGAGGGGAACAAAACGGCAAAGGGAAAGACAGAGGTTCTGAAATTAAGGGAGAGAAACCTAGCCAAGGGCTTCTGGCCACAGGAGGGGGTGAAGGCTGACAGCGAGCAAAGGTCACAAAAGACTAAAGGGGGGTGGGGAAAGGGAAAGGGAGAAGAGTTTTAGTTTTTGGTGGCAAAACCCACAAAAGTAAGATCGTGCTGAGGGGAGAGGGATAAATGAAAACTGGCAGCTTTGGACTTATTTCCTTAAGGGATGAGTAAATAAGGCTTTGGTTTGGTTTGGGGTTTGGGTTTTTTTTTTAATGTCGTGAGATGGGAAAAGTTCAGAGAGCACCCTGTACACACCTGGGGGGGAGGGAGAATTAAAGGGGTTTTCATACAATCATCAAGGGGCACCAGCAGCATGCAGAGCAGGTAGAACGTTAGGCCAAAACCAGCAAGATCTGGGTTCAAATCCTGCCTTTACCATTTACCAGAAGCCCAATTCTGGCTGGTTATTTAATGTCTGCTTGTCGGGCTCATCTCCTTAGCCACAGAGGTTGGAGGAGAAAGCCTCTGCGCTGTCTCGGAGGTTACATCACCAGTAGAGATGCCAGACAGGGAAGCCAGGTGAGATTGTGAAAAGAGGATTAGGCAGAGACTGAGATCAAACCCCGTTTTAGCACTGCCTCCCTGCATGACCTGAATGCCCTCCCTAGGTCTCAGCCGTGGGACTGGACGCCTTCTGAGAGTCCTCCCAAGTCAAAATCTATGATCTCATGATCCTGCCCATAAAAACGTAGAGATATCACCCCTCCTTGGTGGGCCTGGGTGTCCTCATCTATAATATCAGGGGGCAAAGTGGATAGAGCTCTGGGGCTGAAGCCAGGAAGCCTCTTCTTCCTGAGTTCAAATCTAGCCTCAGACACTTACCAGCTGTGGGACCCTGGGCAAGTCACTTCACCCTGATGGCCTCAGTTTCATTATAAAATGAGCTGGAGAAGGAAATGGCTAAATACTCCAGTTTCTTTGCCAAGAAACACCAAGAGTTGGACACAGCTGAAAAACCGCTAAACAACAAGAAAAAATCAGGAGATTTGACTAGGTGATTACTGAGGTTTCTTTTAAGCTCTATACCAAGAGGAATCCAATTATAGCTAATAATAAGAGCTCCATTTTCCATAGTGCTTACTCTGTGCCAAGCACTGTGCTATACACTTTATAAATCGTATTTGATCCTGACAACAACCCTACAAAGGGGATATTTTACACAGGAGGAAACTGATGCAAACAGACATTAAAGGACTTGCCCAGGATCACACAGCTAGTAAGTGTCTGAGGCTGGATTTGAATTCAGGTCCTCCTGACTCCGTGGCACTATCCACAGCACCGTCTTGTGGGTCCAAGGAAATAGAAACTCAAACTCAAATGAAATATAAACTCAACAACTATAAAGAGCTATAATGCCGGTGTCTCCACAGTGGAAGCTCTTCACCTTTTTTCTTCTTAGCCTCTTAGCAGTCTGGTAATCCTATGGACCCCTTTTTCTGAATAACATTTTTAAATAATCAACAGAGATACTAAATTTCAAGTAGAGGTTACTGAAAATAAAGATGTAATTCCTTTTCCCATCCAAGTTCACAGATCCCGCAATTTATCCACGGAGCCCTAGTTAAGAACCTTATCTCTGTGTTAATCAGCAGAACCTAAACCAGGATCCAGAATGAAGATGTAAGTCATTGGCTGATGGAGTTGGCCATTGTGAGAAATCTTTGACTAAATATCCTCCCTGGGCAGTATCTGTAATTTTGTCCATAACATAAGCCAAGACAAGGAAATACCACGGTCTTTGCCCAGTAGAAGTGGTGAAGTGTCATCCAGCTGGGCAACAACTCTGCACTTGGTCTATGATTCTTCAGACCCACACGCATTACCTATCGGTTGTGAAATGGCTACTTTTGCAAACTGTGCCACAAGATAATGTGTATTCAGTTGGATGAACAATGAGCACACCTTGAGCCTCCAAAGACACTGGGAGGATAAGGGAGCAAGTTTGCTAAGTGTGTGTGTCTGTGTGTCTGTGAGTGTGTGTGTGTCTGTGTGTGCGTGTGTCTGTGTGTGTGCATGTGTCTGTGTGTGTGCATGTGTCTGTGTGTGTCTGTGAGTGTGTGTGTCTCTGTGTGTGTGTGTGTCTGTGTGTGTCTGCGTGTGTCTGTATCTGTGTCTGTGAGTGTGTGCATATGTCTGTATGTGTCTGTGAGTGTGTCTCTGTGTGTGAATGTGTGTGTGCATGTGTGTGTGTGCATGTGTCTGTGTGTGTGTGCATGTGTCTGTGTGTGTCTGTGAGTGTGTGTGTCTCTATGTTTGAGTGTGTGTGTGTAATAAGTCAAGAAGGAATAAAGGGGGAAAATACTGAAATCATTTGTATATTTTTTTTCTCTTTTATTCCAAACATGAATTTTTGTAAACCTGGCATTTCCAAAACAGTGCAAGTGAATTCATAAACAGGTGACCATAGAAATGCAAATACAGGCAAAATCACGAGAGGGACCGTACCGCCCCTCCCAGCAACATTCATGAGAGAAATGTACAGTTTATTTGTCCATTAGTGAGGTTCAGAAAGGGAAGCATCGACACTCAGTCCCCATCCATGAGGATCGCCCCGATTTTGAAGCAGAGCCTCCGTTTCTGATCACTGGGTCTCACTGCGCGTTTATCAGCTTAGGAATCAGGCACCATTCCCCAAACAGATCAAAAACACAGAAGACATTCAATAATCAAACCAGAAATGACCGTTCCTAAGTGACGGGGACAGTAAGGATTATTGCTTCTTTATCTTATACTTAACCAAGAATTCTTTTACTCATTCTTTAATGTGCATATTTTATATATTAATGTGAAACATGACTTTAAAAATGCAAATACATCTTACACACTTGGAGCATTCTGAAAAACATCCTATTTTTCTGTCTACTATTAGCTAAAGGATTTCCTGTATCCCTTCCCCCCCACACACACACAAATCCTTCTTTATGTAACGCCCCTCAATTTAGGGAAGAGCTGAAACCTTATACATTTAATCTGATTTTTTAATATATATATTTAACATCACTCATCTACAAACAGCACTCAGCTTAGGCACTCTGGCTCACCCAAAGCAAATCTAAGAGTTCCATTTGGGAGATATTGGCCTTGACATGGATCCTCTGTTAATTCCTTTCCTGACTCAATGAAGACAGGTGCTAGGGTTTTCCAGGGAAGGATACTCCTCCTCACTTACCTCCTTCCCTGATGCTCAGGAGGCAGGAGTCAAAATAATTACTGGTACCGACATGATTTTCTATTATATCCTCCAAAAAGACAGGGAGCTGTCCATGGACCCTTGCTGAGGCTTAAAGGGGCTTCTGAAGGCTTGCCCACTGAGGTCTCTAGTGACCTTCCTGGTGAGGAATGATGACCCCATGCCTTTTCACAATAAAGCAGAAGGCAAGGCTTCCTTAAGCAGCTCTTGTTAATGTACCCCTGTTTTAAAGGACTTCCTGGGTGATGTTACACGAAGGGTCAAAATCTCATCTTATGGAACTCGTTTCTCTTGGGGTCCAAGTCACACAGCAGGGAGTCAGCCCCAAACAGGAGACATTGCTTTTGCTACCTTCTAAAACAAAAAGTCCTATGTTTTGTAGCTAGTAAACATTTTATTCTCTCTGAAGGTCAATGAAAACCTTAGGTAATACATTGGGAGGAAAGCAGAAGATGTTGCTACTGATGGGACTGGGCCACAAGCATATTTGTGAAGTCAACAACCTTACCTGAAAACAAGAGAGGAGAAAACCCACGATGAATATTACTGAGGATACAGAGAAACCAAGCCTTACTCATTCAATAACTCAATTCATCAAGCCTTCATTAAATACCTACTATATGCCAGGCACTGGGAATACAGAGGCAAAAACCTAACCACGTTCTGCCCTCACCAGGCTTGCATTCGACTCATGGGCCCCAAACCACCAGCTAGGTGGAAGCTGGGGAAACCCCATGTGTGGCTGAGTTCCTCTGAGAAGCTGCTGGGAGACGTGTGAAAGGTCACCCGATCTGAAAAAGGGGACAGCAGGTTCTATGGAGGAGGATTCTGGTGGAACTACAGGTGGGAGCACCTGGCCTCTGAGCTCCCTTCCCACTCAGAGGATCTGGGGCATCTCTTAAAGCAGGCTGGACTTCTCAGTCTCTCTATCTGATTGAGTAAGCCATAGCTCTCCATTACCTTTCGGCATTATCTTTTGCCTGCCATCCATATTTGCTTAGGGCAAACAAAGTGGCATAGTGGAAGACTGTTTATTCTTTGTTCTTGAGCTGGGGAGCCAGAAACACCCAGGTTCAATTCTGTCTCTGACGTTTACTTGCTGGATATCAATAGGCAAGTCACAATCCCTCCGAGTCTCAGGCGTCTATCTCTCTGAGGAAACTGCAGAGCCTTGGAATACTGATCTGTGGGAGCGAGTCCAGCCAAGGGTCTTTGGCACTCTCAAATGGAATCCCCCATATTTCGTTGCTTTTCTTTATGTAAAATAATGTAAAGAGCACTCCCATGGAGCCCAACATCAATGGTTCAAATCCCAGCTCTATCCCTCACTATCAGTGTGACTGTCAATTCATCTTACTGATCTTAGCTCCCTTACCTGTAAAGTGGGGGGGTTGGACTCCAAACTACATCTAAAGTCCTAAGATTCCTCCAACTAAACTGATTTGGGAATGCCAATCATGCTTCTTGGGGATGATGATTGGAACTGGACACGCCATTTCATGGACATGGAGAACTTCCAAATCTACAAACACAAGTCAGAGTCTTCTCTGCATCTGAAAATGTCTCATAGCATCACCTGAAGGACTGAGAGCTGCTAGGACTTATCCTAGCACATCACCAATGGGTCTTGAGCTCAGGCCTTCCTGGCTGTAAGGGCACATTGCCTTCCTAGCCATTCCAAATGTGTCAATGTCTTGCCCAGTGGTAACGGAGGAGAGGCAAGAATCTAAAAAAGCTTCTGGCCATAGGAGCTGATGTGTTTGTTATCAAGAGTTAGTAGACTCATACCTACTGATTTATTAAAGAAAATTCAAGAAGGAAGCCAATAAAAAATTGTCCATGGGAAGCCCTTCCCCCCAAGCCAGACTTCCCCATCCCTTTCAAGGTGACTTGTTGCCCATACTGACCCAGCAGGAGCTCACCCCAGTCCCCCTCCTTTTTGGTCACTCTGGGGAAATGAGGGACAAAGTCTTGCAGCTGCATGAAGCACTTCCCTGTCTGATCCAAACATGATTCCCTCCAAATAGGCCAAAGACTGGTGATGAAACATCCTCATGGCCTTCGTGGGCAGGGGAATTCCACTTACTGTCTCCCTCCCAGGGTTCCCATCATCTGCGTAGATGTCAGGAAGAGTGGAATGAGCAACGCTTCTAGGACAAAATGCACTTAATCTCAATGGCAGGAAAGTGCAGGGCGGACAAAATAGTATTAAATATAAGATGCAGAGAGAGGGTGGAGAAACTTGGCTAGCAGCCGCTGGGCTGAGATCGCCGAGACGTCGAACTGGCTTCACGACAGTTCTGAACGCTTCTTCCTTTGTCCGAGAAGACCCAAGGGAGCCTTGGCCTTTAGAAGGAGGCTCAGCAAACTCATCACAGGCATAAGTCTTCAATTTGTAAGGGCCTCTGGAAGGTTATTTCTCAACTTGCATCAGATGCTGGCTGTGTCCAGCTAGGCACGGGGAGCTCCCTATTACAAGGCTGGGGAAAACCAAGGTCCTTGTGTGGGTCTATCTGGATCTGCTCAAACTGAGCCCACCGTATGCCTCAAAAAAGATGGCTCTAACAGGGAGATTCCAGCAGTTCTACATCTGAGACAAAGCCTTCTCATACATAGAAAACCACTCGGGATTTCAAATACAGCAGCAGAATGCTTCTGAAGCCAAACCCTTCCAAAGCAGAACATCCCACTGACCTGTCTACCTGGTCATTGTGACATTGAACTTCCAGGGCCGGCTGTCTGGGCAGCTCAGGGATGGTGCTTTAATGACTACCCACTGAGCCGTCCACAACAAGATGAGGATGGCAAAGGGGCAGCCAGTGCCCGCCCCAGGCTTACAGGTGTCTCAGATGGCCCTGAAGATTTGAGTGTGGCATCTCAATAACAAGGGCAAGGGTGTCTGCCAGCACCAGCCTCGTGGAAGGCATAGGGGCCTCTCTCTACCACTCTCCTAATCCAGTCTTCCCACAGAAGTGAGCTTCTCCACCAAACAAAGGCAAGGTGGGTTGGGGCCCCCCAGTTCTAACCTGCTCCTCCCCCTTCTAGAGGTGATGAATCTCTTTGAACAAACAGCATTGATGAAAAGCCCTTAGAGGTCCATTCCCACCCAACTTACACTGAGAATGCAGAGAGAGACACAAAGAGGTTGCAGCATGTCACCTACACACGCGGCTTATACATCACACTGTACATGGCACCACCATATGCTGCCTACACATGGCAGTGCCAGCCCTGTTGTTTTTCTGGGAGAGACAATAAACATTTCCTTTAACTCATTTCATCTGCAAGTCTGTTGGGCAGTAAGTTCAAACATACAATAGATTTTTAAAATATATTTTTATATACACACACACACACACATATATATATGTATTTCCCAGGTTTCAGCCAGAAATCAGTGCTTGAGTGAACTATATAGCTATTTAATAGAAATACTAAAACATTGATACAAATATAAAGACATAATCAGTATAAAAGGCTTATATTTATAAAAAATACTTCTAGGCAACAACAGTCTTCCCCTGAGGGTTTACCACATACATTGGACTCATAAATATTGCTCAGCACACAGCTTGCTCTCTGGAGTTCATCTTTCACCCGTTGCAGCCTCGGTGTGCTGCTCAGGTCACGTGCCAGGGCTGCAGGGGCGGCCTCGGGATCTGCTCCCTTGCTTGGTAGAACGAGGAACAAGACTGCATCGATGGGCCTCCGAAAAATCTGGAGAAGATTCTTTCTTCCACATATGGAAGATACACAGAACGGGGACGACAGGCGAGCAGGCATGGCGGCACGTGACCAGCGGCGGTTTGCATGGCGTCTCACTGGCCTTTCTGGACCCAGTCCCAACTGTCTTCATTCTCTTTCCGGTTTTTCTCAGCTTCGATAATTTCTTTGTACCTTCTGCGAAAGAAGCCCATCTAGAGAAAAGGAGAAGAGAGAGAGTAGAAGCTGGTTAAATCCTCCGGAACTGGAAACCACACTGATTCCAACACTGCCAAAGCCAAGTGGAGGCCAGCCTTTCTTAGAACCACACCACTAAGCCATCTGACATGTCTACACACACAAAAAGTATTTGTTTATTATTTAATTAGGCAGAAATCTCTTCAAACCACTAGACAAGTAGGGGGCATAGTTGGGAGAATGCTGGACCCAGACTGATTCAGGAAGACACAGGTTCAAGCCTTGCCTCAAACACTTAACAGCAAGTCACTTAAACTTTCTCAATCTCATCTGTAAAATCAGGGGTTTGAGCTCAATGACCACTAAAGTCCCTTTGGGCTCTAAATCTCAAATTTTCCAATTGGATGAAATGCCTAACAAAGTACATTATCGCAAATCCCATGTCCCACCTGATGTGTGTCAGAGCCAGTGACAGACACCTCTCATTCAATGGAGCCCTTTAAAACTCTTTGAGGTCCACTCCATTCATCTTTAGGTCAACTGCTTTCACACTCCCAAGTAAGCAATCTGAAGGCTATTTTATGCCCTATTTATGACCCAACCTTACTAATGTTTTATGGTTTAATTTTTTATTATTATTATACTGTAATGGCCACAGTTGGAAGTGGTCATGAAGAAACTGGTGCTTACTCTTTGTACACTCCCATACTCACCTTCCTGCAAGAGCTCTTGTGTAAGCAGGGTCCTAATGGATCTAAATGGGGACAATCATCCCCTTCCTTGTTGCAGAGCCTTCTCCTGATTGGTCTCCCTGCTTCTTTTTGGGTCCCTTTCCAAGCCCCACCCCACCCAGCTACCAAAACAATTTTCCCAAAGACTACATCTGACCATGTCACCACCGTAAGTGGCTCCCTAGCACCTTCTCAGCCTGACACGAAGGGCCTCTGTCTCCTGATCCCCAGCTACCATTCCAACCTTATTTCATATTTTTCCCTTTCAGAATGTTCCATTACAGACAAAATGGAGCACCGGCCACTCCCTAAACTAGAAACTCCCTGTGATTTCTCTCTGAATTGGTGCAAACCATTAGCAATGTTGAGATACACTCCCCTCCCCGGCTCTGCCTCTCAGAAACCTTGTTCGTTTATAAACTCAGCTCAGCTTCCACCTCCTCTCCCAAGTCTTCCTTCATCTGCCCAGCTGTTCATACTCTCTATTTGCCCTCTCACCCTTCCCGGTACTAACCCTATGTGTTTGCTGTGTTCCTCCTCCATCCCCAGAAGGACATAAGCTGCTTAGATTCACAGACCGCCTGCCTATGCCTTCCTTTGAATCTCCAGGTCCTGGGACAAAGGACGTCCTTCATAAATGCTTGTTGACTGACTGCTTGAGGTTTTTTTCTTTGTTTCTCCAATGGCTTGCATTTAATGCATATTTAATTAATGTTAATTAATTTAGTTGATTGAAGATGAAAGCATTACGCTAAGGACAAAATATCCACACTCTCTGACCCAGAAGGCCTGCTGCCAGACAGAAAGACTCTGTGTCTACCAAAATATTTCCCAATGGCATTTTTTTTTTTGATTTAGCAAAGAGCAGGAAACTAAGGAGAGGCCAATCAAGCAGAGAATGGATAAACCAGCTACAGGATGCAAACGTGACGGCCTGTCACTGTGCTCCAAGGAAGAGTGGAGACGAAGGAAGAAGTCGGGAAGCCTAACAAGAAGTGCTCCAGGATGGGGTGAACAGAGCAGGGAAAAGCAACACGCACAAGGACAACATTTTAATGGGAAGAAGCACAAGAAACCCATGGAAAGCATCCTGCAACAGTGTAAAAGGCAAGCTGGACCCTAGTGAAGAGACAGAGCCCGGCTGTTCCCAGTCGCCTCCTCACCCAGCAGATGGTCCTCCCCCGGCTCCTCTCTTCTGGTCATGGGGGTCTAGGCCAGAGACTCCACGATCAGAGGGGAGGACCCAGACTCTGCCTCTGGGGCACCTGCTCCCTGCCCAAGCCCCTCATTTCCAGATGCTTTCTAGGTCCTGTTCTCTCCAATTAGAACATAAGGTACTTAAAGCAAGAACTCTATGAACAGCTTGTATTTGTATATGTTAACAATATATCTATGTCTATGTCTATGTCTATGTCTATGTCTATGTCTATATCTATGTCTATGTCTATGTCTATATCTATGTCTATGTCTATATCTATGTCTATGTCTATGTCTATGTCTATGTCTATATCTATGTCTATGTCTATGTCTATGTCTATGTCTATGTCTATATCTATCTACATAGATAGATATAGGTAGATATCTAGATACCTAGATATATATATAAAACATTATTTCTGTGCTCTAGTATCACAGGAAACAGGAAACACAGGCTTTGTCTACATGACGTGGCTCCTTCACCTGCTTCTTTGCTGAGGTGGGGGACAATGGGGGACAATGGAAGGCTGCACATGCCTTCAGACTTTCATTTAAAAGCTGGTTAGTTTTGCTCAGCTAGCTGGCTTTGCTCTTTTTTATTCTTTGGTACAAGGGAGAACTCTAGGGAAAGGAAGGGAGATAGGACACACCTGGAAATGTAGAAAAGACATCAACAGACATTTATTTTAAATAGATAAAAGAAGATGAAATTGAGAAACAAGACTGTCTAACTTCTGAGCTAGACACTAGTCACAAGCCAGTCAGAGCTGAGCTGGGCTGGCCTGTTTCTTGCTGTGTGAGTGGGGGCGAGTCACTTAGAGCTTCTGAACCTCCATTTTCTCATCTGTGAAATGGGGATAAATGTAAAACCAACATCTTCCTCACAGGGCTGCCCTATTATAGGGGCAGCAGGGTGCTAAAAGGTACTGAACATGGAATTGAGGACCTGTGTCCTGCCACCACCTATCTATGTGAACCTGGGCAAGTACTTTACCTCTTTGGGCCTGTTTCCCCATCTGTAAAATGACAGGGTTAGTTAAGGAGTCACTCTGAGCTCTAGAGCTATGATCCCCCAATCCCAAACTACAAGACATCGTCATAAACCAGAGATGCTAATATTCCTCCCATAGGCAACATAATATTAACAAGAATGATAGCCAACATTCATAAAGCAGTTTCAGGCTTGCCAGATTCTTTACACACATCATCTCATTTGATGGATTGGGAAAGCACGTGCTCTCCTTAGCCACAAGTGACAGGCACTGGGGATTTCTCTCCAATATTTAGGGGCACATGTAGCCAATTGCTTAAGGCTTGGAATACACAGCATTAAGCTGATTGTCTGATGAGACAATCCCTCCCCGCTACTTTACAGAGAAAAGACGAGACTGCTTGCTCCCTCCCTTCTCCCATCCATCAGACCAGAAGGGCTCAGACAGGGCAAGCTCTCTGCTCATTGGCTGGCTCCCCATGCCCCCTCCCCACAAACACAGGTAGAGATGCCCACAGGAGCACTCAGCTCTCCACCTGAGTTTGGAAAGCCAAACAAACCTGCCAAAGGGAAAGACATCAGCATTTCAAGGGCAGTAGATTTTTGGTTTTTTACTCTACAAAACTAATCAGATTTTAAGAACAGTTTTTGCTTATGGGAAAAGAAACCAGGTGAGCCCAGGAGGAGGAGAAAAGCCTCGAGGAAGAAAAGCAGAAAGAGAAAGAATGAGGTTGGGGGGAAATGATGCTTCTCAACATAGAAACCAAAGGTGTCTTTAGGGGGTCAAGGGAAAATGAGAAGCAGCATATGCTAGACAGAAGCAGCCCATGAAAGGAATGGAGAGAGTCACCTCTGATACCTCGTACTGTTTCATGGGTAAGTGGGCTCCTGGTAAGGTCGTCTTCTAATCAGGCAACATGGCCCAGGAAAAGCGAACCTTTCAAAAAGCTACCTCCCAGAAAGGACACATACACACCTGCTAGGCCCTTTGCTCTTGAAGAGGAAGGTGGGTAATCTTCCGTGTGCCTTTTGATTCTTCCAAGTGGATCACTACCAGGATCTATTCTACAAAGAGAGACCTGCCCCGGAGCCAATCCACCCTGACCATGCAGAGGCAGCCCATCGCAAACCCACCTCCCTGAGCTCTAATGTGGAAATTGAAGGGAGCGCCGAAATAAGCCCCCAAACCAAGGTGCTCGGCAGGCTGGCTTTTTAAGGCTCTCCAATAGCTGGCAACAGACTAGAAAGGGAGAATGGAATTTGGAATCCAAGGCCCCACATTCAGATCTCTGCTCATTTACTGCCCATGTGACTTTGGCCAAGCCACTGGCTTCTCCTGGCTTCAGGTCTTCGGCTACGAAATGAGGGGCCTGGAATCAGCGCCCTCTGAGGCCCCTCACAGCTATAAATCCATGAGCTGATGACAGAAAAGATTGCTTTCCTGGTTGCCAAGCCACAGTGGTTTGTAGCCCACTGAAATATCCTTGGATCAGAAGCAGAACAATCACATGAAGAGAGTTAGGCAGGAATGAAGATTAGTATCCTCACGACAAGTATGAGGTAGCTACAAGTACAGGGCAAAGATCCTGGAGCCGGGAGGACCCAAGTTCAAATCCGGCCTCTGACGGTTGTGTGACCCTGAGCAAGTCACTTATTCTGTTTCCTTCAGTTTCCTCACCTACAAAATGGGAATGATAGTAGCACCACCTCACAGAGTTGTGAGGAGAAGATGGGATGATACTTGTAAAGCTTAAAGTGCTGTATCAATGTTAGTCTTACTAAGCAGCAGGACTACAGGACAGGTGTGATCACAGCCTTCTCCTGCTCCCTCTCCAAGGGCTCCCTACGGCCTCTAGGGTAGAATACAAACCGACTGTGCTTGGCCCAGGGCTTACTACTGCGCACTTGTATTTCAGACGAGCCGATCTACGTATCTCTACACATGACATCCATCTCATCACCAGGCTTTTGCACAGGCTGTTTCCTACGCCTGGCATGGACTTCCCCTCCAAGGCTGTTCTGCATCTACTCTTGTTTATAAACACAAATGTGTGTGTGTGTGTGTGTGTGTGTGTGTGTGTGTGTGTGAAAGCCTTACAGGGCTTTCTATAGCATAAAAAAGGAAGTGACTTAGGGTCCCACAGGCTGGATGTCTGACCCAAGGCTTAGACCCAAAGTTTCTTGGCTTCAAGGCTGGCTCATTATCTGCCCACTGCACCGTGCTGCCTCTCACTGCGTATCTTATGCACGTAATAAGTATTTTTATTTTGTAATCCCTGGTGCTCACTTAACGGGAAATGTGTTCTAATCCTCCCCCCAGTAGAATGCAAGCTCCCTGGCACTGTCTCCCTTTTGTCTTTGTATCACGAACATCTGGCATCCTTTTGGGCACATGACAGACATCAAGTTTGTTGATTAATGTATGAAGGCAAAGAGGGGCTGCAATCTCTGCTGGTGAAGAGTGTTCCCACACTGAGAGTTCTCCCCCTGATCAAATCACAGCTTTCAAAATTCCCATATTCAGGGACAATGACTGAAGACTTTAGAATAGTGAAGCTAAATATAAGATATTATTTAGGATAGTTAAGCTTCAAGGTTTGAACCGCGAGAAATGTCTTATCCCTTTTGCACCGGATGCATGCAAAGAAGGATCAGCTCCAGGCACCTCCTTTCCTATCATGGCTACAATGAGAGTGGAGGGAGGGAGGGAGAGAAGGGGAGGAAATCATTGACTTTGTTTCTTCTCGAAAGAGCTTCACATTTCAACATCTCATTGGGGGTGGAGGGGAAGCCGACTACTGCAGCCACCGAGCATGAAGTTTCAATTACGGCATCCAGGAGCCGGGAACATCTTGGTTTCTGGCCAGTTTATTAGGCTTCGTTTCGCTGTCTGAAGAAATGTCTGGTTCGCTCCCAGCTCCTACCACTGAGGCTGCTTGAAGCTGGGGCCCCACTGATGCAGGGAGCAACTGAGCAGCCTGAAATTCATGTGGACAGACAGTTTACTGGGCAAGATGAATGGCAACCCGCAAACACTCCATTGGTAGCAAAGGCAGGGTCCAAGCAGGGCAGGAAGCCACCCAGTTCCAGAAAGTCTTGGCCGAGCCTACAAATGCCTTTTCCCCCAAAGCCAATTAGGGAACAGTTTTCCAAAGTAAGCAATCTGCTCCGGAGTTATCTATCATTCTACGTGCGTGACCAGACACGAGGAAGGGGGCAAGCAGGGGCTTCGTGCAATCGACATCACTCAATGTGAATTTACTCTTAATCTGTGCTGACCACAAGGCTTGAGAGTAATACTTGAGCCCAGGACATCTCATGCTTGCCCTTCAAAAGTCCATTTGGTTCAGTCTTCAGGACCTTCTAATGAGAGATTACAATGTCCTGGCTAACTCCCATCCATTGAGTGATTAGCTTTGTACTTCAGTGTTCTGGTGATCGATTATCTCTGATAAGGGCACTTTGTCTAAGGTTACAAACCACAACTGAGCCATCCCTGCCCACTCAATGGGCCTCTTCTCCATACGTTCCCAAGAGACTTCCTTTAGGTCCCCTGTCATCGTGCTGATACCCAAGGAGTACCAGTTTCCCCTTATTCTCATCACTGGGTCAGCCCACCTTCTTTCCCTTGGCATCCCATGTTTCTTATCCTATTTCTGGATGGTCACAAGTTGGCTGCTGCTCATAGCCAACATCCACCTCCCCATTGCTTTCAGTGACCCTCAACTACCATTCTTCAGAGGTGGAGATATCCCGTGGCTAGCCATCATTAACCACTGCCAGAAGAACTGAATCATTTAAAAGGGGTGTCTGTTTTAGGGAGAAGCTTGGAGGAATCAGTAGTTTAAACCGCCATCAAGCAGTTTCTGTCTGCTCAGAAGCACCTGATAGCTAAATTACATAGTGAAAGAGTTGCTTAGCTTGGAGCGAGGAAAATCTGACCTTCAAGTACACCTCAGGTTCTTGCTAGCTGTATGACCCTGGGCCAGTCACTAACCTCTCTCAGCCTCAGTTCCCTCATCTGTGAAAGGGCTGATCTCAATGACTTTTGAAGTTCCTTCTAGCTCCAAATCTAGGATCCCATAGTTGTAAGAAACAGGATTCAATCTATAGTCTCTCACCCTTTAAAATCCATGGTCTAGAAAATGAGGACGTTAAGTCAGACTTTCCCAGCTTCCCTCTCCTTTGCCCTCACAAACTCTGAGATGGTCGACTGGCTTCTTTCCAAGGCTGCACTCGTGTTTGCCTGAGCAGTCAGGGCCTCCTCCCCTGTCAGAATCAGGTCCAAGACAGCCATTCTCCTCACTGTCTCCTCCGTTGCTTTTGAAGAAGAAAATTATCGTTAAGACAGGGAAGCCAGAAACTGAAGAGCTTTGGGTCGAGAGTGGGACATGCCTCCGTGTCTGGAGAGGAGGCCTCCACCGTGGCCGAATCCAGCCTCTGGGCCAGAACCGCCATCTGTTTTCCCAACACCTCCTTCAGCCCAGCCTTTTCTCCAGGTATTCTGGAGCGCCACAGGACGCTTGCATTATTTCCTCCATTGCTGATCCTTCTCCCAAAATGTTGTCCCCATCCAGCAGTCCCTTCGGTTTCTGGATCTGCTCTCATAAGTGTCTCACAGAGAGAGCACGGGGCCCAGAGTCAGGAAGACCTGAGTTCAAATCCGGCCTCAGACACTTATACCTAGGTGACCCATGACGAGTCACATGAATGTTGCCTGCCTCTGTTTCTTCAGCTGTAAAGTAGGGATAATAATGGCGCCTGTCTCGCAGGAGTGTTGTGAGAAACAAACGAGAGAATATTTGTAAACCTCTCAGCGCGATGACCCACAAGTATCAGGCATTTCCCATGCGTCTGCTCCCTTCCCCCACCCCTTTTAAATATACAACACTATCCCACTTCCCCATGGAGCTGGTCTGTTCCTTTTGAAACAATCAACAGACACTCATTAAGGACCTACTGTGTGATGTAAGATGCGGGTTTGCCCTTTCATACTCTCGTACCAGTCATGAGCTTCAGGGATATTTATGAGGTCAGCCAGGCCTTCTTGTATCAACTTAGAGCAGTGGTTCTCAACCTGTGGGTCGCAACCCCTTTGGGGGTCAATTGACCCTTTCACAAGGGTCACAGGGGTCTCCTAAGACCATCGGAAAACATATTTCTGATGGCCTTAGGAATTGAGACACTGCCCCTCTATCCGTCTCCAGGCGAGTCCGCCCACACGCAAATACGCCCACATACGAGTATTAAAGGGTCACAGCATTAGGAAGGTTGAGAACCACTGGCTTAGAGCATGTGTGCATTGAGATCTGAGGTCAAGGGGGCTGTGGATGTCTCACTTTTTAGACATTCCTCTGTGAATTCCAGACCCTTGCTACTGCCGGACAGCCTTCTTCCTCCCTGTGGTATCTGGCCCAGAACATATCTTTGGGCTGTTTTCTTACCTCCCACTTGCTGTTCAGCTTTATTCCCTCTTGGACAAATTAGGGAGATTCTGTGCAAAGATATTTTCAATGGCTCTCACAAAGCACACGCTAGCCCTGGCCTTGAGATCAGCCTGCCTATATTCTAACCAGCGTCCATAAATCATCTTCTTAACCAACTTGATGAACCCAAGAGAAAACTTTACATTCATGCCTCTTGAAAACCACCAAAGACCAAGGCAACCCTAAGGGACTCCTGATACTATTTTTCTATGACTAGCCTTGGTTTGGGTTTACATACCACGTGTGGTGCTGGATTAAGGGCAACTCCAAGAATCTGATGTCACATTTTGATGGCACTAAATCTCTTAGACATACAGCAGGATGACCACCTGGATTAATTGTTCCCTGACAACTGTTTACAAGAACCGTGCTTACTAAAACTAGAGCCAAACAGATGACAATGGAGTCTGCCTCAGTTAGGAAGACACTCGTGTACAGGGAGGCCAGGGACTCCTCAAGGGGAGCACATAAGGAGTCAGCTAGAATGAGGAACCACAGGCCAAAAGCAGAAGCACATCCCAAGTACCGCCCTTTCCTGAGCTTTCTCTGGATTTCTGTCTGGTTCCATGAACAAAACCATGAAGAGAATTTCATCTTCCCTAATTTCAAGAGCTCACATAAAGAAACAAGGAACAAAACTTGTATTACTCAACAATGGTCCTGCTTCTCAGATGTCAAACAAAAAGCTGGATTTCTATACTAATAGACAACAGACTTACTGCTCAGCATTTTGTGAATCCAGCTACCAGAAAATGGTCAGCCTTGCTCACATTTTTACTCTCCTGGAAGCCCTGGGAAAAATTCTCTCTGATCTATATGTCCTGGCCTCCCCACAAACCTCACCTGAGAGAATACACCCAATACTTCCTGCACAAACCAAACCCCAAAGACTTGAGGGGGGAGCTGGCAAACAGTAAACACCCCAAAAATGCTTTTTCATTTGTTCATTCATTCATTTGTATCAAAGAGCTAGGGTGAAATAAGGTATCAGCTGTTAAGAAACCTTCAACTAGAAACTTACGTTCAACATCTGTCCTACGTGCTTTGGAACAGTTCAGATTTTAAGAAGGCAAAATGTACCATGAATAAGATTTGCATACAGTAGCCAAAGTTGGGGAATTCTGACAAGATGGCTAAGTGGTTACGCCCCATCCCAGCTCCCTTTCATCACCTCAAAGCAGGAAGAAGTGTGCCAAATAAAATAGAACAGCAAGAACCAAAAATGGGGGGGGGAAAGGAATCATTGCAAGGAAAACCACAGAAAAACCAGTACAGAGATTAAAGAAATGAGTGAGCAAATAAAACATTCCAGCACAATGAAGCTGTACTGGGGGGTAAAAAGAAGCTAGGAACACTCTCCAAGAGAAAAGAATAATACTACAATAACCCAATACCCTGGAAATGAGACTGGAGCAACCGCAGAAAGCCCGAGTTTCTTAGAAGTTCAAAAGAACCTAAGGAAATTAGAACTCTTAAAGAATCAATCAACAAGCACGTGTGCTAGAATTAGAAAAACAAAAACGAAAGTCAATAGCTTAGAACAGACAGCAGAGAAATTTAACGAGACAGCAGACACTATATAAAAGGGAACTCCAGGGATGGGAAACAAAACTGCAGGGCTAAAACCACAAGCTTCAGAATGAAATCAAAAGACAATAAAATTAAAGGACACTCAAGACCTCTACAATCCAAAGTAATTGGCAGAGTTTGCACAGATGATCAGAGAATTAATGGCCTCCTGGGGAAAAAAATACCACAAAACAAAGAACCTGAATACCGTTTTTAAAAAAAAACATAGAAAATTGCCTGGAAATACTGGAAAAAGAGGGCAAAGTATGGCTTGATAGAATTCATAGGACTCTAGGAGAGAAATTCCAACTTTTATTCTGTAAGAAATGTAGCCATCAAGATCTAGAAGGAAAGCACCAAAGAGCAAGCAGCCAGGAGGAGGAATTTTACCTAATAAGAAATCAGGCAGGATACCTTACTAAAAGAAAAAGCCAGAATATGATAATGTCACATATCCTAAAAAGATAAGCATATCCCTATATGAGAAAAACAAGCCTTCAACATCACAGGCTTTCATTCATTCTTTTCCAAAAAATTAGAGAAAGGCCTTTGAAATGCAAATTTAGCAAGGAAAGAAATTGAATAAATGTAAATAAGTCTGTGTCACATGAAAAAGCTGGAATCTGTACTGGGATTCTCCATCACAGTGACAAATACTTTTGGTGAACAGATACCTCCCAGTTTTATGCCTTATGTGAGGTTTATTATCAGAGGGTCACTAAATGTGGTTATTTCTGTTGTCACATCTTCCAAGGAATCCTGAATAATCCTGATAGCCTTGAAGGTCATATTTTGTTTAATCAAATCACATGCTTTTTCATAATCAAGCCATCAGCACAGTGGGATCTTACATTCTCTACATCTTTCAGTTAATTATTTACACAGATAAGTAAATACAAAAAATATACAAAGCAATTTCATAGAGGTGGGGAAGAGCATTAACAACCAGAAGGATTTATCGTTCTAGAAATAATACACTGAAAATTGCTGTATTGTTCATACCCTTTTATTCAGCAATTCCATTCCTGAATTTCATACCCCAAAGAAGATTAATGCATGTAGGCAAAGGACTCATGTTCAAAAATATTCTTATAAGCATTATTTGTAATAACAAAAAGTTACAAATAAAATTTCCAATGACTGGGAAATGTCTGAATAGATTGTGGTATATGCCTATGATGAGATATTACTGCAAGGTAAAGAACGCCAACCATGGAGAGGTAGAAGAAGCAAGAAAAGTCCTAGATGAAGAGACACAGAGTAACAAGAGGAGACCCAGAGATGCAAAGCACACAGTGTCTATACCTGTGTGAAGAAACAATCTCAAAGGCAACTCTATTCAGATGAAATATAAGAAATGGTGTTGGTACTAAGCTGTTAAAGTGAAAGCACACTGACTTCCTTTCTGTTCATAATTGGGAAACCACCAAAATGGAAAGGGACAATCATCCTGTTCAGTCATTTTACACGACCTGTGGCGTGGGAGGTGTCATCTGAATTTTTGTTCAATGTGTCCAAAAGAAATGTATCATTAAAAAACAAAAACAAGCAGAACCAGGTAACCACGATGAAGTAGAAAGAGTAATGAACCAGCAAGTGAGACTTGGTTTCTACTCCAAGATCTGTGACTTAGCGTGACTTTGGGTAAATCACTTCATCTCTCTCATCTTAATTACTTCATCAGTTAAGTGAAAACTTTAGACTATGTGACCTCGAAGGTCCCTTTGGGCTCAAAAGTTCTAGAACTCCTTTGGGTTTTAAAATGTTTTATTGCTTGTTCAAAAATCATTATATCCTATTCATTTCTCAATATGCCTTCCCAAATGAACCCTACCCTATATCAAATAAAAACAATGGACAAAACAATGTCATCTGACATTGATATAGATAGATAGATGATAGATAGATGAAAGGAAGGGGAGAGAGAGATAGAAGGATAAATGGAAGGAAGGAAAGATATAGATAGATAGATAGATAGATAGATAGATAGATAGATAGATAGACAGACATAGACACACACAGATGAAAGGAAGGGGAGAGAGAGAGATAGAAGGATAAATGGAAGGAAGGAAAGATATAGATAGACAGATAGATAGATAGATAGATAGACAGACAGACAGATAGATAGACACACAGACAGACAGACAGATAGACACACAGACAGACAGACAGATAGATATGTATACAACATTCTGACTCTATCATGCTCCATCTCTCTCACAAGAAGATGGAACGTGATTTCAACATTTCTTTTCTAAGGACAAGATTGGTTGTTGTAATTAAGCTGAATTCAGCTGCCTTTTAGTTGTTTCCACTCATTCGGTCATTGGCTATACTGTTCCCCTCCCTTTACTTCACTCCGCATCAGCTCTGACAAGTCTTCTGATGTTTCTCTGAATTCTCATATTCATGATTTTACTGATAATATGCCATTATATTCATAATCTACTATATTTATAGCAGCATTTTTTTATTGGAATAAGAAAATGGATCCAAAACAAGTGTTCACCAACGGGTGAATGGCCAAAAAAGAAAAAAGAAAGAAGTATGTGAATGTAATAGAAAATTACTGGGTAGTATAAAATAATGAATATTAGAATTCAGTGAAACATGGGAAGACTTACATGAACTCTCCCAAAATTCTGAAAGAAGAAAAATGAAACTGAGCGTTGCATAATTATAATGTCCAAACTGGCCCCTGAAGAAGCTCTGAATACATGTCATGTACCTTCCTCCCTTCATGCAGAAGTGAAGGACTACAGTTGTGGAGCATCATAGAGATTGATAGGCAAGTAATACATTGGTTAGTTTTCCTGTACTGATTTTTGTTCTCTCATTTTTAAACATTTGTTACAAGGTATAGATCCCTTGGCAGGGAAGAGAAAGGAATATCTTTGAAAACCAATGATTTAAAACAAAAGGTATCAATAAAAATGAAATACAATGTTCCAAAGTGCTGCTATGGACAAGTTGGTATCTATGGAACGTTTTTCTGTTTTCAATGTCCTTGGCAATACTAAACTCGCTTTATTGGATCATATTTCCTTCTTTTAAGACCCCAAAATATGGTCTCTCTGTACATATCCTCTGAAAGATCACCCTGAGTCAGCTTTTGGTCATTTCTTCAGTAGACTATTTCCACCACATCATCTAACTTCAGTGGAGAAAAAGCTCAAACTGTGCAGGTAAAAGCTATAAAGAATCTTATGGATGTTCCACAAAAAAATAAAATAAAATAAAATTACTCAATTGTCCAATTTCCCTTTTATTTTAACATTAAGTTCCTACTGCCTCAGATAAGGGGTGGAGGCTAGATCCTGGGGAGGACAAAGAAGGAGGGGTACCACCCTGATGCTATTTCTCTGGAAGGATCTTGCTATGCAATCATCTTCACTGCCCCCCACCAATGTTCAGTGCCAGGATGCCATTTTGGTCCTCATCAAGCAATGTCTTATGTACCACACCCTACCACACCAGGGCATTTTCCAACAGTAAACTTCCTTAGATATTTGCTGTCTTTGAGTTGCCAAGGGTGTTCAGAACATAATGGGTATATTGACGTACTGAGTCTGGCACGGATGAATCAAGAGTAGCATGGATGTACTGAGAGCCTCATTTCACTTCTGGTCACAACAGCCTGTAGCTGCAATGCCTCACTGAATATCTTACCTTCCACAAGAGCACGGCCAGTAACAAAAAGATGAGGATTCCCACCAGCAAGCTGATGGCAATAATCCAGCCCACGACGTAACCACGAGGCTCCAAATTGTGCAGCGCTTCAAAGACCACCTACAGGGCAAGGACAGAGAACAATTTCACAATCAGGCGCAGGAGGTTTTTTTCCTGGCACATAACGTGCTGGAGTCTAGCCATACATCTGACATTTGGGGCAAAATGACAAGGAACAGCTTTATAAAAATAAAATCCAAGACTTGAAGAGCACTCGAAAATCAGAACAAAAATTCAGAAAGATTTATCAGTGGACGACGATATCAATTGATGAGGATTCACTATCAATAACTGATCATGAGATCAGTTGGCACAGCTGAGGGAACACCAGCCTTGGAGCCAGAAAGACCGGGGTTCAGTTTCTCCTTCTGACATATTCTGACTCTTAATTACTTAAAAATAAGTACTTAAATTCTCACACCCTCAGTTTCCCTATCTGCACAATGGGGATAAAATGAGATAATCTCTGTAAACTGCTCTGCAAAGCCTAGAGTGTTATATAAATGTTACTATTTACTGTACTATATTACTAGAGTAGTAGTTCCTATCACTATTGTCTTTATTAGCCCCCAGACAATTCTCTAATATTAGAACTTGCAAAGCAGGTGCTGGCTTACATTGGTAGAGGGAGTTTCCTCCTTATCTCAAAAAAATCAGAGGTATAAACCAAAATCAGAGTATTAAAAAAAAAAACCCTCAGTCTAGCCTCAAGTGATTAAAAAAAAAGATATTCTTGACTCATACTCAACTCTACGGCACAAAATATCATTGAGTATGGATTACGTGCCGGGCACTCCACTCAGTGCTAAGGATAGCTTGACAAACATGAAATGGTCCCTGCCCTCGAGGATCTTACATTCTACCATCATGACACAATGTGTATGCTGACAAGAAAACACAAATCAGGTGCAAAGGAATCAACAGAAAGGGGGGAGTACTTATCAGGACCAGGGAGCACATGTTCTTTCGCTCCTTTTGAAAACATCTATTTGGGGCTTTTTTCTTCCTTTTATCATTGTGTCCCACCCCCCAAATCTAGCACAGTCTCTTGTGTGTAGTCGGATATGTGGGAGAGATGGAGACCAGTACTGTGAGTCCATGGGCAGAGGAAGTTAGATGTTCCCTCCATCCATATATGTGGGTATCTTCTCAGCACTTAGTCTTAGAGTTGCCCAGAACATTGAAAGATGAAGTGACCAGCCCAGGATCATGCAGCCTGCTTCAAAGGCAGCACCTGAACCCAGCCCTGGCTCAGAGGACAATTCCCCATCCACTGGGCCACCCTACTGCCTCTTAGTAGGACATAGCAGGCACCTAAAAAACTTACTGGATTAAATTTGATCTGGTTAAGGAAAAAATGTAGACTGACAGGCAACCCGGGGAAAGTGCCATCAGAGGAGCTGTGCCTTTAATCCTCGTCATGTGCAGATCAGAGATCATATCGTCACAAGGTGAGTTTTTCCAAAGTAGATGCTACTGCCTGACCCTGGGTAGTTCTGTTTTCCCCTTCCCAGACCCCTGCTTCGGCTCCCACACTCCCTGCAGTGGCCCTGTTCTGAACTGCAGGGTGGGACTTTGCTTTGGAGAACTCTGCTGGTTTAACAGCAATGCCAATGGAATTCCAATGTGATTGGGTCTAGGGAATGCTGGAGACTTAAAGGAATTATTGCCAGTACATCCTTGCTGCCCCAGCTGTACAAAGAATCTCTGCAATGAAGCTATTAATTTACAGTCAGCATTCAAGTTCCACACTAACCGGGGGGTGGGGAGTGATCCTGGGCTAGGCCAGTGGAGGGCAAACTCTAGGAGGTTTACCAAGTTCAAAACACTTACTGCACAGGCTCGGTGATAGACTGTAGGCCACTCGCCGAGGGACCAGGCTGGCTAAATTGAGGAAGGCGCACCAAGCCAAGGCTAGTGATCAGTGATGGTTTCCTGCTCTGTCTTTGTAGCCTCAGTGCTAAGCACAGTGCCCAGACATAATAATGTGCTTAATAAACACTCACTGACTGTTTGGTTGACAATACCTCTCGAGAAGCAGCTCAGTACAGTAGATAGAAGCTGGGGCTCAAGGCAGAAGACCTGTGTTCATGTCCAATCTCAGCTACCTACCAGCGGATGACTCTGGCTGAATCAGTTAACCCTGAGTCTCAGTGTCTGCATCCGTAAAGTAGGGATTCTAAGGGCACCTATCTTACAAGGTTATTCCCAGACTTCTGAAGGATCTGGGCTGTCCCTGATCCACAGCTATGACAGCAGCTCAGAGAGTCCCTTCCCTCAGAGCTCAGGCACCTGAGTCACTATTAAATGAGATAATGCATATGTAAAGCATCTCTGTAAACCTTAAAGCACTATGTAAATGCCAGATGTATTTACAATATATTATTCAATATATTTATTAGATGTAACAAATTCAAATGTTTAAGTTTATATGTGTATTTGTAATAGTACATGATATATAAATGAGTATTTTCTGTTGTTACTTAGGATATTTAAATAAGAAAGACATTTAAGTGATAAATATTTACAACATATAACTATATTTGGATCATTTACTAGATCAGCACTTGGGGGTATTTTCTTTAATACTTTGGGAGGAGGGAGTAAGTATTTATGTAGCACCAACCCCTATGTCGGGCACTGTGCTGGGCATTACGAGTATTTCTCATTGATCCTCACAAAGATCCTTTGAGGAAGGTACTATTAATGCCCCCATTTTGCAATTGAGGCAAATAAAGGTGAAGTGATTTGCCCAGGGTCACATGGCGAGGCTGCATTTGAACTCAGGTCTTCCTGACTCTATCCATGGCACCACTTAGCAGCTTATCCTCTTTAACCATCAATCACACTGTTCTTTAGCTTTTTTTTTCAACTTATCTTTGTCTTCCCTGAAAAGCAGAAGGAAAAACCATTGTATTTGGGATCCAAGTGCCTGGGTAGAAATCCTGGGGTTATTTATTACTCATAAGGCCAAAACCTCTCTGGGCCTTGGTCTTCTCATCTGCAAAATGGAAGAGAATGTTCTTCTCAGCCTTCCCTTCCGGCTCTAAACTGATGAATCTTTGACCCAAAAGACCTTATGCAGGCCCACAGAAGATGCTCAATAAATGTCTGCTGAAGGAATGAATGAATGATTCACCACCCCTCACTGGCTGCCACACGAGCTGCTTGGGCTTTCATAAGCTCCCCATTCATTCCCCAAGCAGTGACCCCAGGGATGCCGGAGGAGACAGGGTGTGTTCACAAGACAGATCTACTCTAACGTTCACCTCTTGGGAGGAAAAAGGAATTACACAGAGAGTCAGAAACTTCTCTTCACGTGTGATCACAGACCTTAAATGGAAGCTAGAAGGGACCTGAAAGATAGCTCAATCCAACCACCTCGTTTTACAGATGAGGAGACTAAGTCACAGAATTATTTTCTTATTCTCTGTTAAAAGGAGTGGCTTTCTGGGTAGAGGATGAGGAGCGATAAACATGATGAAAAATAAGTTATTAACAAAAGTAAGACATACATTTGTAAGGAGCTACCATGAATATTTTGGTCTGCAGAGGGCTCTTCTTCCTGCCTTTGGTCTCCTTAGAGTACCAAGATTCCTTTGTAAGGCTCTGTGTCTCTGTTTGGGGCTTCTTTTGAAAAGAGAGTTTCATTCCAAAAGACACCAAACCGTGCATGTCCTTTGACCCAGCAATACCTCTTCTAGGTCTATACCCCAAAGAAATAAAAGAAAGAAGAAAAGGAGCCATACATATAAAAACATGTTAGCAGCTCTTTTTGTTATAACAAAGGATTGGAATTGGAGGGGGTGACCATCCATAGGAAATGGATGAACAAGTTATGGCATATGAATATAATGGGATGTTACTGTTCTATAAGAAATGGAAAAAAAAAAAAAAAAGAGTGATTCCAGAGAAACCTGGAAAGATTTGTCTGAACTGATGTGGAGTAAATAGGGCCAAGTGAAGAATGTATTCAATAAAAATATCATAAAGACAAACTTCTTTGACAGACTTAAGAACACTGATTATGTGGCGATCACCTACAAACCCAAAGGACCACGATGAAGTGAGCTACCTACTTCCTGATAGAGAGGCGATGTATTTAGAGTGCAGAAGGAGACATACATTTCTGGACACAGGAAATGTGGCAATTTGTTTTGCTGGATTCAGATTATTTGTTATGAGGGCTTTGTTTTCTTTTTCTCATTGGAAGGAGAGAGAAGAAAGGAAGGAAGAAGGAAGAAAAGGTTGGGAAGGAGAAGAGGAGAGGAAAAAGGGAAGGTCATTTAACACTGAGTCTTTCTAGGAATCCTGAGGAAATTGCTATTTGAAATCAAGCACTCATTTCTTTGGCGTGTACTATGTGCCAAACATGGAGGATGCAAAGACAAGGATTCCATTTGAAAATATTTTTAGTAAAAAACAAAAGCCAGGCTAATTCATTAGGAGGCTGCAAAAACACACGCGTGCAAAAACACACGCAAAAAAGTTTTCCTTATTTCTGAACTCTAGAACACGACCATGAATTGGGTAGATTTTTATTATTGCTGCAAAAGTCAGACTAGTCTCCAAAAAGTCAAGAGATGGCTCTACAATCCTGAGATGTTGTTAGAAAAATGAGAGTGGGGCCAGCCAGCTGCTGAGACCTTGCCGTCCAGCCTCCTCTTGTTACAGATGAGGAAAATAAGGTTCAGAGAAGCTAACAGGCCTGCCCAGGGACCCAGAGCCAAGTGTCAGAGGCAAACTCCAAGCTCAGCACTTCACCCATTACACCCACTAGCTGCCATATGAATGCACCTTTTAAAAAAAACCACTATTCACAATTCAGAAAGCTTATTTGAAGCGTCACAGCGGGCATAAGTGGCAAAGCCAGGATATGAATCCCCATCCTTTGGCTCCACGCTCTTTCCATGGCACCATAGTGCAGGAAGCAAGTGGCACCAAGGTAAACTTCTCACCTCCAAAGAAAAGGCTTTGATCTCTCCTCAGGTCCCAAAGGAATCTCGATGGGGATAGATGGCCTCCTTCCCAGACTTCTGAGGGAGCTTGGCGTCCCTGCCCCACAGCCATGACAGCAGCCCAGAGAGTCCCTTCCCTCAGAGCTCAGGCACTACCAGAGTCTCCTAAGACACCCATGCCATGCTCTTTCACTTGCCCTGTCAGGAAGCCATTCATAGTGTGTACCTGGTTATTTTGCAATAATAAACCTGGGCTGGGGCCCTGTTAGACTCTGCCTCGCTCTGAGTCTCCTCTCCACCTGGATTCCTATCTGGTTCCCTTTTCCACTGGCTACTCAAGGGCAGCCACAACTCCAAGAGGAGGAAGAGAAGGCTGGGGGAAGGGGAGGGGAGGAAGAGAAGGCTAGAGGAAGAGGAGGGGAGGAAGAGAAGGCTAGGGGAAGGGGAAAGGAGGAAGAGAAGGCTAAGGGAAGGGGATCGGACCAAACAAATCCTGAACCTCTTTCTCCAAAGAAGCAGTTTGACAAGTTCTCAACCCAGCTTCTCTCCAGAAGCTTTTCATTATTCAAGCCCAGCCAGCTGTTCTGCGTCAGCATTAGGAAGACTGACAGGCAATTATCTTGACGGGCAGACACCAGGGACTCCTGAGGAAGGCATGTCTTGGGAGATAGGGAGAGATTTCCAGAGCCTCTCACCTCAACGCAGCTGTTTTCTATTAGATCCAGATCACCAGCCCCAACAGAGGTTCTTGGCTTTAACGGCAGACCAGCGCCACATGGCCTAGCTCTGAGAAGACCATGGGCTCTGTCTAATCCTACATTCTGAAGTATGTCTCAGGAGTATGGGATGAATTATGAGACAATAGTGAAGACCAAAACAGGTCATGAGCTCATTGGATTTTTTAAAAACGACATATCACTGTGAAAGAAATCCATCACCCATCTGTCTGGTCTGGTCTCCCTGGTTTCTTGCCTGGGTACCCATCAGAAGACATGCCTATTGAAGCTGAGCTGGCATTGGATCCAGACAGTCTTCATGTTGTGATCTAGTCCACCTCAGCTCGAGGCACATTTCCTCTGATTTCATTCTCTAACTTTATGCCAGTAGGCGGAAATCACACCTCCGTCTTTGTTCACTGCAAGACCTTTGAATTAGCTAAGGCCTTTTGAAATGGAAAAGGTAACTGGAAACAGAAAATCGGATTCAGACTTCCAAGAATCATGGGGCGGGAACCTTAGGAGGTAGATCACCTAGTATTTACTCCATAGTCCTCAAGTAGAATTGAACTAACTTACAAAACCCCAGAACATCACAGTTGGAAGGGACTTCAGTGAGTGAGTCACCTAACTCCTCCTAGCTTCAGTGTTCTCCTCTGAAAAGTTAGGAGGCTGGAAAAGATGACTTCCCAGGTTCTTCCATTTCTGAAACTTCTGATCTAGGCTTAAAGATTTCTCAAGAAGAGCATGACCTTGGCAAAGTTGTGCTGGAGAGCTGACTGACTATTAGATACAAAATAGATAAGGGTTTCTTCTGCTGCTTTTAGTCTATACACTTTCATCAGAAGCATGTTCATTTGCTCATTTTGCCAGAATGAATGCTTAAACTCTCCTCTCCACCTTTTTTCGTTAGTGCTCTATGCCCCCCAGCCATACCTAAAAGTTCTTCCTCCCTCATGCCTGGAGAGCACTTCCTCCCCAACTCTGCCACTTAGAATCCTTGGCTTCCTTCAAGACTTTGCCCAAGTCCTACCTTCTCGAGGATACCACTGCTGGTCACACACACCTGTTGCTAGTTCCTTTCCCTCTAAGGTTACCTTTTATTTTTCTTGTATGTGTCTTGTATATACTGGAACCTCTTTGAGGGAAGAGACTTTCATTTCTCAGTATTCCCAGAGCTTAGGATAGTGCCTGGCATGTATCTTAATGATTACATGTTGACTGATTTCAGTGATACTCTTTATCCTACTGGCTGTAATAAGCTTGTGAGCTTGGCATGACCCACTCCTTCATGTGGGGGACACACTAAATCCATCCATTAAATAATTCCATTCCATCCATGATGATGGAAACATCCCAGCAATTCTGAGAAGTCTCATCTTGGGAAAACAGATAGAAGGAACAGCAGCAAGAAATCTTCGGGGAAGAATGTATATAGACAGGTCCAAATGCTTACAGGTGAAAGAGACAATGTGGGAAATTGGAAAGAGCCCTGGGGCATAAATTATCAGGCATGATTGATGCGTGGGTTGAGTGTACTGAACTGCTTTCTTTCCCTCTTTCTTCATTTCAAGAGAGGAATATCCCATAGGGTAGGGAAGGATGGAGAAAGATATTTGGAAGTGAGGCTTATTGTAAAACCAAAGGAGATCAGTAAAAATATTAACATTTCTTTTTAAGAAAGCAATACGAAGAGAGGAGAGGGGAGAGGAGGAGGGAGGCTGACCCAGATGACCCCGAAGGTCCCTTCCAGGCCTCTCGTGTTAGGATTCTGTGGTTCTGAGCCAGTCATTCCTGCTTCCCATCCCATTTCCATTGATTGATTCAGTCTGCAGAAAGGAAACCACAGGAATCAGAGGCTGGAATCTCTTGCAATGCGGTCTTCTCCACCAACTTTGGCTTTCAGAAGACAGTAACAATGGCTCTGTACAAATGTACCTCCTAGCCCTAAGCCCTTGCAGAACCATGACTGAGAAGATCTGGGAAGTAACCTAGAGCCAACCTTCAGGCCCAGCCAGCTGGGGATATTTATTTATTCTCTTTATTCTAAGGCACCAAATGGTCTGCAAAGCCATGTCAAAACTCCGCAGCTTCACCTCTGGAAATCCCAAAGGCTCGTTTGGTGTCCCATACTCTGACTTTGACACCAGGTGGACAAAAGCTGGGGATCCCAAACAGAATCTCTGATAAAATGTGATTTTTCCCATTAGACAAAACCCCTGCTACAACCCTGCAATGGACCGAATGACCGCCCCAGGGAGGCAGAGCACAGGCTAGATCAGAATGGCCTGCGCCTCAGCAGTGAACATCATCAACAGAGCTCCCAGTGAGAGAGGAGGGAGACTGCATAGGAAAAAAATGAAAGAACACACAGGACAGTAAAGCAACATTTTTTTTCCACCAGGCTCTGATTACATCTGTGTGGTTTGTGACGAGTTGTGTTTCTAGCTGTATCCTGTCTAAAGGGAGGTAGCCATGTGTAAAGGGGGAGACAGAGAGGGTAGAGGGGAGCAGATGGATAGGAAGGGAGGGCAGTGTATGCAAGAGACAAGAAATACTCAGAACCAGACCACATTTTACGCTGTTCTCTAAATACGACTCTCCAGAAAACATACCAGGCAGGCGAAAAATACATACACACACACACACAAAACACAGACATATGGAAACAGAGGAGAGGAGAAAACAGCAAATCAAGGCCACATTCCAGAAGACTAGAGTTACAAACCTACTTTATAATGCAATGGTAGTTCAAACATTCCCCTTCCCTTACCACTGATCCTGTCCCAGAAATCCAGGAGATTATGTTCAATTTTATTTTTTACAAAAGGCAACTAGGTATTTAATAGTTTTCACTAACTGGGTAAGTAATCAATGCATTTCTCTTTGGTTATAACATCTCTCCTGGGTGGGAAACTGGGCCCAGCTGCCAAGACCTAGTCCTTTGTTGATTCTACAGCCATCATTTCTAGGTGGAATGAGGGGTCACATTCCTTGAAGCTCCTTCCTCCTTCAGGTGACTTTTTCTTTCCATCTGGGTTCAGATGTGTCTCTCTGCTACCAGCTAGATGCAAACAGTGAGATTGTCTAGTCCATTGTTTTACAGACAAGGAAACTGAAGTTAATGCTGCTAAGTAATGTAAGATCACACAAGTAGCAAGCATCATGGAGAGCTCCAACTACTAGGAAATGTTTCCTGATATCAAGTCAAAGTATTTTTCTGAAACTTCCACCCATTCCTCCTTGTTCTGCCCTCTGGGGCTAAGCAGGCAATCAAGTAGGGGCTGGGCTGGGAGTTCATTGGTTTGGAGAGCTCCCACAGGAGGAAATCGCACCTACCAATGCAGACAGGCACCTTCCCTGAAACTTCCATCTTAGTTGCCCAGAGCACTAAGAGGTCATGTTACTGATGTTACATCAACCAATAAGGGTCAGAGATAAGACCTGAACCCAGATGCTTCTAGTACCAAGACTGGCTCTCTAGCTACTGCTCTGTGCTTCCAGTCAGAGACAAGCAAAATAAGCCTAATTCATCTTTCTTCGTAGTACTTCCACTGAGATTGGGGCTCATACCTTCCATACCATCATATCTGCCTGTGTAATGGTGGCCTTCCAATAGGGACTGATTTTTGTTTTCTTGGGAGTGTGTGTGTCTGTGTTTGTGTGTATCTGTGTTTCTGTATCTGTGTGCCTGTGTGAATTCGGTGGGGGACTGGAATGAAGAACAATCCATGGAATTGGGCATGCACACAAGGCCCTTCCAGTGAGATGTGGGCTCTGGTCTCTTGCTAAAGGACACGTGTGACCAGAGTTCCTGGTTGGTCCTTTGGTCCCTATGATAGAGAAGACAGAGACCAATCCAGAGTATCTGTTGGTAGCAGAGTGAGGGCATTGGGAGGGATCTGGAATTGGAGAGAAAGAAAGAGAGGAGAGAGAAGAATGGATGAACCAGGGCTCTTCGCCATCCTACCACCTCAACACAGCCCATGGCAAATGACCACCTTAGTCTCTTTCCTCTCTTCTAGAGGGGGGTTAGCCTGGAGCATTTCCTATGAAACTGGGTAAGCACTTGGTCCCCTTCCAGTAATCATGCTATGGCCCCTTGCTAAAGGATATACACAACCAGACACTTCCTACTGGTCCCTGTTCTGCTTGTCTCTGTCCCAGGGAACTAAAAGGTCAATCAGGAGCCTTTCTGATCATGTGGACTCTGCTGCCAATTTAGAACCACTCCCTTGTCTGTCCTTCAGGAAATGTGCAAACAGATGAGTCTGATGACCCTTATTTCCCTGAGGAGCCATAGGCTCTGACTCCGGGAGGAAGGCAAGATGGGGCTGTGAGAACAGCCATTTGGACCCTCATCTGAATCCTGGTTCTGCCCCTATCTTGGGCATATCTGGGGTGTGTCACTTCCCCCACTCTGGACCTCCGTCTCTTCGTCTGTCAAATGACAGACTAGATGGTATACGAGGTCCTTTCCAGCTCTGAATATATGATGTTAAACCCTAGGACTGCAGCACTCACCCAGAAGATTGGCAGCCTCAGCCTCCTGCCATCTTTGGGCCACTCACTTGCCAGACATCAGGGCCTGGGCTTATGGCAGATGCATAATTTCTGAACAAGTCCAGGCTTCTGTCCATGATCTAATATATTTCTTGCCAAGAATCCGCTCTCCCCCCCAACACACACACCCCTAGCCATCAGACAAGTGCTTTGATGAGCAGACGGACCCTATGCATTGTCCTGAAGGATGGCAGCCTTCTGTCAAATGATGAATGGTCTACAAGGCTTTTACTTCACCTGTGTGGTTTGAGTTCCAAATACAGAGAGCTTCTGAGAAAAGGCATAAGAGAAAGAAGATGGGATGATGTGTACAGGGCATAGGGAACAGGAAACAAAAGACATCTTGTCCCTGGTCTCAAGGAGCCAATCTTCTTGAATGGGCGGCTCTCCTGCTGGACAGCTCCGGCAGGTAGAAGCACTTGATTAGATCTGCATCTTGGCAACTTTGATTCACTCTCCTTGGTTCTGCCTCCTGGGGTCCAACCAAGCAAAATGATCCCTCCGAATACTTGAAGGCAGCCATCCTGCCCTCCCCTCCCCCTCCTCCTGAATCTTCCCTTCTCCAGACTGCATCTTCCCAGGCCAGTTGGTCTTTATGTAGTCCTTTCTACAGAACCCTTCCTGCCCTGGGCATCTTCTTCTGACTCCTCCACCTTGCCAATAACCTTCCTAAAAGGCACACCAAGAAATGGGCACAAAATTCCACAAACAGTCTGACACTGGGGCAGCTCCCTCCCATCAATGAGTCACTCAATCAACATGCATTTACTGAGCACCTGTTGTTTGCCAGGCCTTGCCCTGAGTGCTATGGGTCGGGAGGAAGGACTGAATCTATGCTTTGACTGGCCATAGATAAGAAATGTCATCGACCAAAAGAGGTCAGCACTTTTTAGGAGCTTACAGCCTTACAGCCACCCAGACCTCTGAGAGGCTGTGATTTGCCTAGGGTAACACAGCCAGCAGGATGGAAGCCTACTCCGAGGCCACTTCTCCTTCCATTACTGCACAACTGCCCAATGCTGGGAGTGTGGACCCAAGAACAAGACAGTGCCTGCCCTCAGGGAGCTTATATTCTTG
>CM053590.1:13517289-13562523 GCA_028646515.1 Pseudochirops corinnae | reverse complement strand
AGACAGTGCCTGCCCTCAGGGAGCTTATATTCTTGCATGGCTGCCCAATGCTGAGAGGAGAGACCCAAGAACAAGACAGTGCCTGCCCTCAGGGAGCTTCTATTCTTGCATGGCTGCCCAATGCTGAGAGGAGAGACCCAAGAACAAGACAGTGTCTGCCCTCAGGGAGCTTATATTCTTGCTTGGCTGCCCAATGCTGGGGGTATGGACCCAAGAACAAGACAGTCCCTGCCCTCAGGGAGCTTATATTCTTGCATGGCTGCCCTATGCTGGGGGTATGGACCCAAGAACAAGACAGTGCCTGCCCTCAGGGAGCTTCTATTCTTGCATGGCTGCCAAATGCTGGACCTGATGTCTCTCTTTCCATTTTCTTTACTTATTATTAGTCTTGTTGGCTCATGTTAAACATGCAGCCCACTGAATCACCCCTAATCTTTTTGGGGTTTGTTGGGGGTTTTTGCAAGAATTTAAAGAAACTTGTCATGAAATTTATAGGAAATGACTGACATAGAGCAAAGAAAGCCAAATCCAAGAGTATCCCACGCTCACAACAATGTAAGTAAAAACAGCCCTAAAAAGTAACCGCACCGATTAAGTGTAGTGAAGTGACTGGTCTCGGTTCCATAAAACACACGGTGAAACACAATTTCCTCCTTTCTTTATCAGAGAAGCGGGGTGCTAGGGGTGTGGAATGTTGCATACATGGCCAGATAAGGTCTCTGCTTTGACTGGTTTTGCTTAACTTTTCCTTTGTCGCTAATGATAGAGAAGGTTCAGTAGTGGGAGGAGACTGGAAATGTCTGAGATGGATAAAACCAGAGGCATCAATAAGACTTTTAAAATTCCATAAAACAGCTCCAGGAATAAATGTTTTTTAAAAAGCTCTGAGTGATCTGCTGGCAGGTACCTATGCTCATCTGTCAAAGGAAGGACCTGGACAGCTTGCTTCCCAAGATCCTGTCTAGCTCTCACATTGTAGGTGCCAGGAGAGTTGAGGTTCATCCACCAGCCACAGCAAGCTCACCAATTGAGTCCAGATTTCAGGATGAGTTTTCTGACTCCTGCCAATGCAAAGTTCCAAGTGGTGGCCTGGGGCCCTGGACGTAGAGTCAGAGCACTTGGGTCTGAATTCTGGCTTTATTCCTTCCTGCCTCTGCCTTGGTGATCTTGGGCAAGTCACTTCCCCCCAGTCCTCAGTTTCCTCATCTGTAAATGAGGGAGTTAGACTCAATGAATTCAAAGGACCTTTCCAGATCTGAATCTGTGACCTTGGGTTCATGGGTTGGGTTGGAATGCTGAAGTATCCCCCACAACCACTATCCCTGACTGTGTAAAGTTTCTCAGATCCACAGGAAAGTTGTACTGATCTAATCCACCCCTACCGAGCCCCAGAAAGGCCCAGGGTCTTGTTGAGGAGTTGCAGAGCTCAGATGTAAGCCTAGATCCGTTGAACTCAGTAAAAGGGTTCAGTGGACAGAGCTCTGGATTAGGAGGCAAAGGGTCTGGGTTCAAATCTCAGTCTTTGCTTACTACTTGTATGACCTTGGACAAATCACTGGACCTCTCTGGGCCCCAATTCTCTCCTTTACATAAAGAAGAGGGGGTGCAATAAATGATCCTTGATTTCCATTCCAGCTTCTAAATCTGCAATTCTACTCTGGATGGATCTTGTATGAACCTAGTTATTCACATGCTTTCTCTGTCATTAGACTGGGAGCTTCCCGAGGGCAGAGACTTGTCCTGTTTTGTTCTCAGAACTTAGCACAGTGCCTGACAAAGAGGGGACAGGGATAAGGAGGGATCCTGTGATTTCATTTATATAAGGAACTCCCAGGTGAGGAAAATCCCTCCCGCAGTGCAGGTTGGCACATTCTCTGCTACTTCCATTTTTACAGAGTTCCTCTGGGGCAGCAGTTCCTCATTTTGGGAGTGGGGGAGATCCTGGACTCCTCAGACACTCTGGGGGAATCTATGGATCCCTCCTCAGACTAATGTTTTTAAATGCATAAAATACAATGAACAGAATTACAAAGAAAAACAAGTATAATAAAATATGGTTATCAAATATTTGTACTTTTTTTTAAACTTTGCAAGACTGGCAAAGACCTCATTGCTCTAGAGTAATAAGAGGTGAAGTGACTTGTCCAGGGTCACATAGTCAATGTGCGGCCAAAGCTGGGTCATGCTGGCTCTGATGATGGCTCCTCTGTCTACTCTGCCAATCCATCCCACCCCAGCCTGACCCAGGGTAAACATGGGAGAGATGCTTGTAGAGTTACTTACTGCCCAGTCTTGGAGGAGGAAGCTTCTCAGAAGCTTACCCAAAAATGCTACCCATGAAAAGTTATACACAACCCACTCTGGGGGCTGTTCTCCACCTCCAAAGTGGCCACCAGCTCCAATGTCCATGATTCTTTCTAAACTGCTCATCTGTGACTCTTGCCCTTTCTTTCCCACACAGACTCTGCTACCAGCTAAAAGTGCATCCGGCCAAGGACCATCCCAAAGAAAGCCTGGTCTGACATCTTGAGGAACTGAATCTAATTTAAACACTGTGGCAGCAGTCTCCTGCAGGAAAGCTCCCCCACAATTTATGTTTCTCTGGAAATCCGGGCTTCATGGCAATCAGACAGAGCTTGTTTGCGGCAGAAGAGCATGTCTCTACCCCCCTCTCCACCCACCTTCCACCTCCACCCAGGGACCATATTTCTTCTCTCAACCAGGAAATCAGATTCGAGATCCCTGGCTTGGCCTCCAGACACAAATGGCAGATGGATGAAGGGGGGAACGCTTAAGCCTCCTCTGGCCTCTCAGGATCCTCAGACTCCTGAATCATTGTTGGGGGCACAGAAGATCTGCCACAGGGATCATGCCATGCTGAAAGCAGCACGGATAATGAACACATGAGCCCAATCTTCTAACACGATAAAAAGAAATACACAGTGTTTGGAGAAGAAGAGGAAGAGGAAGGAGGAGGAGGAAGAAAATGAGGAAGATGAAGAAGAAAGAAAAACAGGAAGAAGGAGGAGGAAGAGAAGGAAGAGGAATAAAGAAAGAGATTGACAACAAAGAGGAGGCCCCTCCACCAAGGCATGATGTTCCCTAACTTGGAGTTTCCCAATTCCTGGGGGCACTGAGAGGTTCAGTGACTTGACTTGACCAAAGTAACAATGCCAATGTTTGCATCAGAGGTGGGGTCTTTCTGACCATGGCCAGCGCTCCCACTCTCTCTCTCTCTCTCTCTCTCTCTCTCTCTCTCTCTGCTGCTATCTCTCTGTCTGTGTCTCTCTGTCTCTCTCTCTGTGTGTCTCTCTCTGTCTCTCTTTCCTATTCAATAATAGCAGCAACAACCATAGACGACCCACAGGGAGAGCGTCCAGGCCTGCAAAGTCCTTATAGATCATCTCCCATGGTCCTCTCAACCATGCTGCAAAGTAAAGTCAGTAAAACGGAAATGATGCTTTTCCTTTGGCAAATGATGAGAGAGTCAGAACCACCTGGCCAGGCCAGGGCCCCACAGCCAGAAGGAAGTGCCTGAGGCAGGATTCAAACTCAAGCCTTCTTGACACCAAGCCTGCTGCCCTACCCAATGCACCATGGGACCTTGTATAAGTAATTTATTCTGTCGGAGACACAGTTTCCTCATCTGTGAGATGAAGGGGGTGGACTAATCAGCTTCCAATGTTTCTTCCAGTCTGTGTCTATGATCCCATGATCTATTTAAGGGATTTCTAATTTTGCCAATGTTCTCAGTCTGTGGATACCAAACAAAGACTGACCTTGACCTTCTCTGAGAACTAATCAGCACCGAGACCCCCAGACCAGACTTCCCTTTCAGACTCTCTCACACCCACACACCATGGCAGGCTTCTTCCAGCCCTAAAACCTGAACAGTCTCATGCCACCCATGATTGCTAAAGAACAAGGGGGAGGGACCATCAGAGAAGTACCCAGAGCTTGGCTGCTTGGACGTGACCTCTCCAAGTTATTAAAACAATGAGTTCTAAAATCCACAAGTGAAGTGGTTGGGAGCAGAGCCCTGGTTTCAGAGAATAGACTAAGTTGAATAAACATATTTCTGGGCCTCACAATAGAAATCTAAATCCTGGCGAGGGCCCTTGGCTCCCTCCAGCATGAACACAGCTTTGAGATGATGTCCTCGAGAAGAGTGGTGGCTACAGAGGTACTTCAAAATGGCCCCTGGTTGGGGACCAATGGCAGCTGGGCATTTCTTAAATAAGTTACATCCTGACCTAGCTGCTCATCAGAACTACTATCCACCTCCTGACATATGCCAAGAGGGGAAGAGGCTTTTTGACTCACCGTGATCTCTTCTGGGTTCCCATTGGCTATTTCCACCACCCTGAGAGTAGCGTCCACTTCCACTTTGGCTCGCGTCACAAATTGGATGACTGATGAACTATCCTGTAAGGGAAAAAAAGGCCACAGAGACAGTTAAGACATCCTTTCCCCCAAATAATAGCTTTGCATATTATCACAGAACAGAAAGGGTCTTCAGAGATGATCTACTGCCTCCTGTCCAGGAATGAGAGCTCACAGGACAAATAGGAACTATGAGATAAGTATCCCCAGGAAAACAATATATCTGTACTGCCTATAATCTTGTCAGTCAACAAGCATTTATTAAACTCTTACTCAGTTCTAGGCATTGTGCTAAATCCTTGAGAGACAGAAAAAGGTGAGAACAAAAAAACAAAAACCCAATGCCTGCTCTCAGTGAGCTCACAGTCCAATGACCTATGGGGGGGACAACTCTGTACAAACAAGATACAGACAGGATACACTGGAAATCATCAGCAGAGGGAAGCCCTAAGGGGGCACTGGGAGACACAGGGAAAAGTGTTTTATAAAGGTAGGATTTTTAGCTGAGACTTGAAGGAAGCCAGGAGGTGGAGAGGAGAGGGAGGGGATTCCAAGCAGGAGGGGCAGGCAGTGGAAACACCCAGGGTTGGGAGACGAAGTACATTGTGTAAGGAACGTTGGGAGGCTGGCCCTGTGGGAGCATGCAATGTATGGAGGGGATAAGGTGCGAGAAGATGGGAAAGGCAGGAAGGGGCCAGGTTATGAAGGGCTCTGAATGACGGGGAACTTGGTATTTGCTCCCGGAGGTGACAGGGAGCCCAATGGAGTTTACTGAAGAGTGGGGTCACATGGCCAGTCCTGTGCCCTAGAAAGGCTAATTTGACACCTGAGTGGAGGATGCACTCCACAGGCAGGCACACCCACCAGTCTGGGCATGAAGGGATGAGGGCCTGCCCCAGGGCAGGGGCAGGAAAGGAAGAGGGGCAAATACAAGAGATGCTGTAAATGGAAGAACAGAGAAAGAGCACTACAACTATGATAGACAACACAGACTCAGAGAAGAGATAAGACAAGGAACTTCCCTGCCTTTTTTGTGGACTATGGTGTGGGACCAGGTCAGGGAATATCACACACACTGTGACACACCTGGTATGTTGGTTGGCTTCTCCTGAACTGCTTTTCTTTCTTTCCTTTCTAGTCTTGGTTACACCATAGCTCACATCAAAGACAAATGGGGGATGGATATATTCAGAAAGGAAGGTGATATCCAGGCAGATCCACTCTCTTCCTCTCACCTTGAGGATTTTCAATGATCAGAAACGCACCGGCTCCAGAGGCAGCCCTTCCACTGGGGCAAAGGTCTAAGTGCTGGAGCCTTCTTGCACATGGGAAGCTTCCTTTCCTTTCTCCTACCCCAGTGCTTCCCTCTGGGGCCTAGAAGAACACAGCTAATCTCGCTACCAAATGGCGGTTCTTCACATTCTTGAAGATGGATCTCGTGTCCCTCATGAGTCTTCTCTGCAACCAAGCTCTTCCCTTCATGGAATGGCTTTTTGTATACCTCACCCTCTTCCAGACATTCTCAAGCTTACTGAAATCCTCCTTAGGATATCACATGTCCAGAGCTGTATGCAGTACTACCACATCAGAGTTCACCAGAACGGTAACTTTCCTCCCCTCCCTCATTCTGAATATAGTATTGCTACTGATGCAGACTCTGACTAGATGAGCTCTTGGCTGACTCATACTGAATTTACAAACCACTAAACTTAACAACAAAACAAAACTAAGATCTTGGCAACTGGACCCATCACTTCCTGGCAAATAGAGGGAGAAGAAATGGAGGCTTTGTCAGATTTTCTATTTTTGGACCCAAAGATCACCATAGAAGGCGACTACAGTCATGAAATGAAGACGCCTGTTCCTTGGAAGGAAAGCCAGGGCAAATCCGGACAGCAGACTGAAAAGCAGAGAGGTCACCTTGCTGACAAGGTCCACATAGTCAAAGCTATGGTTTTTCCAGTAGCGATATATGGCTGTGAGAGTTTGGACTATAAGGAAGGCTGGGTGCCGTAGAACTGATGCTTTGATCATGATACTAGAGTTGACTTCTGGGAGTCCCTTGGGCAGCAAGGAGATTCAATCAGTCAATACTTACAGAAATTAATTCAGGCTAATCGCTGGAAGGTCAAATACTGAAGCTAAAGCTTAAATACTTTGGTCACATATGAGAAGATGGGACTCACTGGAAAAGACCCTGATGTTAGAAAAGACTGAATGCAAAAAGGAAGTTTAAGGCAAAAGGACAGCAGAGCTTGATAGTGTCATGAACACAATAACACAAACTTGGACAGACTTTGGGAGATAGTGGAAGCAGAAGAGCCTGGCGTGCTGCGGTCAGACACAACTGACCAAGAACAAAAATGCCTATGTGATAAGAAGAAGCCACGTAGGAGGTGACAGGCTAACTTCCTGCTGATTTTTCTAAGGATAATCTCTCTGATATTTCATTTCATTCAGGATTTTATAAATGAACATGAAATACTGAATAAAATAAAACACCAGATATGTTGGCCCAAAGACTAGACAAGCTTCTGACCAGTACTCCTGATTGGTTTCTCCCCATAAGACATATCCCATTTTTCCTTCTCCTCAAGCTGAAGTTTTAAACTTAAAAAAAAAAAAACCTCTTCCAATAGTAGATGCTGAGCAAATAGAATTTCATCAATCAGAGCCCCAAATCTCCTTACATCCTGACTCACCAGCTATCTGGATACCAGTAGCTACATAACTGAGAAGGTTGACGATCCCAGAGGGGAGGCAGACAGCTAGACAGGGAAGATGCTGCATTGGCACAGCTGCCTGAAATCGCTAATTATTCCCCTGAGCAATCATTCTTTTGATGCCCAGGGTGGAGACGGTTTGTGACAATGTGCAAAATGGAGTATGAGCAATGAGTTGACCTGATTTTGTGCAAGACAACAGAATGTGTGAGTTACTGTGTTGAAGGAGAGTCAGGGTACAGTTAGTGTGGAAGTCAGAAATTTGGGGATCCCTAAAACAAGGGTCCTGACACCTGGATTTGTGAGAAGGCACAGAGAGGGAGAGGGAGTGCCTTGTCCAGGGCATTCAAGTGGACCATCTTGGTTGGGTTTAGAATATATCAAAAGGAGTAATGTGAAATAAATGAAAACGAGTGAGTCAGAAAGTAACTTAGACCATTATCCTAGTGGTGTTTTGGAGTTTCCTGAGCAGGAGAATAATGTTGATTGATGAAGAAATGTTTGAGTACCTACTGTCAGTCACAGTGTTAGGTCCAAGAAACACAAATTCACATGGGGGACAGTTCATGCCCAAATGGGGCCTAAATTTGATGGGCTAGACCAGTGCTTTAGCAGGGTAATTTTGGAAGCTGTGAGGAGAATGGATTGGAGAATGGAGAGTCTGGAAGTTGGGAGTCCAATCAGGAATAATGCAGATGAAAAGTGAGGAGGACCTGTTCTTGTGAGTAGAGAGAAGGAAATGAGTAGGAGAGACAGAGACAGAATTCACAAGATTCACACACACATACACACACACACACACACATACATACACACACACACCTTCTTCCCCAAAAGAACTAGAAGTTGCTCACAAATCCACACCTGAGGTCTGTCCATAGGATCCCAGACCTACCCATCCTCCAGATGAGGAAGTAGAGGCCCACAGAAGTCAAGGTACTACAGGTACTAGATTAGCACAGTGGGAAGTCAAGCCCAGATCCTTCTTATAACCCTTTGTATTGCCAAGAAGGAAGACACTGACTTAGCTGATATGTCAGAGGCACAACCTCACCCAAAAACGTTCCCTGGGTGCTAAGAGCTAGAGTTCTGCCTGAAACCTGGCTCATATTTGAAGCCTCCAGATGCCCAGGGCCACACTTCCTGGGCACTGAACTCAGACATTCTCTCCCATACAACCCCTGTGAGACTTAATCAGTCGCCATCAGATCACTGAGCCAAGCACTGGGCATAGCACTTGGGATAGAAAGCCAGAAGCAAAATAGGGCAAAACACCATGGAGGTGTTTACATTCTATGAGAATGATGAAGGAGAAACATGCACGTCACCAAAATACACACACATATGTATACTTTAACACAGAAGCGCTCATCTATACCCAAATACAACTGTAGGCAGACGTATCTGTGTATATGCACATATGTACGTACACACACATACACATATATACACTACATGCAGACCTATCTGGGTATGTATGGACAAGGTAGCCCGACAAAGTGAATTGAGTTGCCTTCAGAGTCTGGAAGACCTGGCTTCTCTTCTTCTTTTCCCCTTTTTCAATTTGAGGGGAAGTTGGGCAGGAGGGAGAGCCAAATGCTTATTAATTAGAAAAAATTTTAAAACTAAAAACTGATCTGCATTCAAGTCCTACCTTAGACATACTTGCTGTGTGACCCTGGGTAAGTAACTTAACCTCAAAGAACTCTAATTCAGGCAACTGACTATAAGACATGGAGAAGGTGCTGATCTCCACTCCTGTATCAGTGAGATGACAGGTCCAGTCCCTATCCCCATGGGTACAGAGGGATAGACACAGCACACACTAGCTGGGTGAACAGAGCACTGCACTTGGAGACAGGAAGACCTGGATCAAATCCCCTCAGACACTTACTACCTGTGTGTCCCTGGGCCAATACTCAGCTGTTCTGTACGGTGGATTCCTCATCTGTAAAATAATTGCACTAGACTTCCAAGTATCCCTTCCACTTCTAAATCTAAGAAAACAAATACAAGGTAATGAGATGGGGACTGGATGGAAAAGGCGGTGCTTGAGCTGAATCCTGGAACTGAAATCTCTTCCTGAGAGGACTCAGTCCAACCCAAGTCCCTTTTGATCCACACATCAGCCCTCTACCCCTGGCCCCCCCTTCACCAGCTCCTGGCTTTATCTCTATTCTACATGCAGCCACTCAGGGCCCCATGGGGCCCCCCACATCTCACACCTGCAAATACAGTCTGGATTCTCTGTCTCGTCAACTATGGCAAGAGAAAACGCAGAAAAGTCAGAGCATCCAGGACAGTGCCAAGGCACATCATGGCGCCAGTGACAGCCTCAGCCGGATGCCCCGTGTGGAACTCTCACTCACTAAGGCTAAGGCACGAGACCAGAAAGTCTTCATTATTTACCTCAACAGCAAAAGAAAATGAAATAGAAATGAGCCAACACCAAAGAGAACTTAGCAGACTAAAGTCCTGTCTTTGAACCTTCTCACTCTAGCCAAAGTGATTGCAGGCATGGGCCCAAAGAAAACCTGGGCCCCACTGGCTGTTGGGAAAACTGGGTGGCCTGAGGGTGTGTGTGTGTGTGTGTGTGTGTGTGTGTGTGTGTGTGTGTGTGTGTGTGTGCATGAGAGAGAGAGAGACTGAGAACGCACCCAGGGAATTATCCGTTCGCAGCTTTGCTGCCCATGTGACCTTTGGCAGACCACTTAATCTTTCTTGGTCTCAGTTCACTCATCTGTGAGAAGAGACACTTGGATTACATGATCCTTTCCAGCTCTAAACGGAACAAGGACCATACTAGGCCCCACCTGCTGCTCCAAAGTCCCCACTGTTATTCTGCCCTCCCACATGAGTTCCCTCCTTGTTCCCCGTCTCTGCCCATATCCAGGGTTGCCCAGTGTACCTCCACCCGATGAGGCAGACTGTCCTTGGTAAATGCCCTGTCCTCAAGTGAATCTGTTCCAGGTGCCATAATTCCTATCTATGACTCTGGGAGGCCCTGCTACAACCCAAGTTTGTCCTCGTAAAATCAAACAGTAACACACTCTGAAGATCCTTGGGCTGTCCAGAAGGCATCTGGAGGCAGTGCTGAGTTTAGAGCAGATCCTTGGGTTCAAACCTTGGCTTTGCCCCTTTAATCACCGAACCCCTTGGGGCCTTGTTTTCCTCACTGTCCAATAAGGGGGTTGGCCTCGGTGGCTTCTGAGGTTTCTTGCAGCTTTCAGTCTATGAATCTCTCCCCTCATCACCACCCAGTGAGTCTCACTTTACCTAAGGCTAGATTCTCCTCTCGGTGACTAAACAGTGCAATTCCCTGGCTCCCAGCCCAAGATGTACCAGATAATTCAAGGTCTCCAGGGCTGAGTCTGGCCCAGTTCAGAGTTGCCTTATTTCTCCCAACAGCAGGAGGCAGGCAGGAGAGGACTACAGATACAGCAGTCAGGTGTGGGTCCGGCATCCCCAAGACAGGCGTCTGAAGCACCATCTCCATTTCTAACTTGAACCATCTCCTCCACTGTCTACCCCTCACTCTAATCATTTTCTATCCACCCTAATTTTTCTATGCCCAAATGCTTTCAATGCACAGCCATTAAATTTGCCACCATAATGTTTACCCAAACCAGTTTCTTCCTGCATCAAAATGGAGGCAGAGAATTATACAGGAAATGTTCCTGCAACTGGTCATGTAAACGTAACCACTGGTACGTTAACCGCTTTATGAAAAATTATAACCTGGTTGTGTTTTCACAGAAACTGAAGGATTAAACATAGGCAAAGAGAAAGAAAATAATCTCTTTTTTGCAGCTAAAATGATGGTTTACTTAGACAACTCAAGAGAGTCAAATAAAAGAGCAACTGAAACATTTGACAACCACAGCCATGTTGTAGGCTATAAAACAAGCCCACATAAATCAGCTGCATTTCTGTGCATTACCAATAAAATCCAGCCAGATGCAATAGAAGACATTCCATTTCAAATAACTATAGACAGAATAAAATATTGAGCCAATAGAGTAAAAATGACAATGCTACCTAAATTAATTTACTTATTAGTGCCTTACTAATGAAACTACCAAAGGATTACTCTAGAGAGCTAGAAAAAGAAAATAGTAATAAAATTCTTCTGGAAGAACAAAAGGTTAAGGATATCAAGGAAAATAATGAAAAAAACTGTAATCAATAAATAAATTCGCTACAACATAAGAAATAAAGAGGTTGATTAGTAAAACAGGTTAATTACTGCAAGTAAATGGGCACAGCAGCCCAGTGTTTAATAAACTCAGAGACCCTAGCTATGAGGCAAGAGCTCACCACTCAAAAGAAACTGTTAGGAAAACTGAAAAGATATGGACCAACATTCACACAATATACCAAGACAAATTCCAAATAGGTCCGTGATTTAGACATAAAGAAGATCAATACATAAAAATTAGAGGAGCACAGAAGATCTAAGGATAAAGGAAGAGTTTATGGTCAAACAAAAAGGTAGAAAAGTTTACAGAAGATAAAATGAACAAGTTTGATTACATAAAATTTTAGTATTTTTGCACAAACAAAACAAATGCAACTAAAATTAAAAGAAAAGAAAGAAATTAGGAGAAAATTTTTATAGCATTTCTCTGAAAAAATATCATTTTTAAGATATAGAGGGAAAATAAATTTTAAAAAGATATATAGGGAACTGATTCAAAATCTAAAGAATAAGAGCCATTCCCCAACTGATGAATAGGCAACACTTATATGAATAGGCAGTTTTCAGAGAAAGAAATACAAACTATCCATTGTCATAAAAAAAATCTCTAAAAATTAGAGAAATGTCAATTAAAATAATTGTGAGGTACTTCCTCATATCCATCAGATTGACAAAAAATAAAATGAAACATGCTGGAGGAGCTGTGGGAAAACAAATATTTTAATTTACTCTTGGTGGAGTTGTGAACTAGTCTACCCATTATGGAAAGCAATTTGGAATGATGCCCCAAAAGCTATTAAACTGTACATAGCTTTTGATTCAGCAGTACTGCTTCTAGGTTTATATCCCAAAGAAATTAAAGAAAGAAGAAAAGGACCCATTCATACAAAGATATTTATGACAGTCACCTTTTTGTGGTGGCAGAGGAGTAAAAAAAGAGGAAATGCTCATTAATTGGGGGATGGCTGAACAAGTTATGGCACATGACTGTGATGGATTACTACTGTGCCATAAGAAATGAAGGAGGGCGTGGTTTCAGAGAAACCTGAGAAGACTTTTATGAACTGATGCAACATGAAGTGAACAGAACCAGAAGAACAATTCATACAGTAACAATAATATTGTAAAGAAAAATAACTTTGGATGAGTTAGGAACTCTGATCAATACAATGACCAACCACAATTCTAAATTCATCTAAGTCTCTATGTACCAGGTACTGTTTTAAGTGCTGGTAATGCAAAGAAAAAAATCACAGCTGTTCCTGAGCTTCAGGGGTTTATTCTAGTGCGGCAAAGGCACAGACACGAGTAAGTGAATACAGAATAATTTCAAGATGCAGCACCCTCACAATCTGAGAGGGATCATGCAAGACATGATGCCTGAGGTGAGCCCTCAAGGAAGCCAGGGTGTCTAAGGGAGTGAGGAGAGTGTGTATTCCAGGCAAAGAGGACAGTGTAGAACAGGAGATGAAATACTGTTTATAAGGAACAGCCAGTGGACCAAGATGGACACCACACAGTAGGGAAGAGGATGTGCATTAAGCCTGGAAATATAGAGCCAAAGGGCCATGACAGCATTGCCACCAATGGATCTAATCCTATCACTGATTTTCCTGTTGGTCTTGCCAAGACCAAGGCTATTCAGAAGAGTGATCACTAAGGCTGGACCAGAACTGTTTAATTTTTCTTTGTTTTCCTAGCAGTTAGGACAGTGTCTGTCCTTTAACACATGCTTGCCAATGGACAGACTGATCTGGAACCCAAGCCTAACAGGAAAGCAGTTTGGTGAACTTTGAGGATTTAGGGCTGGATTCCTCACCTTCTTCAATATCTCTGTGTTCAGGAGCATGTAGAGGTCAATGCTGCGGCTCTCCTCTTTGGCCAGAGCACTCAGGTTGCACTGGATGCTTAGGCACAGGGCGCCAGCTCTGTTACAGTCCTGTGAGGAAGAGAGAAAGCTGTCACCTGGGAGCAGGAAGAGAGGGGGACATCTGCCTTAACTGTCATGGGCTCAAGTGGAGCCAAGGATGGGGGGATAATGGCCTTGGAGGCAGGAAGAATTGGATTCACTTGCTAGCTATGTGACCCTGGACAAATCACTTAAACTTTCTCAGCCTCAGTTTCCTCCCCTGAAAGATGAGATTAACAACACTTGTACTAACCTGAAAGCAATGGTTTTATCTCCTTAAACACTACAGAAATGTGAACTTTCATCATCACTCATCCACTCTGAGTATCCCATCAAGGCAGGGGAATGGATGGTTTCCCCAAATCTCCATCAGGAGAGCACATACTAAGGCAGGTCTTATTTGGCTAGAAAGGCTTGGACCTGTTCTTACACTATCCTGTTGAATTCAAATGAGATTCTTGGATATGGATTCCATTATCAAAGTCTTGGTTATTAATACTTTTGAATCAGAATCCAAAAAAATCACGACAGGCTGGAACAATGGACTGAATGTGATGAGATGAAATTTAACCTGGAGAAATGTCAAGTCCCATGTCTGGGTTCAAAAAAATCAAATGTGCAAGTACAGCCTGGGGAGATTCAACAAAAGAGCATGCAGAAAAATATAAAACAAAATACCTAGGGTTAGTTTTTTGTTTTGGTTTGGGTCTTTTCTTTTGTTTTTTCAATCCATCCTATGATTTCATGGATGTTTGGAAATCCTGGGTCAAGCAACTCCTTCTAGCAAGGCAGATTAGCACTCGTGTTATAACGTAAAGCCTTTGACAACTGTTCAGGGTCACAGAGTCTGTGTCAGAGGCAAACCCTGGAGCCAAGCCTTCCTGACCCGAAGGCTATTGCCTGGGGTATACACCACCCATGGTACCCACACACCTACAGACTACAAACGTACTAGGAATCAACCATGTGATGTGGCAGCTAAGAAAGACAACACCACTTCAAGATGGATTTTGAGAACCTCAGGGTTCAGTATGGGGAGGGGGTAGACTTGCTGTCATCTGCCCTGTACATGCTGTATATGAACTTCCGTGTTCAGTTTGGGGGCAGCACATTTTGACTGATGTACCAATACAACCTGTGACTTCACATCACCCTTTGGATTGATTCAGAGACTATCTCAAACTCAGTAAAACACAACTCAAGAAACACTCAGGTCAGTCAAATTCTTACTATACAGATGAAGGCACTGAGGCCAAAGAGGTTACGTGACTCTCCAAAAGTCACAGAGTCAGTTAGGGGTAGAGGCAAGACTCTTGGCCAGTGTTCTCTTCACTGCATCTCATTGTCAGGGAAGAGCTTAAGCAAGTGGCAGGAACAGGCTCACCGGCTTTTCAAATCTCAACATTTCATACATATTATGTATAATTTCTCTCTGAGCATTACTTTTGCACTCCAAGTCTATCTACCTCTTTTATCGTCATAACTCCTTGCCAGACAGTTGAAATCCATAAAGCCCATTTTCCAACCTACAAAAGTGACAGGGTTAAGAAGTTACACGGTTTTTGCCCAAGGAAACGAAATGAAGAGCTGGCAAAAACTTTGGATTCCAAGGCATAACTTCTGTAGAGAAACAATATGAATTCTGGGAATGAGAAGAAAGACATGATTTAAGTGGGATTCATCACTGGGGCCAAGAATACATTTTCAACCAGCTTCTCTTCTGATGCCCCATCCAGGTAATTCTCAATTAGACTAACATTATCCAGTATCAAACAGTTTTAAGATTTTGGAGAGTAATGTGAAACTATGGATTGATCATTTGTACTTTAGAAACAAAGGCCTTTTTGCCTATGGGACTGGGAATGGAGAAATTTTAACTTCTGTTATGGAATGGATAAAAGTAGGGAACATACATGGCTTTGGAGTTTGAATTGCATTGGGAACCAAGTAAATATACCAGGGGAAATTTGGCCAGCGTAAAAATTTTTTACAAGATCAATAAAAAGCAAGGAAAGTTGACTTTTTTAAGAAGGAGTGAGCAATTTTCCGTAGGAAGAAGAATTATCAGAAAAAAAAGGAAAAAGTGGCTTTTAGGATTGTTTTCTAGTCAGTCACCAATATTTCTGTCCAATTTTGATTAAGATTGGAACTAAGTTGTAAAAAGCATTCCTTGTTTCTGTCTGGTGTGTTAAAAGGATTATTGGTTCCCTGGAGTCATGAGATTTCCTGAATCTAAATAGAGTGCTTAGATTTAAGGTTCATACTGACAAAGACAATTTATCCATAATCCTTAAATCCTTGTAATTCAATCCCTGCAAAGGATGAGTTGGGAATAACACCCAGGCACACATATTCCTACATTCTCATCCAGAAAATGGGTTTTTCTCTTTGAAATTCTTCCCCCAGGAGAGTCATGAAAGGAATTCCCACTCACACAAGTGAGCCCCACAGCCTTACCAGTACTTTTCGTCCAGACTTCGTGAAAAATGCAAATATTGTGTGAAAAATGTTTTCTTGCTCTTGAGGGATAACGCATGGGGTTGGATTCTTTTGAAAAGAGCAGTTTCCTCTCTCTTGACCAACCTGAAAAAGAAAAGGTAAAAACAACACATGAAGACCTTAGGAGAAGATGGGGTTACAAACATTCACCATTCCTTGGTAGTTGAAGAACCAACCAGCCAAGCTTAGGGGGAGCCTATGGTTGAGAGTCATAGAGAGAACATCGAAGACAGTGAGCAGGGCCACGTGCTGTGCTAACCACCTTTCTACAATGCTTTGGACTCCAAGAAAGTCCATGTGCTTGTAACCTATCCTGAGCCAGTACACAATTATTCTTGGCAAGGATGGATGGCATGGTTGATTGGAATTCACAGATAAACCACATCATCCACCCCCTTCTTGAAATCTTTCACTGGAAGTTTCTAAAACATGGTCTGGCCTAAATTTCAACTCTTTTTCTTTTGCTTTATCCTTCTTCCAGTGGAAATGGAAATGGCCAAATCATAGTGGAGAAGGTGGCACCAAACCAGAAAGACTTAAAAAACTAGTCCTTGAATAATCAGGAGGGAAAAGCAATCAGCAGTAACATCAGAAAAACTGGAAATGGCATTCATTCACCCCTTTAAAATTTGCAGAGCATATTACAGTAACAGGGATGAGCCAAAGAGTCCTGTGGACACTCCAATTTCCATCTCCAATCATTTCTCTGTTTGAACCAAGCTCTTACGCCTTTTTCTAATCATTATTGCCTATCATTAAAGCATGTGTTTGAATTCCCATCCATATACTTAAATTCTGTATTTGTAGCACAGACAAGTGGCCCTGATATTTATTAGTATATAATATAGTATATAAAGTATAAAAGTAGTATAAAAGGGAATAGTATAGTAGAAAAGGGAACCTTCTAACTTTGGTCTAGCTTCAGTTAACAATGCTGATCTTTCAGAACATAGATACAAATAGGACCCTCACTATGAATGTGTGCAATTAATGCATTTTTAGTTTCTACCACAAGCATACTTATCATTGATGGAAAAAAAAATATACTGGAAATGCAAAAGTGCAGAGTTTTGATTTAAACTTTCCTTTCTCATTTCTCACTGCAGAGCAGACTCTTTGACTTGTCCTGGTTCTCCCAGTGGGGGCTCATTTTCTGAGCCCACCTGCCAACTGGCATTTCTGAAGCCAAAAGGGCAATGAGAAAATCTATAAAGATGACTAAATCTTAGCTGCTGTGACTCCCAGCCTATCATGGTGACCAAATACAGGCTGGAACCAAGTGAAAAATGGGAAGAGATCAAACCTTTAAGGCTCCGAAGGCTTCTGACCATCACAAAGCAAAATCAGCCCAAGGCCCACTGGCTGTCCCCTAACTGAGATCAGCCTCCTTGCCTATCATCCCAGGCACTTTCCCCCCATCTAATTCAACCTCATCCCCTTTCCCCAGCTCCCTCTAATGCCCCCTAAGCCTCACTCATCATCAGTCTCTTCCCATCCTTCAACCTCCACACAACTGCATGATAACCCTCCTAAAGCATGGCTGCTATGTAGCTTCCCTACAGAAGAATCTTCAATGGCTCCCTATTGCTTAAAATAAAATATCACCTTCTCACCTTGGCATTTAAAACCCTTTCTGACCATGCTTCACGATGGTCTTACATAAATCTTCATGCCTTTGCTACAGCTGCCTCTGTGTTGACAATGCACCCTCCTCAGGTCTGCGTCTTGGAATCTATAGGTTCACCTGGGTACTGGCCCCTGGGGGAAAGCCCTGCCTGAGGCCCCCAGACAATCTTCGATCTCTTCAGTATTGAACTCGAATGTACATAGTTTGTTTGCATGTTGTCTTCCCCATTGGCATGGAGGCCCCAGGAAGGTAGGAACTTCATTGCTTTTTCTTTGTAATCCCAGTACCTCGCACTGGGTCTGGCATTCAGTGGGTACCTAACAAATGTTTGCTGATTGTAATAACCGGGCACTTGCTCCCCTTCATGAGATTACATGTACACTTGTGGGCTGATAGCTTGTGTATCCTTCCTCAGTAGAATGTAAGCTCTGGGAGGACAGAGCCTGACTCTCACTTGTCTTTGTATACCTAGTGCCCAGCACAGAGCCTGGCACAAAACTGGGCACTCCCTCCATCCATGCTTGTCGACTGCTCTGGATCAGGGGAGAGAGGGTACCTTACTTTGTACTGTTCCCTCTCAGTCTCCAGGCAGGGAGGGAAGGAACCTTTCCATCTCGGCTAATCGCTTTCATATGGTGCACTAGAGGAGAGGTTTTAGCTACAAGTCAGCCAGCACAAAGGCCAGCCAGCTGTAAACTCAGGGTGAAGGGTCAGGAATTCAGAGGTAAGCTCGGCAAGGCAACAGCATGGCCTCTGAAGGCATCTGCTATCAGGGAATGTACAGCCAAGTCTTGGTGACTGACCCTATCCCAGATCTCTGGCCTGTCTCCTAAGACCCAGATCAGATCTGAACAATGATAGGATGTGACAAAAAACCCATCCCCAGTGGAATCTGGAGAAGGGATGTGGAAAGTGAGTCTGTGGTGAACAAGGAAAGCCTTGTGTAATTAGCCTGGGGCCTGTGGTTACACGGAAATCACTTCAGGAGGGGAAGGGCAGCATTTCACCTCCTAAGCACAGAGTGGTCCATTTTCGCCGCAAATGTCTCATAGAAGCTAAGAGCCGGAGCCATCCTCTGAGGCCATCTTGATCAAGCCCAGTCTGTAAGGTTCCTTCTGATGCTGAGATTCTTGTAATCAGCTGTCTCATTTAGTGTAGAAGCTCAGAGGGTCTTAGGGAGCATCCTGTCCAACCCACCCATACCGGCCTGGGAAGCAGCCCTGACCTAATGACTTCCAGGGAGAGGCAATGAATGCAACCCCTATGGAGGCAGTGCCTCCCCCATTTGGGAAGCTTGTGGAGGCGTGCTGTCAGAAAAAGCAGCTCCATCTTTAGGGAGGGCCTCTGAGATTCCCTGATTCTGAAATCAATGGGGCCACAGAACCACGTATCAGTCAACCCTGTATCACGAGTCTTTAGTCAGAGCAGACCTCCGAAGTCACTGCCTGTCCCACTGTTTCTCCAGGCCATGATGGGGAGAAATCGATTCTCAGAAAGTGGAAAACAGCAATACCTTCTTTGGGATATTTCCAACTGGCTCTGTCCTAATGACAAAAGCCAATCTCGGCCAACAGAGGCCTTGGGTGAGGAAGATGGCGGCCACTCTATAGTCAACAGGAGCCTCCCGGCATCTAGAGTAATCCATTGGGGAGGAGAAGAAGAAGATACGACGGCAACAATAAATAATGATTATATGTATTTATTATATGTATTATAACTGTTGTAACTGGCATCTGTAGAGGACTTTGAGGCTCATGAAGCATTTTCCACATATCATCTCATTTGAGCCTCACACCCACACACACTATTATCATCATCCCCACCCTACAGATGAGGAGCTTGTGCTTGAGAGAAACTAAAGGACTAAACCAGGGTCATGCAGGCGGTGTCGGAGGCAAGATTTGGGCTCAGATCCTCCTAACTGTGAGCCTAGCTCTCCACCCTCCATGATGCCTACTTGACTCATTACAGATGATCAATCCTTTATGAGTCCTTGGGCTGTACTTTAGCTTGTGCATTGCCAAGGTCTCTGCTATACTAACAATTGGTCACATTTTGGAGAAATTTTACCTTTTCCAGGAGTAAATAAAGAAAGTCACCTCCTCCATGAAGCCTTCTCAGATGCTTCAGGAGGAAAGGATTTCTCCCTTCTCAGACTAGACTGGGAAGTGAACTCAGAGAGCTGACCTCATCACAAACTCACAGGCTCGTTTGAACTTGAAAAAGACCTTGGTAGTTTGCTCCCAACCAGGAATACCTCTTGATAATACTGTCTCTAGTACATGCCTTGAAGCCCAGTATCCTGACTGGTAAGAATTATTCAGAACTAGCCCGATCCAGACCCATCTCTACTCTCTGGATGCCTCCATAATGCCTTCTGCATACCCTCCCCCACAACCCCTAGCAATGAGTAACTCACCCTTGTCCAGGTAATCAATCAACGCTACCAATTCCTAGAAAGGTCATGTCAATCAACTCCTCTGACTCCACTCACCACCTCTGAAAAATATTCCTAGCTACCACTTCTTTACAAGCTTATCGTCCCTTTGTAGAACTGAAGCTCCTTGAGGTCAGGAGCTATCTTGATTTTTTTTTTTTAATTTTTATTCCTCGTGCTTGGCCCAGGGCCTGACACATAACATCCACTTAATAAATGCTTTTTCATGCATTTATTCTTTGTCCAACTTCTTTAGAATTTTAGAGTTCTTTGAGTTCTTAAAAAAACCTGCTCATGCAAAATCTAATGTGGGTGTCAGAATATGTTCAGCTTTTCTCTCAAACTTTCTCTTGTTTGTACTTCAGCAACCAATTTCTTCTCATTGGTCAGAATCACATCCAGAATCACATCAGTTTTCCTCACTGTTTCCTTAACCTTTTAAAGAATAAAAAACATCATTAAATTAAATAGAATTTATAGGAGATGCTCTACATTTGGTAGAGACCCGAGAGCACTAGCAAATGTCTAGATATACCATGGCCTCCATCACTCCTACCTCATGCCTCCATGCCAGATTTGTGATCATTTTCCAAACTCATTATCTATTTCCTCCTTCTGGCTATGTGGTCCGTAGCATACTCTCATGAGAATGTTTCTTATAATCTTTCCTCCACTCTTCTTTACTCACATCTTCTCTGCCATATTACCCACTCCTCTCCTTGGGCTCCTGCATTCATTCACATGAGTCTACCTTTTTTATAAACAGTACTATTCCACCACCACTTTTATTTATCCCGTTCTTCTTAAATAATGCATATCCTTCTAATAGACTCCATGATCTTCTGACTTTGAGTCCAGTTATCTTTCCACACTACCACGCTGCCTTCAAGATAAGCTTTCAAGTTTTAAAACTTAGCATTTGGAACCTAACTTCATTTGAGAATTGATTACCTGAACCATTTAACACAGCTAATTAATTATCGGCTACCCTTAACAAACATTTCTTCTTGTTGTTGTTGCTCAGAAGCAAGGGGAGCAATGTTTTATGTGGCTTTGCCTTTTGCCAAGGCTGTAAAGAATCACAGAACTAGTATCATCAAACAGCTGTATTTCCCAGGAAAGTTGCCCAAGAATCTTATGGACTCTGCCCCCTCCAGTTCGGTTTTAATTAGCTTCTGTTAGCTTTCCTTATTTACTGAGCCCAAATGTTTCCCATGACACACTCTGTTCATCTTCCTTGAACTTTAATGTCTGGAAAAAGTCCATCCCTATTAGAATTTGAGAAAAGTCATAGAACCAGGCTCTCACAGATCTTTACACAAACAATGACAGCTTAATCAAGGGCCCCATTCACATAGGTGAATCCTCAGCTATCCAAATTAAAATGATGGATAATTCCAAATTAAGAAATGGAGACGATGCAGGAAGATACACGGAGCAATGTCACAGGAAGGGGAGTAGAAGATGGGAAAGGAATTCCCTGACAAGTTAGACCCAGTTAGGCCTGATATTGCATTACTTGGATAATACTTATTTTGGATGTGTTTAAGCACCTATAGAACGTAAGCTCCTCGAGGACAAGAACTGATTTACTTTTATTTATTTATTCTGAACTTAAGGAATAGTTTGCATTTTCATAGCACAGCAGAATAGAAAAGGATGATTGTACGTGAAACTGCAAGTCTCATAGATAACTTGCTATTGCTTTTAAATATGTAATTTAAAATTACCGTGTCACTTTCTTTTTTCCCACTTTTCTTTCCTCTCCCCTACCTCGCCCTAGAGGTACCTACATCAGACACAAATATGTGTGTATGTATATATATATATGCGTGTATATATATATATACACACACGTGTATACACACACACACATATATATGTACACATATGTGTGTGTTTGTATAAAAACCATTCTATATCTATTTCCATTTATCAGTTATTCCTTTAGATGGAGATGCCAGCTTCCCTCATATGTCCTTTATAATTCATTTGGGTATCTACAGCAGTCAAAATGACTTAGTCCTCAAAGTGATTCTTAAAACAAGACTGTTCTCAGTGTTTGGAACATACCAGGCACTTATTAAATGCATGTACTAGATATTGGGAAAGATGAGAAGTTTAAAGAAGACACTATCTCTGACTTCTTGAAGCTTACAGCTGAGGAAGGAGATAGCACACACTCTCCCACACATACACACCCATACCTACAATTCAGAATAACAAGAGGAATGCACATAAGAGAGGCACAAACAAATTGCTTTGGGAGTACCAAGGATGGACCCATCACAGCTGGCTCTGGATACCCCTCGAGGCCCTTCAGTTTTACAAGTCCCAAATGTCCCAAGTCTATAAGATCATGACCCTAAAACCATTCTTCCCTGACATTTTCTCATTCCATCCCCCATCTCCACCCACCCCATCATACGTTGACAAGGGCATAATGGTAGGACAAAGCTTGTCTCAGGTAGAAATCTGTCACCACTCCTGAGCATCAGGATCTACCAGATCCTAGCATGATGTCTGCAGGAGTAATCCTTTATCATATCAACTCCTTACAGCCTGACTTCTGTCTCTACCACTCTACTGAAACCAATTACATCTTATTTACTCCATCCAGTGGCCTTTTTTGCAGTCTTCATCTTGCTTGAACTGTCTGAATCACGTGACATGGTTGACCAGCCTCCTCCTTCTTGATAGTCTTCCTTTGCTCACTCTCTCTAAGGTTTTCTCTTACCTATCTGACTATTTTCACTTGGTCCATCTCATCTTCCTCAATATGGACTATCCCTCATGGTTCAGTCATCACTTGTCTTCTCTTCCATCCTTCTACTCTCCCTGGGCAATCTCATCTATTCTGGCAGCTGTGATTATTGTTTCTACACAGATCACCCCCAAATTTTAAAGTCAAGCTAAAGATTAGAAGGGAAGCAGAAAGATGGGAAACAATTTTTATAGCTAGTGTCTCTGACGAAGGTCTCATTTCTCAAATATGTAGAGAACTGAATCAAATTTATAAGAATACAAGTCATTCCCCAATTGAAAAAATGGTTAAAGGATATGAACAGGCAGTTTTCAGATGAAGAAATTAAAGCCATTTATAGTCATATGAAAAAACTCTCAAATCACTATTGATTAGAGAGAGATAAATTTAAATTTAAACAACTCTGAGGTACCACATCACACCTATCAGGCTAACTAACATGACAAAACAGGAGAATGATAAATGTTGGAGAAGATGTGGGAAAATTGGAACATTAATGCATTGTTGGTCGAGTTGTGAACTGATCCAACCATTCTGGAGAATAATTCAGAACTATGTCCAAAAGGCAATCAAATTGTGCGTACTATTTGACCCAGCAATAGAATGGCTAGATCTGGATCCCAAAGAGATCACAAAAATGGGAAAAGGACCCACATGTACAAAAATATTCATAGCAGTTCTTTTTGTGGTGGTCAAGAATTATAAATTGAGAGGATGCCTATCAACTGTGGAATGACTGAACAGTTTGTGGCATATGAATGTAAAGGAATTCTATTGTTCCATAAGAAATGATAAGCAAGTAGACTTCAGAAAAAGTCTGGAAAGACTTACATGAGAGAGAGAGAGAATGCTCTTTAAGGAAGCACCAGTTTTCAATGATCCCAAACTGCTCCTTCTGACAAGAGGCCATTTTTAACGTCATTATTCGTTCTGCTGGTGATAACAACTGTAAGTTATAATCAACCATAATCTTGGAAGACTCCAAATTCCAAGTAACTCGAAGGTTTGCTAATAGAAAGATATCTGGGATTTTGTTAGTGTAGAAAATTCTCATATGTGATCTCCTTCCATCAAGGCCAAAAGCAGCTCAGATATCGCTTAGTCTAGACTTTGAGAGTAGTTTAATCCATCTTTGAGGGCGATTAAGCAGCTTGCCCAGAATCACACTACTAGTGTCAAAGGAAGGATTTGCATCCAGGTGTCATTGGGTTCAAGCTTAATTCTATTGACTCTGATTCCACTGATGTAGGGAGCTCCCAATGAAGATCCCTCTCCCAATTCAGGTCAAGTCCTTCTCTGCAACTTATAATCTTAGAGTGTTGCTTGGGAACACCACAGTGCCAGGGTGTGTCAGAGTCAGAACTCGAACCCAATCTCTCCTAACTCCAAGGTCAGCTTTCTATCCACTGTGCCCTGGTACCTCCCTTTGCCTCCCTTTAAATAATAATGCTTGCTATTCCTCTACAGACCTAATGTCTACAAAACACTCTACAAGTATCTCATTTGACTTTCATACCAACTATATGAGGTAGAAACTGAGGGTCAGGGATATACAATCACTTGCCCATGAACACACAGTCAGTGAAGGTCCAAGACAGGATCTGAATCCAGCTCTCTCCTGATACTAAGTTTACAGCCCTACCCACCACGCCACATTACCTCCCTGTAAGTAAACAGGGTGCCTGTGAATTCTGGAGGGATGAGAGCAGTGTGATCAATAAAAACAGACATGATGTGCATCTGTTTCCGTTCCCACAGCTCCCTGAGCACAGCAGGACAAGCTCAGTAGGAGAGATACTGGGATATCAGAGCAGGAGGAGGTGGATAACACAGAAAGCCAAGGTGACAAAGACAACAGTAGAGTTTCAGGGATGCATTAAGCTAGACAAACACCAAATCTGCCGGCCCCCATGACCACTACTACCACCATCACCACCACCACCAACCCCCATAAAAGAAAAAGGAAGGACCATAGATGCCTTCTCACCTTTTATTTTCCTGCTTTAAAACAGGTTTTGAAATTGGGGAAAAAACCAACAACCACAACCTGGAAACATGTCCATCCATCCCTTACAAGGCATCCAAGGTCCCAACTGACAATGGATGCGAAGTTAAGTAAAAGAGGGGGGGACATTCCAAATGAAAGTTCTAATTTACACACATCTATGGGTCATAGAGGACTCTACTTCTACTTTAAAATGGGGTCTTTTCACATTCACTCTGCTGCCTAGCAAAATGTGCCTCTAGAAACCACAGCTAAGGGGTGTTCCCCCCTTTTCCTTCCTATTAGTTGCTTTGCTTTTTGGATGCATTGGGGGCTTGGGGAGGGGGAGGGGAAGACAGGATGCTGGAAAAGTAACTTAGCTATCCCATAAAATGTGACTGGTTCAGACTCCATCGACCAGACACCACTTGGATGTGGTCCATTCTATGAACATCCTACACGGCCTTTATGAGTGTGAAATTGATTCAGATGGGTTGATGTTTCCGGAAAGGAGTGAAATATATATTCCGGCTACTTAAAGTATACTCAAGGAATTCCAGATGAGGCCAGATTTTGTTTAGAGGAGAAATAAATGCCATAAAAATATAATCTGAAGACTTCCTGTCCATGCCAAAAATGTTTAACATCCGCAGATAACAAACCACTTTGGAGCCCAGCACTTTGTTGATTTTGGCCATCAGTTAATTAGGAGTCCATGCATCAACAGAGAGGAATAAAAACACTAAGCCTTTCACACAGCTTGTGGAAAACTCCAGTCGCTATGATTAGAGCAATCCTTCAAGAAGAATATAAAAAGGGCTCAGGACTAGATCGGAATTTCCAAGTGCAGGTTCTAGCTCATACATTCTCACTCCAGCTGCTCATTTCCTATACCTAGGCCTTTACTCCTGCTTGTACCAGGCTTCATTCATTTGCCAGGATACTCAGGTTCAGTGGAAGCCAATCCCTTTGCAGCTAGAGAGCCTAGCTGCATGGACCACGAGAATTTCAGTACAAGCAGATAATGGGAGTTCCATGTGGCAGGGGATGTCAGCTTTCATTTTTCTATAGGAGGACTTAGCAATCAGAGAGGAGGTAGAAGGATAGAGTAATACTCAAGCCAATAGGACACTAACACTGGTGGACACTAACAAGGTGGCTCGGGCTCTCTGCCATCTCACGGTCTCTGTCTCACCAGACTCTTAGGAAAGGGTAGAGCTGGAAGAGCCTGGAACTGAGATCTGCAGAAGGACAGTGCAGACTGAATCCCCTTCCCCTCTGCTGCCTGAAGCCAAAGGCATTGCCTACAGTAAATCTCAACTGATCTGAGTTGGTCTTAATTGCTGACAAGCTCTGGGAGCTGATACAGAAGGATGAGCCATCACAGCTCCTTTGTGATTTGTGCATGTGCAGGTGTAGGGAAGGACACTGAGACTCAGGGAGATCCAACTTCAGGTATCATCTCTGATGCCCCCAGAAAGGTTACAGGAGGGGGGGGGAGGCAGGAGCAGGGGGAGATGGGGGGGAGATCACAATTCCTCCACACCTCAGTTTCCTCATTGTAAAAAGCGAGGGCTCAAGTTCTCCTTCACTCCCTTCTAGCTGTCAGCATATGGCCCTGTGTTCTTAACTGAGAATTGGGGGGGGGGGGGGGTGGGGGCAGTACTAGTAAATGACTTTTGATCTTGACACACAAACCCATTGAGGCAGCCAAGGTTTTCAGGGCAATAGAATCAGAACTCCCCCTATTCCCCCAATGGGGACTTGAGCTATAGGAAAGATTCTTGTTGGGTTTGATTTTTATTAAGAATTGTTCTCAATTCGGGACTATTTCCCTAAACTGAGTCCTGGCTAAGAGACTTGGGAAGTATGAGGAGAGTCTCTCAGAGGCCATTTACCCCGGGGTCCTCAAAGGCTTCTGCCAAGGCTGCTGTGCTTTTGTTCATCCCCTCCTAAGGCTCCTGCTTGCTACTCCCACATGGCATCTTTGATGGTCCCCATACAGTGAACACTGCCTGGAAGGTGCACAAAGATGCAACAAGGGAATAAACTAGATGATATCCTTACTGTTTCTGGGCACCATTCACACTGAGAACCAGCAAATCCATGGGCCCCTCTGCCTGCCTGTCTACATATGGACAGCCAGCATGGTGGAATGGACAGAGTTGGGCTTGGAGGTATGGGTTCAACTCCTGTGGCTAATACCTAAGAGCTGTGAGGTCTGGAAAGGCCATTCTACTTACTTCTCTGAGATACCCATAGGATCTACCTCCATGACACATCTAAATGAGACACCAAATAATTAGTGCTGGAAACATCAAAGGGCCCATTCCCACTGCTACAGCAAAAACGACTGCTGGCAGGAGAAAGCGTGTCTGGCTGAAATTACCCTCTGTGTGAAAGTAAGACCCAAAAGCCTCCAAAGGCCAACAAAGACTGACAGGCTTCTAAGGTGAATGTCCCTTTGTACAACACGCAGGGTCAGGACTGCTGTGGAGTGGAGAGGGCCCTGGGCTTGGAGTCAGAGAGTGCTAGATTCAAATCCTGCATTAAGAACTTTGTGACCCTGGGCAAATCATTTCTCTGATCCCTGACTCAGTTTCCTCCTTCGTAAAAAGAGGAGATGAACTCAATGGTCTTTAAGGTTCTACCTAGCTCTGAATCTATTATCCCAGTAAGCTTCAATGGAGAGAAACTTCACAGCTTAAAATCCACAGAGAAGAATCATTGTACACAGACTCAAATCTACTAGAGCTTCCTGGGATCTTCACAGACAAGGATGATTCATGGCTGACTTTGCCTCCTCCCGCCCGGCTCATATATAAGGGTGGAGCCGAAGTAAATCAATCAAATCTGCTCTCCTTTCTGGTAGTGACGGCTAAGATTCCCTGGGGTCTTCATGAAGTGAGAGGAGCGTCCAAACATTAACCAGACTTTGAAGAAAGTGCCAGCTGTCACTGGGTGAACGGGAGAAAGTGTGCTTCGAGTGTGTGAGGACAGTCAGGCCCTGCCCTCTCTGAAACAGAAGACCAATGCAGAATCCAGACTATTCAAGTGTCCCTGGAGATTCTGGAACCACTGAGGGACAGCTGAGGAGAGGGAGGAGAGGAGCATTTCAGCTCCCCAAGATGAGAGTCTCACAAGTTTCCCATCTAGACATCTAATGTCATTAGAGTAAGTAGTTCCCTGAAAGGAAATTTGCTCCACAACATAGACCTGCAGCTGCTCTGTAATTTCAAGTCTCTGAGAGTTCCCTAGGCCAAACAGAGGCCAGAAGATTTGTCCAAGGCATATGATGGAGGGGGAGGTGTCTGAGCCCGCCTGGTCCTGCTTTGAAGACTGACCCTTTCTCTACCTACCATGCCACACTGCCTGGGGTCCCAATGATTAGTAAAGAAAAATGGGAGAAATGTGTGTCCTGTATTCTGGAATACTTCCAAAATCTGAATTGGATCAATAAACCCTCCAGTGGATGTCAGTGTTGAAGCTCATGGAAAATCGTAACACACCTGAGTCACCCAGAAATGTGTCCTAGGAGAACATTTTCACACTTCCAAGAACAGGAGAGTGGGGGCTGTTTATGCCAATGGGCATCTAATACAGAGAGCTCAGTCTGGCTCTTAGAGAGATGTATGCCCTAGGGTTTGACAAGATCTATGCTGTGATGTGCTCAGTAGATATCCCATCCTCTGGGGGCTTCCTGCCCCAAACCACCCCTGCCTTGTCACCAGAGAACAATGACCGCATCCTGGGTCCAAGCACACATTCAGGACCACCTTTCCGAGCGTCTGCCCAGCACAGAAATGTCTTCTCTTTCACTTCCATAAACAGAGCAATGGCATTACAGCGTTGTGGTTCAGACTATATATGGAGGGGCTTTCCCTAGCTCAGCCACTTTCTCAGTCTTGAGTTATGTTTTTTCTTTCTGTGACATCACCAGGCATCCCACTCACAAACTCACCATGTGGACATACTTCCAAGCCTCCAGCCTTCTCCACTAGGCCAAGATGTTAATCAGATGTCTTCTCATTATGTTCTCTGCATTCACGTAGATCTGACTCAACTTCATTCAAGCTAACAAATGTTTATTAAAGGCCTACAAAGCCCATAAAGACAGCTGAGCAGTTAAAGAGGCGGCATCAAAGCCAGGAAGACCTGCCTCTAGAACCTGTGGTTCTGGTCCTGCCTCTGCCCTTTCTGGCTGGGTCACTCTGGCCATTGCCCCACACTACCTCTCTGCCTTGTAGATCTGCCCAGTAAACGTTTGCTGAACTGAATGGAATCAAACTGAGCAGAATTCATTCAACCATTCATCAAAATGAACTGAACTGAATTACAAGTGATTAGCTGGCTTTTTGTAGCCTAGAGCCTTGGGGAGAGGGAGGGATGGAAACACGATGGAAACATGAAAGAAGATATTGAATGCAGGCCAAGCGTAAGGCTACTCAGCACAAGGGGGCACGAGCCCTGAAACTCACCATCACCTCCTGGATGAGAAACATCTCGACGTCTCCTGCAGAAAGCCGGCTGGGGATCCAGAAGCTGACTGATGAGCCAGGCAGCGTGCTCGGTCCAGTGTTATAGACCTGTGAATATTCCACACACACTCACGTTATCCAGTGAAAGTGCCGCTCACAAACAGACTCCTGTGCTTCTTTGGTCCAATTGATGATTTATCAGTTTCAGGAACTACTTGACAGTAAGCACCTCTGAATTCCTAATACAGATCAGCAAGCTCCCTTTAGCTTACCATCCTAGAGAGCTTCCTAGGCACTTACTGGGGAAGTAAGTGACTGGCCCAGGGTCACACAGTCAGTATGGGTTATCAGCCAGACTTGATCCTAGGTCCTCGTGACTCCAAGACTGGCCCCCATCTACTGCCCCACACATCTAAGTCTCACACTGCTTCTCTGTATTAAGTACAATAAAAATAAATTTCCCGTTGGAACAACTTGCCACGTTCTGTTTGACCGCTGTAAAGTCACTCGGAGAAAGTCATGCCGTCAGGGGGTAGAACATAGATGTAAAGAGAAGTCCAGTGTAACAAAAAACCCAATACTACAAAATAATACATTTCCCCATTTTTAAGGGCTTGACATACCAGGAAGTCTAAATTTTGGATCAGAAAGAACATCTGAAGCTGTCTGGTCCAACCCACTCATTTTACATGTGAGGACACTGAGGCGGGCTCAACAGGTCTCCTGGAACTCGCCTCTCGGATTCTCAGGCTTGCACTTTTTCACTCTCTCAGGCTATATTTTAAGATATTAATAAAACCAATGGCTTGTTGATGTTTTTTGTCATTTACATCACAGTTGTTTACAGATAAAGTACCTCTTCTCCAACCCACCCAATGAGCCTTGCGACACCACCACCAAAAAGAGTCAGAGCAAGCCAGCTGACAGTCTCCTGGCTGGAGAGCATGCATGAGGTCCTGCTGCCATATCCCTCACCTATCCTTGGAAAGGAGGGAAGTACATGTCCTCATCTCTTCTCTACATCCAAGATGATATCGCAAGCTACCCTAATTTATTCAATGTGGAACACGTAAGGAATCGCACATTAACATCTTGGCCCCTGGAATACTCTCCCACTTCTCCTCCCTGACTACCCTGCCAATATGTCCCCAGATGCCTGATCATTTTTTCTGAAAAGCAATGAAGGTGAAGAAAGACAGTAGGCAGATAGGTAAGCTCACCGATCAGAGTAAGGCTGGGCTTGGACAACAAAGAAAAGAGAGATCCAGAGAAGGCTTGATAGTGCAAACCTCAGAACATGGCCCAAAAAGCAAAGAAAGGTAAGAAATATTGGCTTTGGCAAGGGTTAAGGAAGGAGGGAGGGCAGCCAGCAGGCAGCTCATTTGAAAAAGCTTTGTGGGTTTTAATAGACTGCAAATTCAATCGAGGTTAACATCGTGATGTGGAAGCCAAGAATGATAATGCAATTGTTCGACTTTGTTAAGAGAGGCCAAGCTTCCAGGAATGGGGAGGTGAGAGTCCCACTGTACTCCCCCAGCATTAGACCACCCCAGAGTCCCGGGGTTAGCACTGGATGGCTCCAGGGTCAGCGCCAGATGGCTCCAGGGTCATTGCTGGATGGCACCGGAGTCTTAAAAGAGCACCAATAGGATGGAGAGTGTCACAGAGGGCAGCCAGGATGATGGAAGTCTGTGTCAAAGGAGGATCTTGGACATGAGAAAAGACAACTCCACGGGGACATGAGAAGCATCTGTTAGTTAGTGTCAGTGGAGCTGACACATGGAAGGGGGACCTGTCTGCTTGGAGGAGGCAAAACTACAATCAGAAACTGAAGGACCAGAGGCCGAGAGCTGGAGAGGACCTTCAGAGGCTGTCTTCCCCAAATCCGTCTCCTTCCATTTTTCCTCATCAGGTGAGAAGACTGAAGTGGAGAGACTTTAAGTGTTCCCCAAGGGTCATGGGCTAGAAAGCAGGTGAGGCATGATTTGAACTCAGTTCTTCCTGATGACAAGCCCAGCATTCAACTCACTACTCTGACTAGTGGGAGCAGCAGAGCCAAGATTAGGTTTGATGAAAGGGTATGTTCCCCGAAAGAGAAGCGGGCTAGCCATGGCGCCAGCAAGCTCCTCTCATTCAGATCGCGGACCTAGGGCTAAAAGGGACTCAATAGGGCACTGAGTTTTATGGCTGTTTATATTTATTTTACATGCATAGATGATTTGATAGATAAGGAAACTGAGGCACAGAAGGCAAAGACTGGATGGATGGCCCCTTATCTGTTATACACCATGAAGGGAATGCCTTCCACGTATACACTAGAAGAGGGCAGCTAGGTGGCTCAGTGAACAGAGCGCTGGGCCTGGAGTCAGGAGGACCCGAGTTAAAATCTGACCTCAGATACTCACTAGCTGTGTGACTCTGGGCAAGTCACTTCACCTTGTTTGCCTCAGTTTCCTCATCTGTAAAATGAGCTGGAGAAGGAAATGGTGAACACCCCAGTACCTGCTAAGAAAACCCTCCATAGGGTCACAGAGAGTTGGACAGGGCCGAACAACAACAAAAGCAATGGAAAGAGCCCTTGAGTCAAAGGACATGGGTTCAAATTCTACCTCTGACCTTGGACAAAGCCCTGAACCTAAGTCCTCTGCAAAGGGAAGGGATTGGACGGGGGAGGGAGGAGACTCTTCCAGGTCAGAATCTCTGCTCCCACGAGCCTTTATAAATCTGCCAATGTCCGCCAGTGCAGCCAACGAGCAATAGCTGAGCGCCGACTGCGCCAGGCCCCGAGTTTGCTTATGTTCTAATGGGAAGAGACAATATTTACCCAGATGGATGAATACAACACACAAATACGAGCATGTACACACATATGCATATATGTGCATGCATATTATGCACACACGTGTGTATGCATATATATGTATGCACGCATGCATACATATACAAACACTCACACAATAATTTCACAGGGGAGGGGAGAAGGCAAAAACCGAGACTATTAGGAAAGGTCTCAAGGAGATGGCCCAGCCCCTGCATGGTACTTGGAAGAGATGAGGGACTCCAAAATATACCCGCCCATTCCCATGTCTACCAGAGAAAGGCCGATCGCGACATTGGAAAGAAACAGTCTCTTCTTAGAGGGTAATTCTCTCACACACACACACACACACGCACACACACACACACACACGCACACACACATGCACATGCACACACACGCATACATGCACACGCACACACATACATGCACACGCTCACACGCGCACACACACTTTATATTTTTGTGTATTTACACTTTGTATTTATTCACATGGTAAAGCTTTTTGCATCACGACCACGAAAGGCCTCCTGCGTTGCAGATACAACGACTGCTATCCCTAGACCAAACCTGTCCTTTTATTATTAATACAATCTTTAGAGGCAAAATGTTAGTCCAAGCTTCGGCACATCTGGTCTTTATCTGTTTCCCAACCAAGAATAAAAGGCAACGGAAAAAACTATCTCCACAACTAACTTTCTCTCTCTCGATCCCGGGATCAGCGGCCTGGGCCGTGATCGTGGGCCTGGCTCGTGACCCTCCAGCTCTGACTCTGACTGTGAATCAAGCGCAAAGCATGAGAGTCCCCCCAAGGCAGAGCCACGTGTTACCCATCATCAGGAGGTGGCACAGGCCTAGAGAACGCGGGCCAGAGGAGCCCTGAGGTTTATAAGAGCTAAAAAACGCTTGTCTCACGCCCCCTCCCCGTCCCCCAGCTTCCCAGGCCTTTCTTTGCCTTACTCTTCCGTTCCCCAGCTCCCACCTGGAGGCCAAAGGGAAGAGGAACGATGGGTGTCGGATTGGCTTGAGCAGCGCAGAGACACATTCTAGCTGGGGCCGCCCAATGGCCCATCTGAAAACCACCTCATCCATGAAAAGAAGGCCAAGGAAGGCCAGGCCCCCAGGAAGGGAGTCAAGAATGTGGGGATCACGGGATAACAGAGTTGGACTCATCCAGCTCAACCTCCTCATTTCACAGAGGACAAAAGCAAGGCCCAGAGGAGTTAGAGACTTGGCCACCATCACAAAGGTAACAGAGGAGAGCCAGGACTGAACTCAGGTCCTCTGACGATAAACCCAGCACTCTTATGCCTGTGTCTACAATATTATAAATGAAATACTGCTGCTGTTTCATGAGAAACAGCATGGCAGAGAGGGCAGAAGGCTAGACTTGGAGTCTGAAAGACCTGAATTTGGATCCTATGTTAGCAGGGTAACCCTGGACAAATCACCGTGAGCCTCAGTCTCCACACCTGCAATAGCACCTGATACACAGGATGATCATAAAGACCAGATGAGCTAATTAATGTATGTAAAGTGTTTTGTGATCCTTAACTCAATACAGAAATGTGATCAATTCTTAAGGGATAAGAATAGGGAATGGATCTGTGATCCCACTGGCATGGAGAATTCCCAAGTGAGGAATCTTCATTTATCGGTGCAGGTTAGCACCCTTGTGTACTTTACAGCTTTAGAAAGCACAATGTTGGGGTGGCTAGGTGGCACAGTGAACAGAGCACCAGCCCTGGAGTCAGGAGGACCTGAGTTCAAATCCAGCCTCAGACACTTGACACACTTACTAGCTGTGTGACCTTGGGCAAGTCACTTAAGCCCAATTGTCTTGCCTTCCCCCCTCCAAAAAGAAAAAAAAAAGCATGGTGTCTAATACACAGAAAACACTTAATAAATGCCTGATTGTTTAGAGAGCACTGAGGGGTTAGTGACTTGTCCAGGGTCACACATCCCCCTGGAAACCCAAAACAACAACTGTAACAGCAAAAACAACAATATTGGTGACAAGACAAGACCAGCAGCCCCAGAGGAAGAATCCCACGGGCTAACAGCAGCGTGACATGGTGGGGACGGAGCCAGCTCTGTAGGCAGGACGACTCCTCTCCCTGTGCCCCAGTCTGGAGAGGGTGGCCGTCTGTCCTGGTGGGGGCTGTGTCCACACTGCCCATCTAGCATTTTGTGATGCTACTGACTACAGCCACAAAGTAAAATTCTCATTCATTTTGCCAAGCAGACAATGGCTGAGGGTTCCTGGGAACTCCGAGGCTCTTACCTGCAGGGTGATGTTGAGAGGCTGATACTGGCATTCCCAGTCCTCCAGGCGAATGAAGTTGGATGCCTCGATGGACTCGCCATACATGAAGGAGGTGGGAGACACGATTCTGTGGGAGCAATGAGACAAGCCCATCATCTCAGCTTCGAGTTAGGGGTTCAGGTCACCAGCACTCATAGTCCCAGAACCTGGGTTCAAATCTCAGTTCTCCTACCCCTCATTACCTATGTGACTGACCATCAGTAAGTCACATTAACTTAAGTCACAGTCGATAAGAAGTTGCAGAGATGGGATTTGACCCCAGATTCTTAAGAAAACAGGATTAACAATTAGAGCCTGGGTCATCCAGGTTGATGAGGAAACAGCTCTGTAGAGATGCAGCCACTTGCCCAGGATTATACAGATAGTAAACACCTGAGCCAGCATCTGAACCTAGGTTCTCCTACTCCAAATCTCTGCTGCTGGGATCCAGAGAGGTCACACATATCAAAGACTTTTCAGTTGACAAAGCTCTCCCTTCACAACAATTCCATAAAGGAGGTGATAGTATTATCCCATTGGGCTCAAGAGTGGTGGCTTGCAAACCTGGTGAGCAAGAGAGCTGAGATGCGAGCAGTCTTCTGATGCTAAGCCCACCCACACAACCAGGCCACCGAGCCAACATGAAATAAACTACAGTTTCTTTCAGAACTGATGGATGAAAGTCTATGATTTTTGTTTTTTGGTTTTGGTTATCATTTGAAAATGAGTTCATAAGCCAAGGCATGCCACAGCAAGATTTGAAGAACAAAAGGGGAGGGGGATCCTGATTTGTGATGATATTCTAAACCACCGGTACAAATGACAAAACCAACAAAATCCAGTTCTTCTCCTTTCATATGGAATTGTCACAATTTCAGGAGTGCTGAAGATTATAGGCTTAGATGGTAACAGCAACCAAAATAAGCAGTTGGGGGAGGCTTGGGGGCTTGTGGGCAAAGCGCTGAGGTTGGGTAGCTAGGTAGGTGGTCAGGGATCCAGTAACATCTCCCCACTCAGTCGTTCGGTCATGGCAATTTCCATATCTCCTCTCTCAACAAAGCAGATGAGGAAATTGAAGCCCAGATTCCTCCCAATGCCTCCATAACAGACCATCAACAAATCAATGGGTGGCACCGGAGGAGTCATTCACTTGTCGAAATCCAACAGCAGAAAGAAAAAACCCACAGGAAGAAACTGGAATAGGAAAGTGGTCCATGCGCTCTGGAAGCCATTTCACTCCTTGGGAATCAGAGGGAGGTCTTGGCATCATGGAAGAGGAAATCAATGCCCCAGGAAATGGGAGATGGGGCTCGTTTTTTAAAAAATCCAGATCCATGATTTCGTTAGAGTAGAAACTCTCAGAAAGGAAAGTCCCTCTACGAATCTAAATTAGACCTAACCTGTGATGGAGAGCCTTGAGGATGGGGCGCCAAGGGCTTTAGGGCAGTGCCCCGAGTCACTCGGCAGTAGATATCAGAGGTGAGCTGGAACCCAGGACTGTCCACCACACCACTCTGTGATCTCAGGTCAGAGCTCCTCGGGCTTCGCTGGTTAATACAAGGATATTTCAAGGATAAGTGATTTCGCCCCTCTGGGTGTAAGCCCTTGATGATGAGATGTGGGCTCTGATATTTTCTGGGAAGGGAAATTCACACTCACACACACACACACACACACACACACACACACACACTGGCCACCTGGCTGGTGAGGCCACCAGAGGGGACAAACAGAGGCAGCCTATCACTGGCCCTTCCATCACTGAATCAGACCTGCCTTCAATGGCACCAACACAGACCTTCAAGGACTCAAACTCACTGCCATGTTGTTTTGAGGCACCAAACAGCAACTTGGGTGATTTACAAGGAAAAATAGAGTCACCCAAATTCACATTTCTATGGGTCTTTGAGCATTTTTCATACACCAGTCCTAAGAAGGGAAAAGTGTTCCTATGCAACCCATTTTACAGATGAGGAAAATGAAAGAGACAGAGGCAGAGTGACTTGTTCAGAGTCACACGGCTCATCAGGGCAGCAGCCAAGATTCAAACCCAGAACTTCAGACCCTCCACTCACCACTGTGCTGACAACTGCCTGAACCGTATTCCAATATCCACTTCTGCCTTAAACGAGAAGGGAAGGGAAGAGAATAAGCCTTTGCTAAAAAGGACAGATTCCTAGGGAGGGCAGGGAGAAGAGACAGAGTATAAAACCAAGAGCCATCCACTAAAATTTTTAAAAATAAAAATTGAATTCTAAAGATTTGGTTTTTATAAGGTATCTGATGCGTTACCAGACCAGATCCAAAGTGCTTCTCTTATTTCTTGGTGTCTCTCTGTCCTTGCTGGCAGGTGAGAAAGCAGCTGGTGCCCGGGCTCCCGGGGTGGGCAGAGGAGCCTCATGGGGCCCTGCCTTATCCCTTCTCTTCGCCTCCTCCTCCCTCCTGCTTCCTTCCTCTCTGTTCACTTTGGAACAGAGACGCCCACTTGGACCAGCTTCAAGGTTGGCCTCATCGGGACTGGGAGAGGTCACTGAAGCCCAGCTTATTTACAGCAACACTTGTGTGTCTTCTACCTTTATGTCCCTCTAAGGACCGGTCTTCTTAATTTATAGAAGACCCTCTGACACCTGAGCATGTCCGTGCTCGACTGAAAACCTCCACAGAAGTCTGCTGTTCGTGTGAGCGGACTCAGCCTGCTCTGTGTGCCAAGAGGGCACCAGCTTGGACCCGAGCTGAGGGACCCGTGAGCGAGGCCGCGAGCATTTCTTCATACTTCTGCCCAAAAGTCATTCATCTTTTGAGGCGGCTGGTGGCACAGAGCCCTGGACCTGGAGTCAGGAAGCCCTGAGTTCAAATCCAACTCCAGACACTCACTGGCTGTGTGACCTTGGGCAAGTCACTTCACTCTGCTGACCTCAGTCTCCTCATCTGTAAAATGAAGCTAGTAACAGTAGAGTTGCGACGATCGGATGAGATATTTACTATTACTACTGTTATTATTATTATTATCCACAGCACGTCGTGGGGAGCTTCAGATGAGCCAGCACACGGAAACACTGCAGATTTTAAAACGCAAACTTGCCAGCAGCAGCACCCACATAACGTCCCAGAGGAGGAACGTTCAGGCAGCCACTTAACTGGACAAATACTGCCTGAGGGTCTTCTGCACGAGGGGCTGAGGGGAAGAGAAAGAAAAGGAAGGCTCAGTTCTGGACCCAAGGTGCTTCCAGCCTGGTAGAGGTAACACAGGTCTATACGCTCCCTCCTCCACTGGAGTGGGGGCACCTCCTGCCCACGAGATGGAGGGGTCCTACACCTGGCTCTGTGGGCAATCTCAGGACTATGTGAAGGCCAGAATGACACACATTTTATAATAAGCAGTCTCGCCACACCAAGCCTGGGAGAGGGAGCAGGATTCCATTTCACAGATGGACAAACTGAGCCCCAGAGAAGCTTAGATGACTTGACCTTCCTCCTGTGGGTAGGAAGAGTCAAAGAACAGAGTCGAGCCTAAGCCCTTCTGCACTTCCCATCTGGCAGCCTTTCTACCGCCTCTCACCTCTCGTTGCCTCTTTTAAAGCTCAGAGTCAGAAATCCTTTCTTGAGTCTCGGAGGAGGAAGTTGCCACAGTGCCTCTGCTCCTGAAGCCAGCTTAGGAGTCTCATAACCAGGTCAGCTCTCTCTCTGTGCAGGACTTCAACATTTCCATTTCCAGCCTGGGCTGGGACCCAGGAACACTTGAAAGTCAAAGATTAGTCTCTGAACCTTTCAAGAGTTCAGCCCAAGCTTCAGGGCCAGGGTTCAACTCCGTCCTTACTTTATCCAAATGAATTGTGCAGATCCTTCCAGCTTCCACCAGCAAGAGGCAAGTGCCCTTTGTCTCAACTCCTAATGTGGAAGCAGGAGCTCTGGTCCACGGTGCCTTCATCTCCAGCACCAACAGACACTTACCCTCCCGCTCCCTCACTGCCTTAATTTTCCAGTGAAGTCCACAACACTTCACCCTCGACACCTGACTCACTGGTTTCAGAACAAGGGGTGAGAAGGGTATCCAGAACTAACTAAAACACAAAGATGTCTACTGGACCTCTGCTCTGATGGTATGGGTCATCAGAAAAGCCAGTCCAACCCAGGAACATCTGGTCTTGAGTTCTGGCCTCAGGCCTCTCAACAACAGCTTTCACTGCAGAACCCCTGTTGGCCAGTCTTAGAACAGCTGGCCCCAACCTCTGGCCCCAAGGCTTTCAACCGCAGTTTTAATTGCAGAACCACAGGACCAGCCTCTCTCTGGGATTCACCTAGACTTCTTGGGAAAATGAAAAAGATACTGGAGTTCAGAATGTTTATGGATTACAGGATCAGAATTACAGGATCTAAGTTTGCCAGCCAACGACTAATGTTCTAGGGCTTATTATGGCAAAAGAAGGAGAGGGCATGAGGAAGACCCACAGGGCAGGGGGTTCCACCTTCCACACCAAGGGAGCACCCCGAGATGAAAGGAGACACTTAGAAGAATGAAATGACCACTGGAGGACATCCACGAATTTTGACAATTCTGTGGTTGATTGGTGGGTCACTTACCCGGCAACGGACGTGTCTACTTCATGCACCAGAGGCACTGACAGAATAAGGGTGTTGTCAAGGAGTGAGTCGGAGCGTTCTACATTGCCACTGGTTTGGAGAAAGGGGAAATAATTATGACATTGCATCTGTCTGCAGGCCCTGATTTAGCAGCTGAGCCAAATGAAGATATCACTGTGAACAAAGCGATTCTTGGGGCTCAGGCGCAGAGCCTGAATCAGGAATTGCCCCCTCTGAGAAAGGCACCATAAACTTAGCCCAGAAAATAAAGCATGAATTGTGCGCTCAGAATCAGGGGTAGGAGAAACGCACCCTAGCAAGCCAACTGGTAGCTTCCCATCTTAACAGCCAACAAGCACTTATTATAGGACAGGCACTAAGCTAAACCTTGGGGATTCAGAGAAAGACAACAGAGTCTGCCCTGAAGGAGTTCACATTGTAATGGGGGAGTGAGTCATGCAAAATATAGAGAATATACACAAAAGGTAATCTCAAAGGAAAAGTACTAGTTGGAGGCCAGGTTTGGGGGGTGGGGGAAGGGAGAAACCAGGAGAGGCCTCTTGACTAGGTAAAAAATTGGTGCTTTTTTGCGGCTGAGGGACTCTAAAATTAGGACCCCAGTACAAAGTCCCAGCTGCCCCACCTTAGTTATGGTCTGGTCAGCCACCATATTCTGGGTCCCCCATTAAAGCATCTCATGTAGACTGAGAGGCCAAGATAGCAAAGACAGATGTCCAGGAGGGGAGACACATGATGTTTTTTACAAATGCATATGCTCTTGTTTTCTGACTTGGACCATGTCTGTGGACACAGATAGGAGAAGATACTTCTGAAAATACTGCCCTGAGGGTGAGAAAGTCGAAACAGAAGACCTTGAACCGCAGGAGGGCTTTCTTGACTCTATAAACACTGATTAAGCCCCTTCAATCAACAAAGGACTGTCCTAAGTGCTGAGCATACAGAGACAAGGACAAAAAGGTAAGCCATGGGGAGCTTAGATTGTCCTGACAAAGTGTTGGCTGTTTCTGGCAAACAGGGCACTATTTAAGGTAGCAGGGATGGCCAGTGGCCTGAGAGATGCACAGGTGGCTGGATGCTGTCCCAAGTGCCAGGGAAGGGGCTACCTGAACACAGTAGCTCCTAGGAATTTCCTCTACTCACACTTTAGAGGAGTAAGATGAAAGCCCAGGAATCTCCAGATCCCAGATGGAAATGTCCAACAGAATCAATTGTTCTAGTGACCACATAATAATTAAGATAATATAGAGAAGACTTGCACGGATTACAAACTGGCCTTCCTTGACCTTTTTGTGGAATGGGAGACTAGGGGGCAGGATATTGCATACCCTGCCAGATTCAAGAGATCATCGGCTAGTTTTGTACAATTGCTTCTTTTTCCTCTTCATTCTTTTTTTACAGGAGATGACTTTCTGAGGAAGGGAGATGGCTTCAGAAGTCTTAGTACATTTTAAAATTATTAAAACTTAATGCTGCACTAAGACTTTTGGGCCACATTCTATTAAGAAATGAAGGTGATGGAAAAATCAAAAGATTTTGATAAAAATTTAAAATAAAATAAATTTCAGACTCATGGAACCTCAGGTTTATAATTCAAGAATCACTGATTAAGTACCTCTTGTGGCCCAGATCAGGCCACAGGGGCCTAAAGAAAAAGTCAATCCCTGCCCTCATGGAGTTTCCACTCTAATGGATGCCTCTCCTACCCCCTCTCTCTTTGAGCTCCTTTATGTTCCAGCACTGGAATGTGATCCCTAAACCAAAGGGGCCTCAGCCCCAAACCTTCCCTGAAGTGGAGGTGAGCCATGCCCCCAACAGCCACATTTCTCAGAACCATCAAGATCCTGGATCCAAATACCACCCCACACCCGTCTCCTTTTTCCCAAAAGTGAACAAAAATGGGATTTTGCTCATTACAGACCCCAGAACTACCTCTAAAATAGAGGAAGATTCTGTAATCATCCTTCTAGCCCTCCCACACCCAGATACCATATGACTGGCAGAATCGTCTCCCAGTGGGAGATAAAGTACCTTCTGCCTCTCACCGACTTCCTGTGGCTGCTGTGTCTGATTTACCCACAATGTTCTTCTGAACAGCTGCCCCAGCCTGAGCCAAATTTAAAAGGAGAATTAGGGAAGCCAAACATCCAAAGGCCTCTCTTTATAACAGGGAACTCATGAGATTGGTAGCTTCTCACACATACAAAGAGTTGGTTTTCTTGGGAAAGTCAGCAGGTTTAACTTTCCTTCCTTCCCTCAGCAGAAAGTACTTAATAAATGCTGGTTGGCAAGTGACTGTTTCTCAGAGCCTGGGAACTGGGGCCACTCAGTCTCCACTCCAATCTCCTCCACTGGAAGACCCAGCCTGCCCCCTCTGAACAGCAGCTTCCAACACTTCCAACATCCCTTAAGCATTTCCCTTCACAAGCACTTCCAAGGAAGCAAAAAGAAAGGAGCACGCATAAATTTGTTTTGTTTGGTAAAGAAACCAGTCTTCCCCGTAAGGGCATTTTCTCCTAGAGGTTAACAAAGGCTAGGAACAAATATGGAGGCCACTTGGTCCAGTTTTCATCATGCTGAAAAATTCCTCCACCTTTGCTCATCGGACTCTGGAGACATGCACCATCACTGTCCCCCAGAGGCAGCCGTGGGACACTCCCTTTCACTCTCAGTTTTAAAATGCAACAACAGTGACGAAAACTGTCTTTGGTCCAAATTTTCACACCTTACCTTTGAGCGGTCACGAGGAATTTCAGGGTTTCCTCCTCCCCAGACAGGTGGCTGGTGTCAAAGATCACACTGAACTCGTACTAGAGAGAGAGAAAGAGATGTTTGGCATCAAAGGACATTCCCAGCCTTGAGGCTGGTCTCTACAGTCCTGTCCAGGGTTTCACCTCCCAGGGGCCCCCTGGCTTGACAAGCTTTCCCTTTTATGCACATCTTGAGCAGGATGTGGCCATGTGCATAATGTCAGTAATAAAAAGCCTGGGAGATGCTGCATTCTTTCCCCGAGGTTTCATTCCACAAATGACCGTTACGTGGCTGCTCTCCTCTGCACATCACAGTTTGGATGTACTTTTAAAAGCCTACTAGGGACACATGTGCTCACATGGAAGTTGTTGAGGGTCTGGTTTTTGTGTTATTGTCTATGCTATTCCTAACAAAAAAACAAATAAAATGAGCCTTCCCACATACAGAGAAGAAGAGATAGAAGACGGCTGTACTTGGAAGTCCCTTAGAGAAAAGGCATCTGGAAACCTGGGTGTGAGCTCATGACATGAAGGTACCCTCAAGTGAGTCTTTACTGCTTGCTGACTCAGTTTCCCCATTTGTAAAACTAGAATTAGAATTCTTGTCGGTACCTCCCAGGGTTATTCTGATGCTCCAATGAGGCCGGTGTGAAAACCCCTTGGAGAAGCAGAAAATGTCTCTGACAGGCTGAGCTGTGACGGACAGAGTCCAAAGCTAGGATGAAAATAGAGTCACACTGAAGCCTTGGCCCAATGGGCAAGAGCCAATGGAGAGGATGCACAAGAAAGCTGGAGGCCAAGACCTTGCACTAGGTCAGGAAGGAGGGACCACTCAGAAGCCTGGGGGTGTCACAAGGAATACAGGGTCAAGGACCAAGTACAAGACTTGGGCCTGGGGGTGGAACAAACCAACCAATCCGCCAGTGCTTGCTAAGTGCCTGCTTTATAAATAAAGACAATCGTGGAAGCGAGCCCTGCCTTCATAGAGCTTACAATCTATCCACAAGGACAACATAGACAAATACGCACATGAAACTCATAGTACGCAAATATGAGACAAAGTGTGGGATGTGATGGGGAGGGATAAATGCCTATTGATTGACTGATTCAGTCATGATGTACCAGAGCCCAGGGGAGGCCAAGGCAGGGCCAGAGAGAACCTGATGGCTCAAAGGCTGCCAGGGCAGGGCAGGGCAGCTCATCTTGGTACAAAGGAATCAGTATCAGATAACATCCTAGCTCTGCCGCTTGCTCCCTGTGTGGTCTCTATTATTATTCCCATTTGACAGATTAGGAAAATGAGGCTCAGGGAGGTGAATTGGCTGGCCCCCGATCACACAGCCATGTGGATGCAGAGCCGGGATCTCGGATGCACAGAGCCAGAGTGGGAAGGCTCATGGGAGGCCAGCTGGTCCAGCACCACACAGATAAGGAAAGTAAGACTTGGGAGGGGTAGGTGAATGGCCCACAGTCCTACAGGTCTGAGGGGACAGAGGTAGGATTTGAATCCAGCTCTTTTGACTCCAAATCCAGTTTTCCTTCCATTATATATTGGTAGAAAATTTTTCAATGGGAGGTAGTCAATGACTTTCAAAGAGATTTCACCACTAGGTGGCACACACAAACTCATTGTGTGACATGTACAAGAGCCAGAACCAGGAGTGAGGATGGGATTTGCCTGGGATTCTGCCAGCTACACATACACTTGTGTACACACACATACACACACACACACACGCACGCACGCACGCACACACACACATACTCATCTACACATGCACACACACAGAAACACACATGCACACATGCATACACACATGCACACATACACACACACGCTACTCCTGCTCTCTCCACCTTTCCCTTCTCCACTCCCTCTTCTCAGTCTATTATCATTGGCCTTGATCTCAAAACTTAGGTCTATGTTGCAGTAAGAGTGTGGGTGAAGGAACAAGGACATCCATTAGAGAAGGTAGGAAGGGGCTGCCTTAAATGACCGTTGGGCCAAAGGCAACAGTTGGGCAAATGCTCCCCTCGCCATGGGCCCTCTTGGTGAAACAAGATGGTACATCTTGGTGGTGACCTGGGAACATCTTCCTCGCAAAGGAAGTCTTCTACTCAATGGCTTCTGCCCAAGGAGGACAAAGAGTCTTCCCATTCCAAATGGGCTCCATGGTCCAAGGACACACACCAAAGGTTATAATTCCCATTTTACAGATTTAAAAAAACCCAAAGGGCCAAAAGTGATTTTCCCTAAAACTCACAGAGCAAGTCATGGTGGATGCAAGGACAGGAGACCCTCCTCCCTTCCAACACAATAAGCGACCTAGGCCTCATGCTTCTTTGCAATGCCCTGCTTCTTACATACAGTAGGTGATCAGTAAATATTGTTAAATGAATGAATAGAGTTTGAACCCAGATCCCCTACTCTGGATGCATTTTTTATATTTTGATTAAAGCAGTTAAAGTCATTTTTGGTGGATAGGTTTGAATAATAGAAAATGCCCTACAGTATCAACACAAAAGCAGGGTTAGGGACCACAACAGAGGGGCAGAGTAGAAAGAGTGTTGGCTTTGGAGCAATCAGATGAACTGAGTTCAAATCTTGCCTCTGTCTCTTACTATCTGTGTGACCTTGGGAAAGTCACTTCACTTCTCTAGCCTCATCTGTGAAATGAGGGTGAGATTAGATGGCCTCCAAGATCCTTCTAATTCTAACTTAATGAGCCTGTGACACCACTGAGTTCAGTTCTACAAGCATTTATTAAGCACCTCCTATTTGCAAGGCTGACTCTATGCTAGGTCAACAGAGTACCACAACAGAGCCACCCCCGAGATTAAAGTCTTCTCAGTTGCTAACTCCCTTTTTTTGTTGTTGTCATTCAGTCATGTCTGACTCTTCATGACCCCATTTGGGGTTTTCTTGGCAAAGATACTGGGGTGGTTTGCTATTTCCTCCTCCAGTTTAATTTACAGATGAGGAAATTGAGGCAAACAGAGTTAAGTGACTTGCCCAAGAACACACAGTAAGTGTCTGAAGCAGGATTTGAACCCAGAAAGATGAGTCTTCCTGACTCCAGCCTGGTGCTCTGTCCACTGTGCCACCTTGCTGCCTGCTATCTCCCTGGGTCAGGAGCTAAGGCTCACAGAGCTAGGAGAAGGTAACGTCCCAACACGGGCAGAGAGAAAGCAACAGCTGATCTCGGAGCCCGTTTCTTAGAGGATCACAGGCCTAGAGCCAGAAGGGACCCAGCGGCCACCCAGGGCAAGCCCCCTTGTTTTGTGGATGAAGAAACAGGTCAGGGAGACTGGCCTGAAGTCAGAGAGACGTGTGACAGAGATGGCCTCTGTCTCCAATGTGCTTCACTGCTTCTCTTCCTACAACCAAACTCTGGCGGCTTCTGGTCAGGGAAAACCAGTCTGCTCCTTACCTTGGTCTTTGACCTCATGAAAGGAAATCCCACACTGCATTTGAGGTAGTCAGACTCCAGCAACTCACAGGAAATGCCCATCTCCTCCTGGAAGAGAAAAAACACAACCATGTGACGTGACTGGGAGAAGAGACGGAGGCATCCGCATGGACCTGAGAAAGTATGAACGCCAAAGTCAACCTCTCCCCCTGTTATGGAAATCTGAAGATCTTCCCTGCCCCTAGGCCCTTTGCTAAAGTGGCTACGTGACTCTGAGGACCCTTGGATATTTGAAAGTATACTCTGTTCCCTAATAGGCTGAATGTGGTCACGTGGAGCCTGTAGCGCCA
>CM053590.1:13480303-13516789 GCA_028646515.1 Pseudochirops corinnae | reverse complement strand
ACACTCTAAAGTGAGTATCTTGCCCTACAGGAGAGTAGGGGGGATGGGGATGAGAGGTGGGATGATGGAGGAGAGGGCAAGGGAGGGGGGAGGGCTGCTGGAAGCACACACTTCTGTAAAGGGACAGGGACAGGGTAGAGAATAGAACAATGGGGAGGGTGAGATAGGAAGGAGAGAAATATAGTCAGTCTTTCACAATATGTCCATTGTGGAGATGTTCTGCATAACTACACATGTACGGCCTGTATTGAATTGCTTGTCTTTCCAGTGAGGGTGGGTGACAAAGGAGGAAGGAAACGAATCTAGAATTTAAAGTTCTAGAATCATATGTTAATCATATATATGTGTATATATAATTACTATTATCATTATTTACATGCAACTGGGAAATAAGATATACAGGCACTGGGATACAGAGATCCATCTTGCTCTACCAGAAAGTCAAAGGGGTGATGGGGGAGGATATAGGAGAGAACAGATTGGGGGAGGGGGTATACAGTGGGATGGCTGTTTTGGGGGGGAGTAGGGGAAAGATGGAGTGAAAATTTGTAACCCAAAATCTTGTGGAAATCAACGATGTAAACTAAAAATAAACAAAAGTTAATTTTAAAATAAAAATAAAAAAATAAAAGAAAGAATGCGGGAGCTGGTGGCAGAGAATCCGGCATCAAGTCCCACCTCTGCCATTGGCTCCCGCATGACCTTGGATGAGCGAGCTCCTCAACTCACAGGGTCCCAGTTTTCTCCCTGGTAAAAGGAGGAGGAGAGGGTCTCTTCAGCCTGGTTTTTAAGGTCTAAATTAATCTGAAGGGTGACTAAAAGCCCCATGGAGGGCATGTGCCAGCCCCAGCTGGCTCTTCGTGATGACCTGCATGCAGGAAGGGACACAGGAGGGAACCTCAAGGCTAAGAGTGGCCAGAAGGGAGACGAGCAGGTCACTGGGACAAGAAGAGAAGAGCAGAGAGGGGGCATGCCAACAGAGGCTCTCCAGAGAGGCAACAGTAACTGGGGGAAGGCCTCTAGCATGCTGGACTCCCCTTATGGAGGGTTAGTGGGAAAACATGGTCTGTCTCAGACCTGAATCCCCCGGTTTTAAGGGCTCCCAAACTGAAGGTGCATCGTATTTCACCAGATCATAGATTTAAGGCTGGCAGGAGCCAGTGAGAGGTCATTCCCCCCCAACCCCTTCATTCTACAAATGAAGAAACTGAGGTCCAGATATCTTGTGCAAAATCAGTCAGTCAGTATTTACCAAGCATTTACTGTGTGCTATGGGCCATCAATTAGATCTGCAACAAGGGCAGGGTTTGACCCCAACTTCTCTGACTCCAGATGCAGAGAGTTTTCCATTGTACTGGGCATTTGGGGTGCAAGCACCTTTGTAACTGTTGTCCCAGAAGGCCTCCAAGGTCCTTGACAGCAAGGACGGGTTTTTTTTTTCAATTTCAAATGCCTAGTATAGTGCTATGCATACAGCAGGCACTTAATAAATGCTCATCAAATCGTTGAACACAATCAACATACAAGACCTTGCTACATGGCAGCTTCACCTGGCTCAGGATCCCTGGCAGCACAGGATAGGACTTTGTGTGATACAGGGGCCCATAACCTCCAGTGAATACAGGTAACCATATAGGAGGAAGGAGCTCAGGGCTTCCTACCAGAAACGAGGGGCTTCAGAACCAACAGAAATCCAGGGTGAAAGAGGACACATGAAGCATACCATCCTTTGCAAACCTGACCCATGATTCTGCCCTGAACTATCCCCAGGGAGCAAACGGGGAAGCAGCCAGTGGGCAGCTCCTGAAAAATGTGAAATCGTTCATTTCTCAAATGCATCAGATGAAAGAGCCACAGCCCTTCTCTGTTTAGGCTAGCTTCTCGTTGTGAGTCAGAGGGTCTGAGGAAGGCCCCTTAACTCCTTCAGGACATGGGAGTCAAGAATCGCAGGCACCAGGGATGGACTCTCCTATCTCTGGGCGTACCCAGGCAAGGCCCATGTAAGGCGCTAGGGCTTCCATTTCTGCCCTGACCACACCTTCTAATAGCTCCCCACACTCCCACTGCTAATCAGAGGCAGAGCCAGAGCAAAGCACTCAGAAAACAGGGGAAGCAAGCAGGATAACACCTGGGTAGCCTATTCCCTAACCCAGAGGCAGGTGTAACCAAGAGCATCACAAATCCTTAACATTTGAGTCTTCCCAAAAGTGAAGAGGCTTCTGGAGGAGTGAACAACCATCCCCTCATCTCTGCTACAACAACACTAATGCATTTTAAATCATAAAAGGCATTCTTAGCCAGCAGGCCACACAAAAACAGGTGCCTCTGGCCTGCAGCCGGAGCTTTTCCAGGCCTCAGAAGAGCAGATAGATGAACCCCAGTCAAAGACGTCAGTTCAATATCCACTTGAGACACTTCCCAACAGTGTGATCCTCAACAGGGCATGAGAAGGGCTTGGGCATGATGGTGCCCAAAGTCCGACGGGCTCTGAAGACCCTCTGTGCTCTAACCACGTGACTCCGGGGTCTTAGACAGAGTGGGTTGTCTGATGCAAGGACATGGGCTCTAAATTCCTGAAAGAATGAACTCTGCTGCATGGATCCCTAATTTGTAAGCCAGGATGTATTATTTGAGCATTAACTTTATCTCTGTTTGAGAATGGAGGACAGGATGAAATCACTTGAGATTCAGAAGGCACTGACCCAAGGGGGCAGGCAGGAACCTTTCCTCATCTGAACTTCCTGAGCAGTATTTAAATGCTTTGGGGTCTTCACTCCTGCAGCTGCAAGCAAGACCCAGTTAACAGCCCCCACTTTAACCCAGCTGATGAGGATTCGGGAGTTGATTCCCTATTTTGAAAATCTTGAAGAGTAATAATACAGGTCTCAGGATCACTGATTCAGAACTGGAAAGGCCCTTATTGGTCACCAAGTCCAACCCTCTCTCTTTTGAAAGGTGAAGGAAGCCTGTCTAATGTGAGACAACTGGGGCTTTGTTCCCAGGCAGAGAACTTCAAAGGGGCTGACTGATAGTAGGAACAGTAGACCTCAGCACTTCATTAGTAGGAGTCACTGGTCAACATTGGAAAGCCACCAGAAGCCCTTCCTGGTCATATCCCTCTTATGAGTGGGGTGCTAACGACCAGAGCCCGGACTCACAGTCTGCAGTGTTTGTATTTAGAACACAATTCCTAGTCTGGCGCTGCAGATGAGGAAACAAGAGTTTTATCAATTCACAAAGAAGCAGCCTAAGGACCATGGATGGGCCTTTTCATCTGAATTGCTGCTGAAACCTCTATGTGTCACTTCCCCCTCTTAGAATTTGAGCTCTTTGATAGTAGGGGCTGAGGTGATTTTCTATCTGAGTCTCCACTGTTTTGACCCTAGTAAGAGCTTAATAAATTCATTTTTCATTCATCCGTTCATTTCATTTGGGCTCATGAGGATCTAAGCACCAGATCACTGGTCCCAATCTTCAACACCCAACACACCACCATTTTTATTTCAGTTTGCAACCTCCTCCTCCCCCAAACCTTCTAAATCGCTCAAAAGGCACGTTTGGGAATGTCAATGATTATTTTGTAAAGTGCTCTAAAATTATTTTGTTTTGAGAAGGCTGGAATGCCAGGAAGGAGAAACCGGGGCATAGGAAAGACTTTCCAAATGGTGGATCTTTCTGCATTCATACTTCTGCCCCATCCCGACTCAAGCCTCCCCTGGGGTGGACGGCAGTTTGGGCCATCCTTATATGCACCAAAGTGAACCAAGGCTACTGATTCACTTCCTTAAGAATCACACTGCACTTTTTTAGACGCTATTGCTCTTGCCTAGAGCTGTGGAGCATGTGTTTAGAGGTGGGGCTTGGCTGGGCCAGGGAGGCTGTCCTGCTGAGCCCTGACACCAAAGTAAACAAAGCCACCATGAAGGCATCTTGGACAGAGTATACACTGGTTTCTGCCTTCCTCGGGACTTTAACCAGGGGTTGGTCTAGTCTGACGCTCTCTGGGCAAAAGTCAACCAGTTCGCCCCTTTTAAGGAAGGTACAAGAGAAGACGCAGGGCAGAAATTACTGCGTTAAGAAAAGCTACAGTCCACGGATTATGTCATTTAGAAAGTGTAAGAAAAATAGTGTGGAAGTTTAGCCAAGAGAGCTGGAACGTGCTCTGATGTGTTTATGACCCAGCTGGGCCCCTGTGACATCAGGGGTCATTGATGGAATGAGAAGAATCAAAGCCATACCAAAAATAACTCTGAAAGCACAGCACGGGGAGCAAGACGACCAGGGCAGCAGCCACAGAGAAATGCTGGCAGATGAGTGGCTGCCACCAATGGGGGGCAGGTCCTTACAAAGGGCCAGGAAGGAAAGTCTGAGGGCACCAGGGCCCTGAGGAGGCTTACTGTGGAAGTGCCAGGTTCCTTCCCAAATGCCCCCTGGCACTCGTGGTCCTGAGGGTTTTGCTAGTCAGTCCAGTTCCTGAACCATTCATGAGCACTGCTCGATTCAGTAAACATCTATTAAACACCTATTGTATGTAGGAGGGGGGTGTGTGTGTATGTGTGCATTAAAGAGCCACCTCTGACACCCACGTCCCTAGTGATCCTTGGTATGCCACATACCTCTAAATGCCCCCAGGTGACAAACAATGACTTGACAAGATGTATTCCTTTTCCATGAATCAAGTTACCATTAATATGTACCACTACTCTCGATCTTTTGAAAAGAGCCTTAACCCCATCCTGGGTTTTCCCATAAAACTTAAGAGTAGAAGAGGGAGGGATGGAAGAGCAGGAGGGGGCAGAAATGAAAGAATGTCCTGAAACATCAAGCAGAGCATAAAAGCCAAGGGGGTGCTTCTTCTTTAGAGTCAAGGAGCCAGGGAGGTATCTGAAGGGCACAGCCTTTATGGAAAGAGCCCCCCAGCAACAGCCCCGTGGGAAACCCACTACATGGTGAGAAGGACTGAACCACTCAGATCTCCTCATTGTCTAGAAGAATGAACACTCTCTGAGGGCATGGACTGGCTCCCTTCTCTATTTAGACCCCCAGTGCCTAGCACTGTGCCAGACCCAAAGCAGGTACCAGACAAATGTTTATTGAATGACAATTAACATCAAGTGAGGCATCAGGTGGAGGGAGGTGGGTGAGGGCAGGACTTAATGTTTGCCGGGATCTTTCATGGGCATCCTGGAGCCTGCCCCGTGCAGGATCCAAAGGGAGGAGGACTCGCCTGTAGAAGGAGAGGTCCTTCAGATCGTCTGATCCATGAAGGCCCACGAAGGTCACTGGGGTGAACACATCCTCTGTTCTATGCTCTAATATACAGAGGGGGACTTATGCTTGCTTCCTATTGAAGATAACTCAGCATGGGAATAAAGTCAAGGAAATCATACCCACTGTCTTCCACAAGCTGCATCTGTGGCAGTGAGTCAGGAAGCCTCAGTTCAAATCCAGCCGCAGACACTTAGTACCTATGTGACCTTGGGAAAGTCACTTAACCTATTTGCCTTAGTTTCCTCATCTGCAAAATGGAAATTATAACAGCACCTACCTCCCAGGGTTGTTTGGAGTATCAAATGAGATAATAATGTAAATAATGATGTAAATTATTAAATTTAATTTATTTAATTTAAATAAATTTATTTTAAAAATAAATGTAAATAATGTAAAGCCCTCTGGCACACAGTAAGCTCTATATAACACTCACTCTCTCTCTCTTCCTTCCCTAAGAAGAACAGGGAAAGAAGGAGACCAGAATTTCTCACACTTAAAAGGCCCCAATGTGTGTGACTGAGACCTGGTGGGCTCTGTGAACGGCAGGAATCACTCTTCTTTCCTTGAGAGCTGGGTTCTACAGGGCACTGACCACCATGGACTGACTGAGGCAGAGGCCCCTGAGGCTCAGTGGAGGAGCATTTGGGGAGCCCGTATCTGCTCTGAGAGATTTTGTGGGTCTTCTCCAAGATGGCTAATCCCAGCCTTCAGAGTAAACAGGCCCCTTGTCTTTCGGGATTTATTGGGACCAAAGTTTGCCGGGTGCTTTTGTCCAGGTCAGTCTTTCAAATGCTACCCCACCAGAGCTGCCCATGTACAATCGTCTTATCTGTCCAAGTGAGTTGACTTTTGCATCTCAACAGTTACAATGTCTGGCAAGTGCCCAATTCTACCTCTGTCCCATAACTTGAAGGAAGATGCTAATTTATATTAAATGTGAAGTGCACCATGGCACAGGATCACAGGTATGGAAGTGGAAGCTACCTTTGAGGCCACTGGTCCAACAAGCTCCATTTACAGATGAGAGAGCTAAGCGGCTGGCCTAAGGTCACAGAGGTAGTCAGCATCAAAGCTGGGATTTGAACCAAAGCTATCTGACTGTAGGGGCCGCTAGGTGGTGCTGCAGTGGACAGAGCACTGGGTCTGGAGTCAGGGAGATCCAAGTTCAAATCCAGCCTCAGACACTTACTCATTGTGTGACCCTGGGCAAGTTACACAACCCTGATTTCCTCAGTTTCCTCCTCTGTAAAGTGAGCTGGAGAAGGAGATGGCAAAGCATTCGGGTCCCTCTGCCAAGAAAACCCTACGTGGGGTCAAGGAAGGGCCAGACACAACTGAAAATGACTCAACAACATCTGCCTCTGCTGCCCATGTTTTTTCTACGATTTAACATTCCTTATCCCTTTAGACTCCAGAATAAAATACTGCAGAAAAGTTCCCATGAGAAGAGCCTGGTCTCAGAATCAGCAGGGGACAAGCTCCTGATTTCCAGTTTCACTCGGTCTCCAGCACTTTCTGGCGGAGTGACCCTGGGCACTCACACCTCTCTGGGCCCTGGTTCCCTCACGTGCCAAGGGAGTAGGAGATTCCCGGGGCTCCTGCCTCACATGTTTTTGGGGGCACTCCAACAGGATCACCAAGACTAAGACCTTGCAAATGGCAAAACTTGACATAAATGCCTCCCATGAGTATCTTCATGGGGATGGCAAATCTAGAATCAAGAGGAACTGGAGAGACCTTTCAGTCCAAATGCCTCATTTTAAGGAGGAAGAAACTGAGGCCCACGGAGGTAGAGTGACTGTGTGTGAATAGGATCACAGATCTAGACGTGGCAGGGAGCTCTTAGGTCATCCAGGCCAACGCCCTGCTCCCCAGTCTTATGGATGAGGAAGCTGAGACCTATGGAGAGTAAATGATTTGAGCCAAGCTCATACAGTTAGCAAGTAGAGGCAGAATTTGAACCAGGTCCTCTGGCGCTAAAGTCAGAGCTATTTGCATGGGGCCAAGCCACCTCAAGTCCCAGGGAGCTGCCTGAGACAGACGGGCTCAGTGACCAACACTAATCCTTGATTCAGCCTCAGAGGGACATTTGATTCCACAACTATTAGGAACGAAGATGAAATCCTGCAGGTTCTCCACCTTCGTTCATGTCTTCCCAGGCTACGGGGGTGCACGTGAGAGAGAGAGAGAGAGAGAGAGAGAGAGAGAGAGAGAGAGAGAGAGAGTGTGTGTGTGTGTGTGTGTGTGTGTGTGTGTGTGTGTGTGTGTGTGTGTGTGTGTGTGTGCACATGCGTGCTGGGGGTGGGACACAAGTAAAAGTGGGGACAGCCCCATTTTTTTTGTCCTTTCTTGTCAGCAGGCACTTTCAAGGTTCCAAGCAAATGGAATTCAAGGTCACCCATCCCAAGCCCCCACTTCCGATGTGATGCTGCCCACTTTGTCACAGAGCTCTACGAAGGAGGGATATTCCCATCAAACCCTTCTTCCCCTCAGAGCACTCAGGAAAGCTTCCTACTCCAAAGGAGCCTTGTATAAGTCTTGTCCATATATATAGAGATGTTTGCATGCTGTCTCCCCTATCAGACGGGGAGCTCCCTGAAAATTGGGACTGTCTTCTGCCTTTCTTTGTCTCCCCAGAACTTAGCACAGCGCTTAGCCTGGCACATAAAAATGCCTGTTAACTGCCTGCCTATTTGCTCTAAATAGTCTCTTTCTCTAACCCTCTACACCCTTTTCTACCCAATGGCTCACAGCTCTTTGGGCTGCTGAAGCTCCTTTGACCCTGAGGTATCCTGATTCAGAACAGGAAGAGCAGGGACCCTCTCTGCTAACCTTCCTTGGGCCTTTTTCCAAAAACCCAGCTGCTTTCCTGATAGAAAATACTAAATGCTCCCCTGGGAAAGCTTATGGTGTTACGCAGCCTGACAGGACAGGGTGGGGATCCTCCGGTTAAAGATGAATGCATCTATGAGGAACACAGGCTCCCCTGCCCTGGCCTGTGTCTATAGAAATGAGAGGCACATAGAACACATCATGTATGTGTGTGTTACATGTATACACACAAACCAGACAGGCAGCATGGTGCGGAGCCTAGAGAGACAGCCTCAAGGTCAGGAAGACCCAGGGTCAAGTCCCATTTTACATACTGACTATATGACCCTGGGCAAATCACTCACTCAATGGGACTCAGTTTCCTCATCCATAAAATGTGAGGGAGTGAAATAATAGCATGCAAGGTCCCTTCTTGCTCTAAAACTATGAATCTACAGTCCTAAGTTCCCAGGCAGGACTTGAGAGGAGAAAGTGACTTGTCCAAGGTCACACAGTCACCAAGGAGCCAGAAGGACCTAGTTTCCAGCTCTTCTGGCCTCCCACTACCCAACACACAAGAGCAGAAGCCTCTCACAGGTCTCTCTGGAACCAACCTGAGATCTCAGCCATCGGAAGGGGAGAACAGTTCATCACTTTCCCCCAAATTTCCCTTCTGTAAGAGGATATCACAGCATTGCTGAAATGCATCTTAGGGGGAAAAACCCAAAACAAACTGTGTCCATTATGCAAATGTTTCTGCTGGACATTCAAGGCCACACCGAACCATGACTCCCTCTCCTCTCAGAGCAGAGCCTGTGCTCTTCTACTAAGGAAGGAAATAGATATGCATCCTTCAAAGCATGGAATTAATGTCGGTTTAGGCTGCTGGGGTGTTTTTTAAATCTCTTCTCTGCTCTAAAAAGGAAAAAAAACAGAGTTGAGGGTTTTTCTTTACCCCTCCAGGGAGGCCTGTGCATCTGTAGCATGGCTAAAGAAGGTCAGGGGCCCTTAGGTCCTCAGGCTGCACCCCATAGCTCACCAATGACAGTAAATAACTCAGTTTGGAGAAACAGCTTGCTATTGGTTTCTAAAGGGGAAGGGGTGGGGAATAGCCACTGGCACCAGATTTCATTTCCCTTCTGATTCCATTATCTCATTAGGCCATGTTGAAAGCCCAGCCCAGTAGGGTCAGTCCCATCCCCACCTCCAACAATTTTTATTTCCTACCTTGGGTTTGGGGAGAAAAATGCTTTCTGTCTCCCTAAGGTGGCTTTCCCTCAGGCCTCGGGGCCAATTAATCAATCATTTGGGTCCTCCGAAAACATAGATGCTGCCAATTGAGTTGGAAAGAGCTTCCAAGAAGGGGTACCAAACAGTGTTTGCCATGAAGTTTGGCATTAAGTTCTAAACAGAGTGTTAGCCTTGGAGTCAGGTATATATATGAGTTCGAATCTCAAATCAGACACTAGCTGTGTGACCTGAACAAGTCACCTACCCTCCCTCTGCTTCAGTTCTCCCATTTGTAAAATGGGCGTAATAATTGTACCTACATCTCAGGGTTATTGTGAGGATCCAATAAGTTAATATAGGTAAAGTACTTAATGCTGGACATCATCATTATTGCTTGAGATGAATTTTTAATGGGTAGAAAATGGGGGAAATTCAGCCTTAACCTATTACAATGAAGCCATCCAGAAGGTAAAGAGAAGAAAGATAAGAGCTTTTGAAAAAACCAACCATGTGACCAAGCCTGAGAGGCAGGACTTCTCCAAGGAGGATTCAGGAATGGGAAAATGAACCCAGAAAATGCCCCCCTGCCCTCGACTTCCTGGCAACTCACCCCAACGTGTCCAGTTACTCTACACCCTGCCGCTGTCTTTGGTCCTGTCTGGAGATGTTCAAAGGGCTGCCCTCCCAGCCAGAAAACATTCAGAAATGAAAGACCGAACAGCCAAGAGATGCCCCTTCATCTTGTGGCAGGAGCAGGAGGGGAAGGAGGAGGCTGCCTCCCCGGCGTGATGGGCTTCGAGGAGGAGAGAGCGGAAGGCAGTCTTCTCTACCTGCCATGGCTGTATGCAGGCCCTTAGGCGGCAATTCCCAACCTGGGATCTGCAGACTTTTAAAAAGCTAGGTTGATACTCACACCTCAACGTGACTGGCTTTGTCACCCTGTGTTCACTGTTTTATGCACTGGAAAAAGCCTTCTTCTGAGGCTTCGCTGAAGCCAAAAAGGGCTAAGAATCTGTGCTTTAAGAGGGAAATCACTGAAGGCTCTGCAGCGAGATGATCCTTCACTCAACTCTAGGGAAGGAGCCATTCAATTCAAAAACGTATCACTAGGTTCCGTATAAAAATTCTGTTCGACTAGTTGTTTGGATGTCAGGTCTGCTCTTCCATAGGTGCTAAGTAAAGAACAGCAGTTTGGCTTCGAGGCCAGCCCAGCAAAGCCTGCCAGGTGGTTCAATGGGTAGAGTGCCAGGCCTAGAGTCGGAAAAACCTCAGTCCAATCTGGTCTCAGGCACTTGCTAGCTCTGTGACCCTGGGCAAGTCACTCAACCTCTTCGCCTCAGTCTCCTCGTCTGTAAATGGGGGTCATAACAGCACCTACCTCCCAGGGCTGTTGTGAGACTGTAATTGTAAAATGTTTACTTAGCACAGTGCCTGGCACACAGGAGGCATTCTAGAAAAGTTAGCTGTTACCAGGTTTAACGTCACAGCGTCGTGCGGGCCAGAGCTGGCCACCATTTATAACAGTCCTGACAAAGGCGGCAGGGGGGATGTCTGGAGGAAGCAGTTTCCCCAGCCTGAAGGTCATCAGGCAAAGGCCAGGCGACACTGGTCTGGAGGACTGTGACTCAGGTAGGGGCTGGTGTCACGTATCGTATCATCCATCAGATCACAGCACGGAATAGAAACTGTGCGCTCGGAAGGCACTTCCTGGGTGTTTACTGAATTGAACAGGCTGTTCATGAGCTGCTGTAAAGGGAGAAGGGGAGCAGTCCAGTCTGGTTGAGATATGAAGTGTGTGATGGGGAAGACCACGGAAGCGAGGCCCCAGAGCCCAAGGCTTTATGGAATCTGAGCCTGGGACAGTCACATAGGACGCGGAGAGTTCGCCTCTCAAAGACAAGGTTAAGTATGCTGGCATAGCTGAGAAGACGGGGGTGTGGGGGGGGCAGCTACTCCCACCATAATTCCAACAATTCTGGCTCCTTTCACCACTGAGGGCACCAGTAGAGGCAGACGCTTACAAAAGCAGAGTTGAGGCTTCTGGTCAAGTGTTTCTAAAGCAGCCCACATTCTGTAGGGCTGACTACTGACTCTGACTGTAACCTGAATTCTGTGAGAATAAGGAAGGAAGAGGAGGAAGAGGAGGAAGAAGGAAGAAGAAGAAGGAGAAGGAGAAGAAGAGGAGGAGGAGAAGGGGGGGAGGGAGAGGAGGAGGAGGAGGGGGGAAGGGAGAGGAGGAGCAGGAGCAGGAGAACTAACATTTATACAGCGTTTTAAAGTTTGCCAAGTGCATCATAAAAAAACTATGCCAATGGAACTTCACAACAACCCCGGGAAGTAGGTGCTATTAGTCTCCCCACTTCACAGTTGACAGAACTGGGGCCCAGACAGGTAAGTGACTTGCCCAGGGTCACAGAGCTAGCAAGTGCCTGAGGCCCTGCTCTACCCACTGTCCCACCAGCTGCACACCAAGCAGAAAGTGCGTTGAGAACACTGAGCCCTAAAGAGACAAGAACCTCAGTAACAGTGGCTTTCAGATAGATCCAGGGCCCCTCTGGCAGGTCTCACTCACCCCGTTCTCATCAGTGGAACAGAGAAGTCTAAACAGTAAGTGCTTCGTTTGGACGCCAGGCCTCAGCTGAATTCTCACTTCTCTGAGCCCCTGCGTGTCTTTTTTCCCCATCAGCGGATACTTTGATAGCTTCGGTATCCTGAAATAAACTCCTACAGAGGGTAAAATGAAAATGGGCAGGGGTGGGAGGTGGGCCCTCTCTTTTGCTGCTAATCCTGAAAATCTGCTAAGCTGCCAAACAGAAATCCCTCCCATCCTGCCCTTTGATCTGAGTCATGATCTCCATCACCACCACCAGGAAGTCAGGGCTAGCAACCTGCAGGCCACAGCTCCCCAAGATCCCACAAGAGCAGCAGACCCTCGGCCATTCTGAGGCTGCGTATGGACAATGGGTCAAGGCAAGGAGAGCCCAGGCTGGCCCACTACACATGGTGATTGAGCTGTGAGTCTTGAAGGAAGGCAGGGGATGTGAGCCAAGCAGGTCTCCTCACGGGCAGCTCTGAAGTGTCTGGTAACAAGAAGAGGTTTCCCCCGTGAATCTGTGTTTATGCCCCACTGGGAAACCCTCGCCCACTGGGCTGTGCTCAAAGCTGCCTGAGCCCTCAGGCCCTGGGGGCATCAAAGGACTGGGCAGGAACAGATCTCTGGAACAGACAACAGCAGCATCCTTCATGGCACCTTCTGCATCTGTCCCTATTGCTCTGGAGTGCCTGAGCCCAGCACAAGGAGAGTACTTCAAAAATGTGGACGATGGATGGGCAGACTGAGTCAGCAAAGGGAAGAACAGAGGAGATGCAAAGAACCTCTAACATTTCAGAGGCTGTTGTCTTCTTGGGCCAGACCCTGACTGTCATTTGGTCTGTACTCTGGAAGCCGCGTATCCAGGAAACCTTTCATAGAGGCATCTTGGGTCAGCGAGGCGTTTAAGGCAAAAAGGTTTAAATTCCGCGAGGCTTCTTTCTCCTCCATCCTTCCTTATAGCTTCTCCCAGCAACCTGATCCCAATTAGCCTTCATTGAGGGTATAGGGCATCCAGAGTACAGAGAAAATGAAAACCTCTGCAAAGACTTTACATTCCATAGGAGGGATGCAGCATTTACAGAGACAAGTCACAAGCAGCCAGGCAGCCAGTGGAAAGAGCATCAGTCCTGGAGTCAGGACGCCATGGGTTTGAATCCGGCCTCAGGTTCACTAGCTGTGGGACCCTGGACAAGTCACTTGACCTCAGTCTCCTTAATCACAACTGTAAAATGGAAATAACACCAGCACCCATCACCCAGAGTCAGTGTGAGGCTCAAAAAAGATAATACTTATAAAGTGCTTCACAGACTTTTAAGTGTTGCATAAATGTTAACTATTAATGTAAATATATATGATATATAACATAAAATACATAAATATATTATATATATATAATATATATGTATGCCTTTATATGATGGATTTTGGATGATTATAGGTTTGGTGCTGGTAGGGACCTTATAAGCCATCAGGTTCAACTTCTTTTATTTTACAGATGGGGAAACTGAGGCAGACAGAGGTTAAGTGGCTCAGCCAGGGTCACAGAGCTAGTAAGTGTCTGGAATGTGATTTGAACCCAGGTCAGCTTGGCTACAAGCCCAGCACCCCTGGATAAAAGAAGTCTTTCTGTAGGAGGTGAGCCCTGAGCTGAGCCTTGGGGGGAGCCAAGGATTCACACAGGCTGCGTGTCTTTAGGAAAACTATTTCCAGCTGCGGAAGCCCCCACACCAGGCGGATGTGGTCAGAAAGCAGTGAGCTCAAGAAGCTCCTTGGAAAGCCAAGCACCTTCGAGTGCCCATGGCTTTGTGAGAGCAGCCGAGACCCCAGGCCAAGCCCCTGGGCCCCACACACCTGAAGAGCTGGCAAGTCCTTCCACAGGGGCATCTGGGCCACTCGAAAGCCTCCTTACACCCAAAGCTTTTCAGTAACAACAACGATAATCAGCATTTACAAAACATATGTTTGCAAGATGCTTTCCCTGCATACATACACATACATATGTATATGTGTGTATATGTGTATGTATATATATACATACACACACATACACACACACATACATATATGGTAGCCCTAGTTTATACGTTTATGTTAACATTTTTCTAAAAGCACAAGGGATGGACTTCAGTGTCTGGCAGCTTCTAAAAACCTGCTGCGAACTGTGCCCTTCTGCCATATCCTGGGTCTCGTGAAATCCTCGATCCATCAGCAATAAGGCCCAGAGAACAAAGGATGCTGTAGCCAGGCCAAATCCTCTTCCTGTGGGTTCAGAATAGCAGGGTAGAAATCAGACAGACTGACAGGGGCTCCGAGGTTCCATGTGGGGAGGAAGAGCTGGCAAAGGCCACTTCACTTAGCCCATAGGAAGACAGTGGTGTGGCACTCCTTAAAAATGCCCATTTCGCCTACATCCAAAAGCAACTGATGGCTGAGCTCATATCTCTGTTGAAGACAGACATCCTCGAACAAGGGCTCTTCTCAACACCAGACAAACATCCAGAAAAATGTGCTCAGGAGACACAAGAAGGAAGGACTAGGGGCTTCCCGAGGTCCTACCAACCCTGGGAAGATGCTTCTCTGAAACATCTCACTGCCTCGAGGAGTCCATTAGAAGGAGGCCTTCAAGAAGTCACTGTTGGTCATCCTTCATTTGTGAAGAGGCCCAATGACATCCGGGGAACATCTTGACTCAAGCGTGATTTGGATTTAAGTGAGAGTTGACAAAGTCAACGCAAAGCAGAGGAAAAAGGACTGGGTTTGGAGAGTCAGAGGACTGGGCTTCAAATCCCAGCTTTTCCACTTTCAAGTCAAGTCAACTGGTGTTTATTAAGGACCCACTGTGCCTGGGACTGTGATGAGCACTAGGGATGCAAAGAAAGCCCCCAAACATCCTGCTCTCAGGGAACTCAGTGTAACGGGGTAAGAGCATGCAAACAACTATTATAATAAGCAAGCTATTCACAGGATAAACCTGATGAATTAATGGAAGGAGGAAAGGGCAGCTAGCACTAAGGGGGACTGGGAAAGGCATCCTATACAAAGTGGCATTTTAACTGGGACTTGAAATATCAAGATGGGGAGGAGGTAGAAATGGGGAGGGGGTGAATTCCAGGCATGGGAGCAGCCGGTAAAAACCTTCAAGAGTTGGGATGGTCAGAATGAACATCTGGGGAACAGCAGTACGACCTTGCTATTAACCCAGGAGAGACACCCAGCTCCCTCCTCTCTGGTGGCCTATTCTGCTTGAAGGCTGCCCTGCATCCTCTGACCCCGGACCAAATATGAATTCTGATGATGTGTATCTAATTTCCCCGGGGAAGTTATAAAGCACAGGCTAGTGAGGACTGCACTTCATCCTTCTCTGCAGGCCTCAGCTCACCTAGCACTATCATGGGCTTGACAAATTATGTTCAGCTTAATTGGGGTGGGGGGGGTATCTGGTTTGGGGACTTTTCCCCTTCCTAGTGGAGCTAAAGGCAAAAAAAATCTCCTCTTTCACGGAAGATTCTTCCATCTGTATCTATCAGATAAACATCACTTAGAAATATCTAGGAGAGGCAATGAACAGAAGCTCTCCTCAGAACCAAGCCGTGCTTCCGACATGTATTAGTAAGGTGGTCTCAGGTAAATACATTAACCTCATAGCACCCCCAGACAATTCTCTGTCACTGTCAGGTGCAGAATAATTGATACTTGCATTGTTTAGAGGGAGTTTCTTCACCTGGAACTCCTTATGTCAATGAAATCACAGGTCCAGACCTACCACCCACACACCCCCTTAAAAAATATACTAATCTGCTTTAGAGAAACAGGGAGGTGGTCAATGAAGCATGTGACTTGGAGTCAGGAAGATGTAAGTTCAAATCCCACTTCAGACAGATAAATATAGACAGGCAGACAGACAGGATAGATAGATATAGAGACAGACAGCTACACAGATACAGATCTAGAAAGACGTAGGTAGGCCCATATAGAGACATCTCTCTCTCTCTCTCTCTCTCTCTCTCTCTCTCTCTATATATATATATATATATATATACACACACACACACACACACACACACGCACACACACACACCTATCATATGTGAGTGTACATGTGTATACACACACAGACATACACAAGGTGTCCCAAAAGTCGGTGCAGTTTTAAGCTTTGGGGACACTCTGGGTCATGACACTGGGTCATAAGACCATGACTCTCAAGCTGGAAGGGGCCTTACAGATCATCCAGTCGAACTCCCTCATCTTACAGATGAAGAGACTGAGCTCCAGGGAAGCTCCACATGGGACAAACCAGAAAATGTAATTCATGAGTTATGTGAAGCTTTAGTTATCAGTGGTGAAGAAACAAACTCCCAAACAGTCACCTAATTTTTATTCCATGATAAATGGTGAGATCCTATCCATAAGAACAACTCCTCAAGCAGGAAGGGGACAATCATCTCAGTGCCTGGGGAGATTTGGAGTGTATACCCTCCAAAAAGTCCATCTTTCTTTCCTTTTATACTAGCTTCCTCTAGGAGTTAAAACTTCCCAGCAGATATGAGGAAAAGCTGACTTTGATCATAGCCCCCAGATCATAGCCCCCAGATCATAGACCTCCCTTTTGTGCAGTTTGCTGCCCCCCCCCCGAGCCAAGGTACTACACATTAAAACACTAATAAGGGAGGTGTTTCATAAAACCCTGATGATACTGGGGTGTTTTTCTCAGTACTACTGAGGGAGGGGCTCCAGAAGAGAGCCCAAGAAACGGGAAAAGGCTCCATGTGTGCCCCTGCTTTGAGACAGGAGACGACCTTCAGTTTGGGAAACACTTGTTGTCCTGGAAAATAGCATAAAAATAAATTTCTGAAGCCTGAAAAAACTAGCTGGTTAAAGAAAACCACCCCCTTCTTCCCTCTGAGGAGGGAGATTCTGAATTCTTTCCCTAAAGTCCAAAGGGTGGCATCCTCTGCTAGCAGCAAAGTGAATGGTGGCCTCCTAACCCAAGCTGGCTTCATCATTCAGAGCCTACAGCTTGTCTCCTATTACCCTATTTACTCCAGAGGCCTGGTGCAAAAGAAAAAGGCAGCTGTGTCCTTCCAGCCAAGCCAGAGAAACTCCACTTCCTAATGCCAAAGCCAATATTCTGCCCTGTCACTGATTAGAAAGTTGTCCTGGAGGCAGGATGCACCTTTCATGGAAGGCCAGTTATATTCACTACCGGCTTGGAGAAAATGTACTGGGAGTTGGATCTCACTATTCCCTTAACTTAAATTGACATTTGGGGAGATTTCACTGCAAATGAAAAAAGAGAAAGATTTGGATCTTGAGTTTTCTTCTGCTTTTGTCTGTGATTTCACTGGTGTGCAGAACTTCCAGCACTGAAACTCCCTCTATGCAGGCAGGTCATTGACTCCTCTGACAGGTAAGAGACAGGTACTGAGTGAGTAAACAAGTCACCCAAGGTCACACAAGTAGGATTCATCAGAGGGAAGACTTGAACCCAGGCTTTCCTGACCTCTTGTGTAGAATGCCCTGCTGTGACTACCTAAGTCAGGCTCAGCTCAGGTACGGCATGGTCAAGCCTTCCTGGACTGTCCCAGTTCACCCATTTAGCCCTCCTTAAGCTACCTTGTTATTTATACACACACACACATAGAATTTTAGGGAAAGGAAGTCTGAGAAGCCAGAAGGTAGAGCTGGGGAGAGAGAACATGCCAGGCACGGGAGATGACCAGAAAAATGCCCAAAAAATCCAAAAAGATCAACACTGGAACAATAGGCTAGCTCTAAAAAGGCAACATTTCACAGGAATAACTGTAAAATCTTACTCTTAGGGAGAAAAAACCCCTCCTTGCCCAGCCTAAGAAGGGAGCAGAGTGGTTAGAACCTAGCTCTGGGTGTCTCCACCAGCTCAGTGGGACATGACAGGAAGCCCACAAAGCCTATTTCACGTGCCCCTACATTGAAGGAGGCTTAATGCACTCACAGGGAGATGATGGCACCATTTTCCATCCTAAAACAAACACTTTAGGAATATTACGTTAAGGTCTACATCTCACACTTAAGCATCAAGAAGCTGGGACGTGTCCAGGGGAAGATGCCCAAGTTGATGAGAGAGGAGACATAGAAGAAAAGATCAAAAGAACTGGTGCTGTTGAGTGCCAAGTAGAGAAAACTCGGAGGCTGGCAGTGGGAGGTCAGGGAGACAGACAGGGATGATGGCTGAATTCAAGTCTGCCAACAAGGGATCAGGCTTGGTTTTCTTGACCCCCAAGAGCAGAATTGGGAGTAATGGGAGCATCAGCAAAGTAGAACTTTGGGTTCAAAGTTAAGAAAAACTTCCTGACAATTAAATCTGTCCAGAAGTAGAATGAAAGCTTGGGAGCCATTGCCTTCTCCTGCCCCAGCACCTGGAGGGCTTCAAACAGAGGCAGGATGACCACCTGTCAGGTGTGTTATATACAGGATATCCATCCAGACCTGGCTTGGTCAGGAGGACCAGTGAGGTCCCTTCCAATTCTGACAGTCTGGGATATTTATTTCTCTAGTGAAATACTTGGACTTTTTTCCTAATAATATTGGAGCAGCTTCCAGAGGTTTATCCCTGGACATTTGTGGGCCCACAGCAGGGGAGGATCAAAGTTCTCCATCCAAAGGAGCTATGAATCACTCTGCCACTCACTTCTCTCAACTGTCTCCCATTCAGTGGGCACTTGGGAAGCCTGCCTCTGGTCTGGGGTGACTGCTGGGCCTGTCTTCACCTCCCACTCCTTTTCCAGGCCTCCCCCTTCTGAGAGCATTCAAGGCTTTCATGCTTCATCTTTATTTTGAGTTCACCCAGGGACAAATTGATTCCAGAAAAGAAAGACCTAAATCCCAGCCTCCTGCCAACTTTCCAGAATCCATTTCAAGCCACACAGACTCAGCAGCAGAGATGACCCTAGGAAGGGAGGTTTTTTGGGGGGGAAAGGGAGGCCTATAGCTGACTGGCAGGTGGAAATGAGCCTTGTACAGACAACGTCTAGCCAGCTTAATCCAAGAACCAATGGTCTCTCCACAGAGTCAAAGGTGTCATCAGAGGATCTCAGTGCAAGCTGTTGAATAGAATTAATCAGTGAATTGATAAGCATTTATTAAGTACCTACTATGGGTCAGCCCCCATGAAGAAGCATCCACGTAGGCCAGGAGGCTCTCAGGATGAGCCGTGGGCTTGGAGTCATGCTGGACACGTCACTTAACCTCTGAGCCTCCGCTCCCCTATGTGTAAGAGGAGGAATGTGATGTTCCTTCTGACTCTCCAGCTGTATATGCCCCCAGAGGCACACGAGAGCCTCTCCTCTTCTTGAATGTCAGAAGAGACACAGGGGACATTCTGGGGGGTAGAAGGCATTGGGTAAATTCTAAGAATCATGTAGAAGGAAAAGAAGATTTTGTGCTTGGGCCCAGCCTATAAGCATTACTGGGACATAACTGAAGGCTATTTGGGAAGGGTGAGCTCATCAAAAAGGCCAGGCCCCAAAAGTGTTTCCTGGCCACCAGCAACATCCTCATGAAATCCTGGAACCCAATGGAAATGGAGGACAGATCTCCCAGGAGTCAAGGGCTACAAGCTACTAGAAAAAGGCGTGTGAAGATGGACAGCAGAGGAGCCAAAGAAGAGCCAGGGGTGAATTTTCTCAGCTGCTAATTTTGTTTTTAGAGACAGCCTAGAAAACACAAAAATGGGTAGTGTGGTAATGCATCAGAAATACAACTGTATTTGAGGTCAAGTATTTCAAATCCAGGCTCAGCCACTGGCTCCACGTGCAACTTTGAGTAAGTTGTGACTTGGAATCAGGAAAGCCCAAGTTAAAGTCTCATCTTGGACACTTATAAGCTGGGTGACTGAGTAAGTCACATCACTGCTCTTGGCCTGTGAAATGGGAGTGACGACAGCACCTAACTCAGAGATTGTTATGATGAAGTGGTCGATGTAAGGTGCTTGCCATGGAAACAATAGGTATTGGTGGTAATGTCCTACCTCAGTCTTCTCATGTCCTCAAAGGTCTCCTCCATTGCTAAGTCTATGACCCCATCCAGGCAGCCCAGGGTTTGGAGTCTAAGGACCAGCCTTCGAGTCCTAGCTCTGCCATTGACTACTTGGGGGACCCTTCTAAGTCACAAGAGTCAGTCCAGGACTTCTCAAAAGTCCTTTCAAGCTCTCAAGGGATGACTGTTTGGACCCTGAGCCCAGAGGTAGGGCTTGAAGGCCCTCCTGGGCCTCTGCAGGTTGGGCGAGTATGGGAGGTAAGAGCCGCCTGGCCCTGAGTGGTCCAGGCCATCAGAGCAGCCTGACTGCAGAGACCATTCATGACTAAATCAGTTCATCAGTGGCAGCCTCCCTCCCATCTCTGCATCAGGAATTCGGCCAACTCCATACACAACTGTAATGAGGGTGTAATGGGGCCCCCTACCACATCTCAGCATGACGTCACAGATGCATTCTTGTCAAGTTAAGAGGCTGGCACTGAAGAGACAGCCCTGACAGGGCCAGAATCTGAAAAACTCAGACTAGGAGACTGGTTTTCTCCAAAGAGGCTTCTAAGTTCTTGGGCAACTATTTCAGCAGCTGTTAACAGAGCCAAAAACAAAAAAGCAAAAACAAAACCCATGTAAATTTGACATTTCGCGCCGAGCTAGGACCGCAGAGAAAGGATCACACAGCAACGTCTGTTTTAAAAAAACTGCCTTTGCGGGGGATGAGGCTCTGAGCAGACCCTAGGAGGAGGGAGGGAGGCCTCCCTGAGCTCTTCCATTGGTTCAGAGGGGCTTTGGGGAGGTTCTTGGGGGCCCTTTTCCTCCTGCCACCCTTGGCTATGCCCTCATGTTTCCTAGAGCACAGGCTCCATTCAACTAAAGCTCTCTGCCTGGTGACTGATACATTCTGGGCTGGTGTGGTGGATAGAGCATCGGCCTGGAGTCAGGAGGAGTTGTTGAAATCCAGCCTCAGACACGAGTGACTTAGGCTCTGTTTTACGCAGTTTCCTGATTCGTAAAATGGGGATTGCCATAACACTTGCCTCTCAGGATCGCTGTGAGGACCCAATGAGATAATAACTGTAAATCACAGCACCTGGCACACAGTAGGGCATTGTACAAATGTCAGTTTTTCCTATTCATTGCTATCTGTGAGCTAGAAGCAATGTGGGTGCTGCTGAATGGGTGAAAAGGCGAACAAAATGGGGTGTATCAACGTAATGGAATCTTCTTGTGCCGAGAAAAAAGACAGCAAAGAGGAAGACAAAGGTGCCCGCGTGGTCCATATCAACTTACACAGAAGCAGAAGGAGATAAAAGACCAACAATGTCATGGAAACATCACTAAAAGGAGATGGAACTCTGAGAAACCAAGAAATCAGCAGCGTTCCTGGAAGACAGACAGGGAAACGCTGGCCTCCTCCCAGCAGAGAGATGGGGACTCCTTGGACACAATGTCACTAGACCCAGGGGATGAGGTCTCAGTGTCACCGGTTTTTGCATTAATGTCACTGTTACGATTGCTACTGTTGTTACAAAGGAATCTTCAACCTGGGGGAGAGGGCGACTGGTAGAGCCAACCCTCTGAATCACAGAAAAATGAATGATATCAAAAAACTGAAAGGGGAAGAAAGCCATGTCATTTACCTCTAGGTGACAGTGGTGGTGACAGTAACTGACATTTAGAGTGGCATGGACCTTTGCAAAGCATTTAACAAATGTGACCTCACGAGATCCTAATGGCCATCCCAGGAGGGGGGCAGTACAGGCATGGTTCTTCCCATTATCCACATGAAGAGAGAATCAGCTTGCAAATGAGAAACCCTGGGTTCAAGCCCCACTTCGGACATGTCCTGACTGTGTGACCAAAGGTAAGTCACCTCACTTCTCACTGTCCTAAACATCTAAGACCAAGGCACAGAGAAGGGGCCACCATTCATTGGCAGAGTTTCCTCATCCAGGACTTCCCAACACCAATGAAATCACAAGTACCATCCTCAAACCTGGTTTAATCTTACAAATGAGTAAAGCAAGGGTGGGAGAGATGACCTGCCTCACCTGGGATCAAACAGCTAGCAAGTGTTTGAGGCAGGATTCAAACCTGGGTCTTCCTGAGTCCAAGTCTAATACTCTATTGACTATGTTGTGTTAATGTTGACTGGTTTGGTGTTCAAAAGGGGCTCTTTGGGGTCCAACCTTCACCACGCCGAGCAGAAAATTCAGATATTCAAGGAAAAGATAATCATATCACCCAAAAGCGAGAAATATACCCCTAGTTTCAACTGTGGCACACACACGCACACACACGCGCACACGTGCGCACACACGCACACACACATGCACACACACACATGTTTACATGTTGCATTCCCTCAGTAGAATGTAAGCTCCCTGAGGGCAGACACTGTTCATTTTTTTCTTTTGTTTTGTCTTTGTATCCCCAGCACCTGGAACAGTGCCTAGCACCCAGTAAACCCTTAATAAATTATGTCTGAGGTTGGCTGTTGTACATTAGAAGCATGACACGACAATCATATTAAATCCCCAGGACAGATGGACCTTTGGTCGTTCTCTAATAATCCATCCGGAGGGAAAAAGGGTCTTGCCATCCGTCCTGCCACTATGCCCTCCTCCAGATTCCCAGGCATCGGCATCTGCCCTATAGCTGCACCCTTAAAACCACCTGGTCACTTGGACCTGCCAGGTATCTGAACAGAGAGAGAAAAAGAGAGACAGAGACGGAGACAGACAGAGAGAAACATCTCTACACATACATGTGTTCTACTTCGTTACTTATTTATTTGTACACACATAAGGTGTTGTCCCCCTCAATTAGAATGGGAGCTCATTGAGGGCAGGGACTGTCTCCCTTTTCATGTCCCAACATTTAACAGAGTACTTGTGAGGCCCATGCCAAGTGTTTAATAAATGCTTTTTGTTCCATTCCTTCATTCTGAGCTCTAGACCTCACATGGGAATTAACAACAGAGCACCCGCTATACAATTGCTTCTGAGGAGATGGCCGCCATGCTGTACCCCGACCCAGATTCTTAATCTTAACACTCAGGGTCACAACTCAGGCTTCAAACTGAGAAGAACCAGGGAAGAGGAGGAAGAGAAGGCTGAAAAAGCCCTGAGGGTGTGAAGGACTGTGTCTGTGTCTGTGTGTGTGCATGTCTGTGTGTGTCTGTGTGTCTGTGTTATCTTGTGCGTGCATGTCTGTGTGTGTCTGTGTGTGTGCATGTCTGTGTGTCTGTATGTATCTGTGTGTGTCTCTGTGTGTGCATGTCTGTGTATGTCTGTATGTGTCTCTGTGTGTGCACATGTCTGTGTGTGTGCATGTCTGTCTGTGTGTCTATGTATCTGTATGTGTGTCTGTGTCTGTGTGTGTGTCTGTGTGTGACTGTTGTTTCCTTCAAAGGAGATGCACGCTTCTTCCCAGGAGAAGGGGATGCAATCACATGACCAAAATCAATGGTTCAACAAACAGAACGGAAGCCAACGGGGGCACAAACATGCCTTTGTCCTATGCACAAACACCAGCACACATGGGAGTGTGAGCAGCCACAGAACGACTGGTGTGACTCCCTCACGTGGAGGATGCTACATGACAAAGCAAAAGCAAAGGCCAAAGTGATCCAGGTCTTGCCCTCAGGCAGTTTATTGGGGAGATGGCATGTGCACCCCAATGTGTGCGCAGCCCTAGCTTCTGTGCAGCACAGAAAAGATTCCATTTAGCCTAAAAAGAACCTAGGGAAAGAAGGTGACTCAGAGCCATCCCAGAGATTCACAAGCCAAGAAGCTGTGATCCAGGGAAGGGAAGGGCTTTGCCCATTGTCATGACCCAGAGTCCTTTGTTCAGATGGATGGATGGATGGACGGACAGACGGACGGATGGACAGATGGATGGATAGATGGAAGGATGGATGGATGTGTGCATGCATGGTGTGTATATCATTGTGAATGTGTATGCATGTGCATGTCTGTATATGTGTATTGCATCATGTGCATATATACAACATCCATGCATGTATATGTGGGTATACACATTTATATGTATATATATGCACACATAGACTGGCATGCATTTGTGTGTGCATGTGTATATGTGCATATGTATGTGTACTATGTCTACACACATGTGTAGACATATTTATACGGACATGTGTGCATGCATATCTATGTAAACTGAGGCTGAAAAAGCTTAACTGACTTGCCCAGGGTCACAAAGTAGGTGAGTCTATGTATGTATATATACACAGATAAATACACGTACATATCTTTATATAAGGGTATATTTCTCTATTTCTATATGTACACACATGTATGCATATGCCTATATTTTGATATGTGTTAGTGTTTACATGTGTGTGGATGTGTTTGTATGCATGTATATATATGCATGTGTACATTAATACATATATACATATGTGAGTGTGTGTGTGTGTATATACTGGCAAGGTGGGTAAGATCTGAGTTCAAATCCAGCTTCAGATACCCTGGGCAAGTAACTGAAGCTTCCTCAGTGTCAGTTTCTTCACCTGTAAAATAAGAACAACAATCGCACCAAGCCCCCAAGTGCGATGACACAGAGAAAAGGAAACGCTGTACATCTCCAGGCGCCTTGCTACATGCTAGCTGTTATTAAACGCTGGCTACCATGCCACCGTGGGACCATGGCCCCTTTGCAGCGGGGCTGCCCAGACGCAGACTTCTAGCCTCACTGGTTACATTTCCAAAGCCCTGACAGAGGGCTCTGATAGAGAACAAACACACCAGATTTTCTTTACAAATCAGTACTATGGACAGAGATTAAAATGAGATCAAGAAATCAAGAGAAAGCCGCAGTAAGCAGAGAGCCAGGACAGTCTGGGTTCAAGCACTGTCTGATGTGACTCTGGGCAGGTCATAACGACTAACCTCAACCTCAGTTTCCATAACTGTAACATGGGGACAATAATTGCAACTATTTCACGGGGTGGTGATGAGGGTCAAATGAGATAAACTACAGAATATTTTGCAAACTTCAAAATGTTCTGTGTCAGCTATTATTATTATAAGCTGTAAGATACATTATTATGTCAGCCATAAATGTCAGCTCTTCTTATGATTATCAGATGCAACATAAAGCCATTTGCAGATCTGAAGACAGAGCTGCTCCAATAAAACATCAGGCCAAGGAATGATTTAAAACGGACGGCAGCACCCCTGCCCCCTCCAGAGTCAGCCATGGTAAGTGGTCGGGGTCTTTCTCATGTGTTCCTTTAAATTCCACAACAGACCACGGGGGCTTTGCCACCAGGGTGTTTTCCTGCCAGTGGAATTTGCCCATCCAGTATGGACCCCACGAGTTTGGATAACAGCATTTAGATCCTGCTTTAAAGGATAAACTTCAAGGCCAACAGGAGGAAGAGGGACATAAGCTAAGCCTGGAATGTTCAGGAGGCTGGATGAGCAAGACCAGCTGGGGGTGGAGGAACGGGGGCAGAATTATTTGCTAAGAAACAAGAGGGACTCCAGCCTTTAATGTCTCTATTCAGGAAGCCCCTAGTAAAGACACCAAAGGCTTAGGGAGCACTAAAGGAAAGATCACATGGAATACTGGGAATGCCAGCCCCCCCAACCTCAGCTCTCTCTCAGCTGAAAACAATTCATCACTATGTTTATTCATGTTCTTGAATACAAACAACAACCAATTAGCTGTATTTATAAAGTGCTCTGAGGTTTGCAAACTATGACTTTGTATGTGTGTACATTACGTGTGTGTGCATGTGTAGGTGTGGAAAGAGAAGGGAATGGAGAGGAAGAGAGGGAAGCAGGAGGGAGGGAGAAGAGGGAGAGGAAGAAGCATGCTGGACTGGGGGAGAGGACTCAGTTACATACTTATTAAATGATTAAGAGATGTCAGGCCCAAGGCTACAAATACAAGACCACCCTTGCCCTCAAGGAGCTTACAGTCTAATGAGGAAAGAGAAATGAACAAAGAAGGAAGCTAAAAAGCAAGTGGGAAGAGTGGGGGGGGGGGGAAGAGCCCAGAGGCCTCGACCCAGCCAGGGTGGAAGTGATTATTGCGGGTTCGGGTACTTTCTCAAATGGATGTTCAAGAGGAATTCACCAAGATAGGAGGGAGCACAGAAGCAAAGGTGTCGATATCCTGAAGAAGCTGCGGGGATGGAGGTGGAAAGAATCTGGAGTGCCAGAAGCAAAGCGGGTTAGACTATGACTCCCCAAGACTTGTCAGCTGTGTGACCTTCCATGTCTCCCAAACTCTGAGCCTTAGGCAATTCTCTAAAACTTACCTTCTAGGTTAAGGGTCCCTCCTCGGTGGGAAGATCCCATATTTGGATTCTCCACTTCCTTGACCAGACACTCTGCACCAGAGGACTTAACCCTTTTGCCTCCAGAAACTCCTGCCTTAGGGTCCTAAGTGGTCATATGATCTCACTTAGCTGGTACAAGGAGGCCTGGCTCCAACCATGCCCCACTTCACTCCTCAGCCTTCTTCTCACAGCACAAGTAGCCTCCACTTCCAAACTGCCAGTTAAGTGTTGAACTGTAATCAAACCAGTCCTTCTATTGTTCCTGGATAGGGCTTGCCAATCTACACTTCTGTGGCCTCAATCACTAACCTTTCCAGTCAGTCAGTAAACATTATTAAGTCCCTACTGCTGAAGAAAAGCAGAAGAAAGTCCCTGTCCTCAAGGAGCTCACAGTCCAATGGAAGAGGGAACATGCAAACAAGGTATAAATAGTAAATCCGAGCTAACCTCCAGGAAGGAGCTAATATTAAGGGGAATTAGGAAAAGATTCCTATAGAAGCAATGATTCTTAGCTGGGATTTCAGGGAAGCCAGGGGAGCTGAGAGGAGGCAGAGATGAGGATTCCAGACGTGGCCCACCGCCAGAGAAAATGACCAGAATCAGGAGACTATATTGTGTGAGGATGAGGAAGGAGGCGACTGTCATTGGAAACCATGACACCCCTTCTGGACCCCCACTTGCCTAGACAAGATGGCTCTTCCATCAGAGAGAGTCCCTAGAAAAGACAAAGACCTTCGTGTTTCTAACCTAGGCACTTAGCACATTTCTTGGCACGTGGTAAACACTTCATAATTGCTGTTTTCCTCACTCACTCTTTCCAAAATCCATTAATCACATCCCATTATGCTCAAACAGCTGGGTACAGAATGTGTGGGGAACCCCCTTTTTGAACAGACACACAAAGACTCCCAAGTAAGATATATACAGATGCACGCATGTTTACAGGGCTCCCCTTCTAGTAGGATTAGAACTTGGACTCCATTTCTCTTCTAGCACCATTTTGAGCAGCTTCTCTTAAAAGTGAGAAGAAAGAAACTTCTAAGAGAAGGAAACTGACCTTTCTGAAGCCAAGACAGATAAATCCATAGTCTCATTTTATAAGAGAAACAAGTCCCTGGCCCTCCATTCCTCCTGCCATAAAGACTAAGCCCTGAAAGCCTTGAAAGCCCTGAAAACCGATTTTGTACCTAATGACCTATAAAAGAAAGCCTTGGGCTGCACTGAACAAGCCCAGGGATCAGTTTCCTTACTAACAACTTCCCCTACTATGAAAGTTCTGCCCAGCCCGAGCCCAGAGCAAAGAGCAGTCAGAGATGCTCAGGCTTGCTAGAAACAAGTTTGAGAGGTCAACAAACCAACCCTCAGTCTTCTGTGGAGACGCCCACAAGAGGCAATGTGGTCAAATTGACAGAATCAGATGAATGCCCAATCAGGGTTCCATGTACAAATCTAATGCAAGTCAAGAGGTCAGAAGGGGCAGGAGAAGGAGGAAAGAGACAAATGGTTTTTAACTACATTCTCATCTGAGCAGACAAGTCATCAACAAGCAATTATTAAGTGCCTACTATGTGCAAAGAATGACAAAAGACAGTCCCTGCCTTGGAGGAACTCAATCTAATGGGAGAGACAATAGGCAGACATCCAGGTACCAACAAGCTACAGGCAAGAGAGATGGGAGCTCATCTCAGCACCAGCACCAAGGGCAACAGTGCTCCAGGGTTTACAGAGCATCTTCCTCACAACTCCATGTACTGCACAGTGTTTTCATTGTTACTTCACTGAGGCAGGGGAGAGGCCAGGAGGATTAAGTGACTTGCCCAGGGTCATACAGGGATGGATGGATGGATGCATGCATAGATGGGTGGATGGATGGATGGACAGATGGACGGATGGACAGACAGATGGATGGATGGACGGATGGATGGATGGATGGATGGATGGATGGATGGATGGATGGATGGATGGACGGATGGATGGATGGATGGACGGATGGATGGACAGATGGACGGATAGATGGATGGATGGATGGATGGATGGATGGATGGATGGATGGATGGATGGATGGATGGATGGATGAATGGATGGGTGGGTGGATGGATGGATGAATGGATGGGTGGGTGGATGGATGGATGGATGGATGGATGGATGGATGGATGGATGAACAGAAAGAGAGACAAGTTAAGAAACTCAAGGAACTTGAGATAGGACACCTCTGTGAAATTTTGCCTCAGTTTGCAAAAAGTCATTAGAGAAGAGGGTGCTTTGCCACACTTTCATCTGAGGGCCTGCTTCCCTTTGAATTCAGGGCCCCGGTCACCCATATAGAAGGACAAAGCAGCCAGCCAGGAGGAAACAGCCATGTTGCATACTCAGTCTCTATCTCTCCCCATCCAGGCTTTCACCTCTCCAGAGTTAAGAAACAGTAAAGCAATGTTGGCAATTACAGGCAAAAACCAAATGCTACCCTACATATTTCAATTATAGCTATAATAAAACTTCAGAAATGGTACCACCTCCCAATTTCCTGGATCTCTCTAACCAAGAGATGCTTCACAAATTTTTTTGATTATTGTTAAAACTGTGTACAAGGAGGCTGACCACCTTCCCAAAGTGCTAAATTTCTGGAAACAAAATGTTTACACTTGGAAAACCCCAGGGGCTCTGGTGACTCTGCCAGGAAAGGGGGGGAGGGGAGGGGAAGTCAGCATATCCATCAAGACTGTGAGAAAGAGCCTTGGGCTGCTCAGTTTCCCAAGAAGCCCTTGACCCAAGCAGTGCCCAGAGAGGCTGAGGGGAGCCTATAAATGAGGCCTGCTCCAGATCCACAAGCAGCCTGGATCCTTCCTCAGGCTACCAGGGTCAAGTCTGGGCTCTCTGAAGGCTGACAGAAAATTAAAAGCAGCAGAGCCCCTTGGAGAGGATGTCACCATAACTGGACCTGCTTCTTTCATGGTTATTTTCCTATTAACTCCCATTAAATCCTTTTTTTTACCCTGCCCCCCTCCTCCTTACATGCACACAGGGTGTATTTTATCAACACAACATTTTCTCCCATTAAAGGGCACTTTTTAACAGTTGTAACATAAGCCTTGGTTTCAAAAAGGAATAAAAATACATTTCTTCCTTTTCAGCTTTTAAACATATAAAGGGGATGGGCAAGGGGCTGGGGGGATAGAGGAGAAGGAGCAGAACAGCATAAAACTTATTGCCAGCCTCCATGCTCTGTGGGGCTCTAGGAGGACAACACAGTTGGGGAGACAATGCAGAGAGCTGGCTGCCATGTTGGTAGTCAGACCTGGGTTCAGAAAGAAGCCCTCCCCCTCTCACTCTGTGTCATCTGGAGCGAGTCATTTTTATCTCTGTAAAAGGAGGAGGTTCAAGGCCTTTCAGGTCTCTTCAAACCCATCATCCTACAGCCTCAACAGCATTAGCACCATCTCTGATCACGGCGAGGAACCTCTGCTTTCCAACCATTTATTCCTATTTTTCCCTAAGCCTTCATCAACATGGTCTTCTCCTTTCCCGCAGTCAGGCAAAAAGCCTTCCTGGTTTCCCAGGCCTGGCCTTTCCTGTGAAAGACTATCTCTTCTCTAAACAAATACTCCCTTCTCCGGTCCCCCCCCACCCCAACCCGGCAGCCCTTCTCATTTCTGGCTGTAATTTTCTATGTTGGGAACTATCCCTCCTAGAAACTTCCAGTTCCCCTGCCAATGAGGCAAGACCACGTCCCCTGCTATATCCTCTGACTCTCTTCAGCTTCCCCAGGTTGCCCTCATGTCTGCCCAGTGAACAGGGCAGGCACTATAAAAGTGTGGTGAAACAGAGCACCATATCAGGGGGAAGCCTCTCCTAGGACCATCTCCTCCTGCTATCCCCTGGAGATCTGTGTACCCAAGGTTCCAAGGAATGGCCCTATCCATGGAGTCATAGACTTAGGTCCAGAAGGGACTTTCAAGACCAGTGAGACAAATCTCTTCTTTTTATATATGAGAAAAATGAGGCACAGAAAAGTCAGAACACTTGCCCAGGGTCTCTCTGCTGGGATGTCTCTAAGGCAGGATTTAAACCTAAGTCTTTCTGACTCAAGTCCAGCATCCTATCCACTACAGCAAGTTCCGTCTTTGGAGACATTAGCAGCTGCCCTAAAGTTTGGAAGGCAGACGGTAGGTACCCTCACATCTTTCCCATATTGCCCCCGTCTCCTGCTTTGGGTTCCCATCCTGTGACATCTCACATTAAACCACACAGTCTTCCCCTGTGTGAGTTTAAAAGTACCAGAAAAGGCCTACTGTTTTGTATCACTGGCAGGTCTAATTCTTCAGTGACCCCCTCCCCTTTAAATCCAAGGGCAGTTGTGACAAATCAGGGCGCATCCATAAGTAATTATAATACCTTCTTTGGCTGTATCTGAATCACCTTCCAAGCAGAGAAATCAAGTCATTCCCCTGCTAAGGACCGAAAAGCACCTATGGGAGGAGAGCAAGGTCTCACGCTCTGTGACGGCAGGTACCTGGAATGGAGCAGGACCGAATCTGGGCTTTGTGCAGACTTACCTTTTGCCACATGTTGATGAAAAACAGCTCTCGAGAAACATTGAAGGAGACGTTGGCATCATAGGCATCGTCCCCCAGGTTGGAGATGGAAACATTAAGAGAAAGATTCTTCACAGCTCCCAGGGCCAGGTATGGTGTTTCTGCATCGACACTGTAATTATAAATAGAATTATAAATTATAAATTAGCACGAACCAGCAAGGTTCCTGGCGGAAGAAGTGGCAGGCAGTGGACATACAGGAAGTTCTCATTTTACGTAAATTTTCATTATGCAAATTCTACTTTACATAAAGAATTCTTTACATTCTCATTCAAAATAAATGCCTATGTTAACTTTACTGTACAGTAAGTACTATGCTTCCTCCCTCTGCTCCTGCCCTTCTGCTTGGTGTTCCATGGCTCCCCACCCCCACCAAAACCCCTCCAAGGAAATGCAGAAGGACAAACTGATGAAAGCTCCCAAGTGCCTTCCAGTCTCCTCTTCTTCTGGATCCAAAGTATTTATGAAAATGCTTTAAATGCTGAAGCCTATGATCATTAATAAAGGCATAGTAAGGAGATCATCCTTTGATCTGAAGTCAAAATTCTTAATTCTGTGGGGGTTTTTGGGTGGCCACCAATACACAGAAGTTACTACACCAAGTAAAACTAATACTAGATTGCGAACTCCTTGAGAGAAGGGACTGTCTTTTGCCTCTTTCAGAATCCTAGCCCTTGGCACGGTGCCTTAGAGCACAGTAGGTACTTAATGTTTATTGATCCATGGATATCAATTGACTGATGTAGAAAGCATCTTTACAGCCTTAACATGCTATATAAATACCAGGGAGTATTATTTCTAAGAGTGGAGGAGAGCTACAGACTTGTGACTTCATCCATATAGGATACTCCAGGTACAGGAATTCCCTTTGCTGGTATTGATTAATGACTGGACAGTAACTTACAGTCTTACCAGATCATGGTCACATGCTCTAGTATCACCAATGGGCCAGGACTCGCACCTGGATCCTCTAGACTCCAAGACTGGCCTTCTGGGCATATCCTCAGCCATTGACTCCAGGCTTGACCCTGGCCTTCCTTTGGCCACCCGGCCTGCCACTGTCATCCCCTTGGAAACAGACTTCCAGATACCAGGCCTATGCTTCATTTAAGCTACCAAGCTTTGGGACTCCCACCCTGGGGCCTTGAGAGCACGAGCACACATTTTAACTGCCCAGGATATCTCACCAAGGTCACTCCCCAGCACCAACGAACTTCCTGCTGGCAACCATCTGTACCAGCCCTACACCCCTCCTTCACCTCTTACTCTGGGCACTGTAATCACCATCCCATTGTTCCCAGACAGAGGGTATCCATGGTCCTAATACCACCCCTGTGACTCCACATTAGAATGTAGGGCCCCTGAGGGTAAGAATGTTTCATTTTTGTATCTGTGTCATCAGGGCTTAGTATAGCGCTCAAAACATAAAAGGAATGCTTCTTAACTGTGTCTTTATTCATTTCATGTCGCTTTATTTTTTCTTGATATCATTCTATCCATGAGGGTGAAAATGCAAAGCAAAAAAACCCCAGGTTAATGAATTCTTGGGGGACCTGCCTGAATGGTAACAAGTGGTTGGAATCATACAACACTTCAATTAGGTACCACAGGTGAAAATGGGGATTCTGAAGGGAGGAGGGGTAGCTATTGGGGTCCACCCACACTGGTCTTTTAGACAAGCAGCCACAACCACATGTCCCCTGAACATTCTGGCTTTCCAACTTTGGAAGTAAAAGCACTGATGGCCTGAACCCATCCAAACATTTAATTTAGGAGAGAATTCCAAATCCCTGTGTTGGTGCCAAGAAAGTGGGACCCTGACCCCTAAGTGATGGCTACAGTTATTTATTATGTAGGCTAATTTAATTTTAAATGAACTCAAGGCTATTTCTGTTCCATCTCAGGGATTAAAGACATCACACTCAAGGAGGTTTGAGAACCTCAAGTTGAGGTTCAACTTGAACCTGGGCAGAAATTGTAGGAATTAGTGTCTGTCATCCGATCACAGAAGGGCATCGTCCTAGAGGGCACAGGGCCTTTGCTCATGGCTGTGCCACATGCTCAGAATGTCCCCTGCCCACACCGCCTCCTAGATTCTCCAGCTCCCTTCAAGGCACAAGTCAAGCCAAGAAGGGGCCCACCCTGATCTCACCACTGCTAAGGAAGGGATCCTTCACCTCCAAAACTGCTATTTACTTTGACCATATGGTGTGTTTACTTTGTTTATATGTGATATGTTTACTTTGCATATGTGATATGTGATATATATATGATACATATAATGCATATATATATATATATACATAGATAGATAGATAGACAGATAGATAGATAGATAGATCTTCCCTCAGGATAATAGGAGCTTCTTGAGGGCAGGGACTATGTCCTTTTTGTCAAGTCCTAGCCCTAGAATGGTGTCTGGAATGTAGCATGTGCTTAATAAAATACTTGTTCTATAAATGACTAGCGACTCCAGAAAACAATAAACTAGCTTCCAAATTATGATACGTGACATAGGAAAAGTCATCTTGTCAGTTTCTTCACCTGTGTCATGGGGACAATTATCTCTGCCCAGATCAAATGAGATAATTTATATGAAGCACTTTACCAATTAAGTACATAAATGTTAACTGTTTCTGGTGTTGTGGTTCTATTTAAAGGACTCAAAGAATCATAGTGGGACAAAGCTGAGAAGAACCATAGAGGGGCATCCATTCTGACCCTCTCATTCTGAAGATGACAAAAACTAAGGGTCCATTCAGAGGATTTTAGAATCTTGGACCTAGAGTGGAAGAGACTTCAGAAACGATCTAGTCCAACCCAGAGTAAATACTATCACCATCATCATCACCATCACCATCATCATCACCATCATGATCATCATATTTATACAGTACCCTGGCTAAGTATATTTTACATATATTATCTCACATCTCATATCTCACATGATCCTCACAACCAACCTGCAAAGCTGGTGTTATTATTATCTGCATTTTGCTGTTGAGGAAACTGAGGCAAATAGAGGTTGAATGCTTTGCTGAAGGTCACACAGCTCATGTCCGAGGCTGGATTTGACCCCAGACCCAGCGCTCTATCCACTGCACCATCTAGCTGCCTCACTTTACAAGAAAGGAAACTGAGGCCCAAAGAGAATAAGTGATTTTGTTCAGAGTCATCCAGGGCAGAAGAAACAGAGCCAGGATTCTAACTCTGGACCTCTAACTCCAATGCTAGTGCTTGTCCTACCATACAATCTTTCCTCTTCCTAAAGAGACAACTTTTTAAAAACTGAAATGCCAGCACACACCCATTAAATTGTCAAAAATCATTATCAGCAATAAAATTCAATGCTGGCAAGGCTGTAGAAAAACAGAAACACTTACTCCTTAATGGTAGAATGACAAATTTGTCAACCATTTTTGGAGAGCAATCTGGCAGGATTCAGTAAAAGATACAAAAATAGTCTTACCCTTTGACACAGTAATTCCATTTTCAGAAATATTGCCTGAAGTGGTATCCCAAAAAAAGCACTCTCTGTTCAAAGATTTTCATAGCAGCATTATGTATAATTATTTTAAAACCCTAAAAGCAGCCTACATACCCCAAAATAGGGTGATGATTAACTAAATATATTGGTGTCATGGAGTACTGGAATGTAATTAAGAATGACAAGGATGAGGAACAGAAAGAAATCTGGAGAGCCATTTATGAAACAATGGAAAGCAAGTAAAAAAAGAAAACAAGGAGAACAGAGTCCCTGCTAACTATGGTCCTATGAGGAAAAGTAAATCAGAATGAATGAACAAAGAATGCTTAAGGGGACTGAGATATAGGAAGAACTCATTTAATTGGGCTTTGCTTTACTGCACTTTGAAGACAGTGCGATTTTTACACATTGAAGGCATCAAGTATGTCTGTCGGCACCATTTTTCCAAAAGCATTTGCTCACATAGTGTCTCTGGGTCATATTTTGGTCATTCTCATATTTCAAACCTTTTCACTCTTACTATATCTATGACAGTGATCTGTGATCAGAGACCTTATATGTTACTGTTGGGATTATTTGAGAGAACCACGAATCATGCCCATAGGTTGAAGATGGTGAACTTCATCGATCAATGTTGTATGTGTTCTGACTGCTCCACCAACCTGCAGTTTCCCCCTCTCTCTCCCTCTCCTTGGGCTTCCCTAGTCCTTGAGACACAACAATATTGAAATTGGACTGATTAATAACCTTACAATGACCTATAAGTGTTCGAATGAAAGGAAGAGCCAATCAATGTGGCCAACTTCGTGGTTATCATATTTTAAGAAATTGCCAAGGCCGCCCCAGCCTTTGGCAACGACCACCCTGATCACTCAACAACCACCAACATCAAGGCATAACCGGTGACCACCGGCAAAAAGTTATGACTCGCTGAAGGCACAGATGATGGTTAGCATTTCTTAGTAATAATGTATTGTTTAATTAAGGCATGGGCATTTTTACGATATAATGCTATTGCACACTTAACAGACTATCCTATAATGCCAACACAACTTTTGTACGTACCAGGAAACCAGGAAATTTGCATGACTTGCTTTCTTGTGATATTTGCTTTACTGCGGTGGTCTGGAACCAAACCTACAGCATCCCTAAGATTTGCCAATAGAGTTATGGTGCTTTATGTGATGAAATCATCTTCTAAGTAAATATTTTATTTATAAATATTTATGTGTAAGTAAATCAGTAGTAAGCATCACTGACTGTTGATACTTAATGTCCAGGTTTTCTCATTGGAGAAGAAGACAGAAGGAAAAGGAAGAAAGGAGAGGAGGAGATGAAATTGAGGAAGGAAGAAAAAAAGCATTTCTTCAGTGTCTACCGTGCGTAAGGAACTGCGCGGAGCCCTTGACAAATATTGCCTCATTTGACCCTGGGAAGCAGGTACTATTATGATCCCCATTTCACAAGTGGGAAAACTGAGACAAAGGTTAAGTGGCTGCCCAGCGCCACTTAGTATGTGCCTGAGATCAGACTGAACTCAAGTCTTCCTGACTCCAGGCCCAGGGATCTATTCTTCTGAGCCACCTAGAAAATTCAGGCCAAGAATTAAAGTGACTTCTCCATGATGTAAGAGTCAAGAATCACCCTCGGGTCTCCAGGACTGTAAAATCATGACCAGCCTCTCCAGAGCCCAAGAGCCCCATTGGTTCATACCCCTCAGCTTCCCTCCTAGCACCAGCTGCAGTCACAGGGCTGGCCCAAGTGAAGGCCAGGCTGGACACAAATGGTCTTTCAAGTTGGAACTCTCCCTTCTACTCCAAAGACCTCAGGAAATGCTGCTCTGAGCAGGGCCCCTCTTATCTAATCTAGAAGTAACAGTGGCCCCTGTGAAGGACAGCCTCCTCGCAAACACTCCCGGAGGCTTCAAAGGAGCAGGCCCCGCTCCTAGCCAACGCAAGTCAGGGGGCTCCTGGCCAGCATGGCCCAGGGACCAGTTTGTTTATAGAAGAATGGAACTCTTTGTCAACCAATTTTCTCCCCCCAAAGAGTCTTCTCATCCATCCAACTGCTGTTCTCTTTTTTTAGCAAGGCTGGTTCAGATCTGTCGCTGTGACCGATTTTGATGGGAGAAACACCACAGCTGACCTGCATGTCTCACAATGTTCTTGAGTTTATTAGA
>CM053590.1:13467551-13480203 GCA_028646515.1 Pseudochirops corinnae | reverse complement strand
GGGGGGGGAGGGGGGAGGCAATTTCCTGTCCCAATGAAACCCCAGGTCGAGGACCTGATTATGGAAAGAGTTCAAGTGCACAGTCATTGCTCATCATAGCAATCAAGTTCTACTCAGACCATTGCTGATACTCCCATGGTTATCAAACAAAAGTCAGGCAGGGGAAGGCAGTTACAACCACTGGATTGACCTGGGTTGGAATCCCCCCTCTGCATTACCTTAGCAGCCGGTGTTACCTTAGCCAAGGCACCGCCCCCTCTGGGCCTTTCTTTCTTCATCAGTAAAATAAAAGAGCTCTGAACATGGGCTCCCATGAGCTCTGGGAGTGGTGGGGTGAGAGGGTAAGGTGGTCTACACCAGGGATTGAGAACTGTCAATGAGGAAACTCCCCCTGCCAGAGCACATCAGCAGGGAACTCACTTAGCTGCCTGGGGTCTTGGCCAAGGTGACACATACCAAACGTCCCAAAAACTTGGGCCTGTTTTCAGTTTGTTGGAAAGAGCATGAGTCCAGAGTCAGAGGACCTGAGTTCAAATCCCACCCCTGAGGCTTAAGAGTTGTGTGACCTCGACCTGTACCTCAAGGAGCCTCAGTTTCCTCTTAGACTAGGTGACTTCTAAGGACCCTTCCAGCTTTATCGTGACCTCTGAGGAGGACCTTGAAACCTCCCTGTCTCTGAGACCATCCTGTCTCCCACCTTGTCACACAACCAGAACAATTATTCACACTGGTAGGGGAAAGGACCAGAATTCTGTTCCCAATGCCCACGTTGTTCAGCCTCAAGGCAGATGAATAACAGGAAATCCTTCCTTTCTACCCCCAATACATTAGAGGAAATCACATCATTGGGGTCAGATTAAAGGTTTATTTTCCCATAATCCTGGTACCAAAGATGATACCAAAGTAGCCACAGAACGTTGGAATCAAGAGGGACCTTGGAGGCAGTCTAGGCCAGTCCAGCCCTGACCAAGAATCGCCTCTAAGATGCTTCTAACACGCAGTCATCCAATTTCAGCCTGCAGACCTCCAGTGGGGGGAAAACAGGAACCAGCCACTTTCAGCCAGCTCTAAATTTTAGCAAGTTTTCCATAAGAATGAGCCTAAAGGAATCTCTTGACACTCTGTCATTTTCAAAGCATCTTCAGATCCCTTGTTAGTCTTTTTGGCTGCCCTAATACACCTGGGCCTCACTGGAAGCTTGCTTTGACACAATCAGCTGCCGGCCATGAAGCCCCCACCTTCTACTGAGAAAGGTGATTATTTTTAACCAAAAATTATATCTCAAAAGCAAAGACACAAGTAAAGCTCAGAAATCATTTAAATGAGTAAAACTGCAAAAAGAACCTTAATTACCTCCACATCGCTTAAGAGTTAAAAGGGAACTTGGCTAACATCAAAGCCAATTCTCTGATTTATCATGTTCCCTCCCCACCCCAAGTTAGTTTCCTCTTAAATGCCCAAAAAGAATTTCCCGAGTTCCCGAAGTCATGGAATTATACCAACATTGATGCCACATCACACTAAAAAAACCAGTAACCAAGCAAACTAGAACAATAAAGGGGACATGCTCAGCCTAATTTTCCGGAGCCCCTGAGCATTTACAGGCAGACTTTTAAATCCCAGAATGGCCAAGGTGATGGGAAGATGGAGACCAGATGGCCTAATCATATCAATTAATTAAATTAATTAATCAATCAACACCCATGTATGCTGGGCATTGGTCCTACATGTTGTGGAGAGAAAGGATGAAACACCACAGTGTGTCTCATTGTTCAAATGTGGAAACTGAGGCTCGGATGGGAGATCGTGTACATCTAACCCATACCTGAACAAGGATTCCCTCTCTGCCACTCCAAAGAGGTCATCTTCTTCCTTCTGGGGGGGTCTTACTTGTTAGAAAGCATGCAATCAAGGTTAAATCTGTCTCTCTGCACTTTCCAATAATAACGGCTAATGTTTATATGGGGCAGCTAGGTGGTGCAATGGAGAGGGCATCAGATATGGAGTTGGGAAGTTCTGAATTCAAATCCAGCTTCAGACACTTAATAGTTGTGAAACCCTGGGCAAGTCGCTTCACCCTGTTTGCCTCAGTTTTTTCATCTGGAAATGGGTTGGAGAAGGAAATGGCCAACCACTCCTGTATCTTTGCCAAGAAAACCCCCAACAGGGTCAGTAAGAGTCAGAAGTGACTGAACAATATTTCATTAGCACTCACTTGTACAAGCTCTTTGCAAGGATTGTCCCACTTGATCCTCACAACAACATGGGAAGCAGGTACTATGATCAGGTACTGAGGCAAACAAGGTGAAGTGACTCACCCAGGGTCCCACGGCCAGTAAGTGTCTGAGGCTAGATTTGAACTAATGTCTTCCTGATCCTGGCTTCAGGGCTCTATCCGCAGCAGTGTCACCTAGTTCTGTCTTTAGGGAAGAGACAGACAAGTCTAAACCTTCTTCTACACAGTAGTTCTTCAAATTCTTGAAGACACTTATCATTCATTCCCTATGGTCCAGCCTTCTCTTCCCCAAGCTAATCATCCCCCCATCCAACTGCCCCCCATATGGCCCTTCCCCATCTGGACTAGCCTCTTCCACAGGTTCTGCAGCTTATCAATGTCCTTCCTACCCTGGAAAGGCCAGAACTAAGCTTGGGACTCCAGGCGTGGCCTAACCAGGTCAGCGTACAGTGGACTGATCACCTCTGCATCCCTGGATGCCGTCTTCCTCTCTTTAAAGATATAGGGGGCAAGGTGCATAGAACACTGGACTGGGAACCAGGAAGACCCAAGTGTGAATCTTCCATTAGACACTTAGGAGCGATGTGACCACAGGCACACAGGGTCACTTGGCCTCTCTGTGTCTCAGTTTCCTCATCTCTAAAATGGGATCATAATAGCACGTATCTCCCAGGGTTGTTTGAGAATCAAATAGTAAGTTATGTGTAAAGCGCTTTGGAAGCCTTTTTATCCCAGCTATTACTCTTATTATAAGGTCACATTTTCCTTTTGGGTTACCATGACATACTAGCCTCCAGCTATAAGATTGAAGGCCTGACACCTGGAAGGCAGCTTGCCAATGATGAGGTAGTGAGTGTCAGAGCAGGATTAGAACTCAGGAATCCTAAATAACCCAGCCAGGGCTCTTGGAGAAATGAAAAGTGACCAGAATGGCTGGGGGAGGGAGCTGGCCTCAGCTCCCAGAGACCTCCATAGCCTGCCATAGGGCCCAAGCTCTGAGAGTTTTCCCCAGTCTACAGGAAGTGGATGAGGACATATTTGTTTAACTTTCTTAGCTCACTGTCGTTAACAGCTGCCTTTCACTTTGGGTCATCATCTCCTGCAGTGAAATGTCAAAATATTTAGAATCCATCTTTAATCTTCACTGCTGGGAAAGCGTTTGAAATTTCCTGATTAGGGCATTTCTAGCAATCGGGGCGAGCACCGGAATGTTTTGCTAACCAAGAACATGAAAGAAAACAGAGCAGCCAATTAAGAAAAAATTACCAAGAAACCTCCAAAGACGACGAGGCAGGGAGTCCTAGGAGGCAGAGATGAGACTCCGTGCACGGCCGCCATGAGGAGACAAGCATGGGATGGTCGGGTCCCACCAACTGCCTTTCTAACATGTCCACCAGCGCGAACAGTGCATTCATTCAATCTCACTGCTCACAAGCAAATCCAAAGCTTTAGATGGATCCATAACAACTGTCCCCATTACAAAATTTGGGGAAAACCTTGAAATCTCCCATTCAACTGGATGGACTGGAGTTTTGCTTCTCCCACGCACATTCTGACATGAGGTCAGAGCTGCTATTTCTACAGCAAAGTTAAATTTCAAGAATATCTAAATCTCCACTATACATATGAGGAAACAGGCACAGAGAGGGTGCCAACGATCAGACCAGACACAAGTGCCAAAGCTATGGGTGGAGCCCAGGGCTCCCTGATGCCAAGGCCACCACTCTCTCTGCTTTCTCTCAGGTCGATTCCGTCCAGAATTTGTTCCGTATCTCAAAACACTTGCCCAGCCTCCTTTCCAGACTCCTCTTCTTCATGACTCCACAGCATAAACAAACGAATGGTAACATGAACTCCTTCTATGTTACTCACTTTCCAAGTGACCACCACAGGCAATCACTTCATGGCTCCAGGTCTCAGTTTCCTTATCTGTAATATGATGACCGGGGACAATTTGATGATACCCGAGGTTCTTTCTCTGCTCCTGGGACCCTCTCTGGAGAATCTAACGTACGATGTGAGCAAAGGTCAGAAGGAACATTGTAGAGCAAGTTGGGGGGATGAGATTTAGGGCCCTAGCTTCCAGTTTTATGTAAGACTCTTGATGAGGTCATCATAATAAACCTGTATTTCCACAGCACTTTAAGATTTACAAAAGTCCTCACACCCTGTCCATCAGCTGGTCAGCAAGTATGCATTAAATGCCTACTATGTGCCAAGAACTGTGCTATGTGTTGGGAGGGCAAAAACAGGTCCTGCCCTCAAGGAGCACCCAGACTAATAGGGAGAAAATATGTACAGGACTTTGCTGCACAAAAGACACGGCCAGATCCATAGGAGAGTCAACAGTGGGGGGAGAAGGGAGGGTCCAGCAGGGCCTCTCATAGAGGGTGGGATTTAAACTGAGCCCTGAAGGAAGCCAAGAAGTACAGGAGGCAGAGGTGAGGCAGGGGAGAGCATCCCAGGGCTGGGGGACAATCTAAAACCATGGAGTCATAGGATGGAGCAGCTGGGGTGAGGGACAGCAAGGAGAGTGCATGGGGTGGGGGTGGGAAGGGCTTTAAATGCTAAACACAGGAATGTCAGCAAAGCAAAGCAGAAAACTAAGCCAAATGAAGGTCAAAGCAGTTGTTTCCCCCAGAAACATCCAAGTAAGATAATATGTTCCCATCTCCAAGCCTTTGCACAAGCTGTGCCCCCTGCCTGGCTCTTAGAACCCTCAAGTTTCCTCCAAGGTTCAGCTCAAGTACCTAAACCCTAAGTAAAGCATTACTTAAGCAGATTGAGTAGTTCTTCTTTCTAACAATAATGATTATTATTATTATTACTACTGTCATTACTCTGATGAGACAGAGTGGCAAATGTGTGTCCTGCACCCACCTGACTTCTCTATTTCTGTCTCTGTGTGTGTGAGTGTGTGTGTGTATCTCTCTGTCTCTCTCTCCCTCTCTCTGTCTCTCTCCCTCTCCCTCCCTCTGCTCCTTTGCTCTTTTTCTCCCTCTCTCTCCCGCAGCATCCTTCTTCCCCTTGATATGCAGTTGGCAGGACAGTATGGCCTTGGGTCTGGATGGGCCCAAAGAGAGGAATCTAATTCCATCCAGTTTGCAGAAAGCTTCAGTATCTTTAGAAGCATGCTTCAGTCCTCCAGGGATCTCTGATTTTATCTGTGCACATATTCCCTTGACCAAGTCAGATCACAGCCCCTGCTATAACTCTCTAGACTATCTTTGAGAGTTCCCGTGACCCAAAAGTCCACTGCCCTGCAGCCAGTCTGGTGATGACCCCTCCCAGCAGGGTCCACGGACAACCAACATACAAACAATCCATCACGGAGTCAGAGAAAGTATGTCCTCTATTTATAGAAGTCATTTGTGATGAATTTGCCTATTAACACTGAGCTAGGAATTTCCCCAGAGTCCCTGGACTTGCACGACCCTCAGGAAAGGTCTCTTTCTCCTTTGAGCCGAGTCAGCTGCTCAGTGAGTGGAGTCCTGCCAGGCCAGGCTCCTGAAAGCTGCTAGCAGGAGAGAGAGGGAGAGATGGGAGAGAGAAAGGGAGAGAGAGACAGAGAGAGACAGAGACAGAGAGAGAGACAGAGAGAGAAAGTCAAAGAGTGAGAGACAGAGAAAGAGAAAGTCAGAATGAGAGGGAAGGCAATGTTAGTTATACCACCAGCTCCCTTCCAAAAGCAAGGCTTGTTAATGAGAGCTTTCCATAAAAGACTGACCAAGAGGCAGGTTTGCTGTGTCTGTAGCATTCCTCCACCTACCAATAAATCTCCTGCAAAAGGAAATGAAGTCATCCAGCATCATCTGTTTTGGGTGAAGCCTTGCTGGCTCTAGGTGATCACTGTCTTCCTCTCGGAATATTCAAAAACCATCCTACGTTCTAGAATTCTGCCAAGAATCAAAGTCCCCATCACTGGCCTAATCCTCCCTTTGGCACAGACTGGAATTTCTACCCTTTGGTACCCCCAAGGAAGCTGTCCCACCCTCCATGGTTCTTCAGAGCTAACAGCCAGCTCACCAACAATCTCACTGACCTAGAGGTGGAAGGGACCTCCACAACTGTCTAGTCCAACCCTCTTTATCTGTCTGCTCTACTCCCCTTGTTTAATATGTGATCAAATGGAAGGCCAGAGAAATTAAGAGATTTGCCCACGACAACAACTTCACAATGGCAGAGCTGGCACTGGGCCCCTGCTCTCCTCACTACCTCTGACCCCATCCAGTGGAGAGTGTGGCCACCTCTTCACCACAACTTGTCTCTGAGGCCCAGTGAGGCAGGGGGCAGGGATGACAGCTGGCCACCTGCACAGCCTGGCACTCCTGGGCAGGGGGCAGGGACGGGGGCTCCTAGGCAGGGGGCAGAGATGGGAGCTGGCCACCTTCATGGCTTGGCACTCCTGGGCAGGGACGAGGCCTGCCCACCTGCTCGGCCTGGCTCTCCTTTGAAGCTCACACTCCCTCACCTGCACAAATCCAAGAATGGCCAACATGGGGCTGTGATCTGCCCAAGGCTGGGCACTCTTGCTGTCTCATCACTTATCTTGGTCTTTGACTCTCATCTTAACAATTTGCATGCTGGCATTTTCTCTTCAGTGGAGAAAGGAGAAATTCTATGAAGTCTGCTGAGATCTCACTCCCTCCCATGTCGGCATCTACCCTTCTGCTTCAAGGAATGCTCTGAGCTGTTCTTTGCCCTTATCTTATGCCCAACGTGGCTAAAACCGAGACAGGACCGTGTTCAGCCTCCTTTGGCAGCCTCAGATAGTTCTGAGATCTCACACTCCTGACACTGTTTGCGCACACAATTCCAGGCAGGAGGGACACTGGGAGCAAAGCCACAGAGAGCAGTAGGACAGACAAAATGGTAAGGGACAGAGGTCATGGGGGGATGGGGGCAGAAAAGCCACAGAGGATCACAGGAGGAGAGACGTCAAGGAAGGGCCCAAGAACCAGTCTCTGGAAGGACTTGGGTCACAATAGCAGTGAGAACAGTTCAAACTGAGGGAGCTTTAAGGGTTCAGAGGAATTTTCTTCCCAACAACCCTATGTGGCTATACTTTACATTTTATTGTCTCCGCAAGGAGACTGTGGCACAGAGGGAGTGAAATGGCTTGCTCAGGGTCACAGGGCCTGACATTAGGCCCATATTTGGTGGATAAAGGTCAGGACTCAGAGCTGATAAGAACCGGGTTCAAATCCTGGACATACTCTGGCTGTGTGAGCCATGGCAAGGCACTCAGTCTCTCAACGTCACCCACAATTGCATCTAGGAAGGGTTAGAGATTTACACTGGGGTTTTTGTTTGCCTATTTTGTTTTTTGGAGGGGAGAAGGCAAGCAATTGAGATTAAGTGACTTGCCGAAGGTCACACTTGTCAAGTATCTGAGGCTGGATTTGAACTCAGGTTCTCTTGACTCCAAGGCACCACCTTGCTGTCCTTGAGATCTACATTGCTAAGTGGAGCTTCTGCACTAGGACATCCCTATAGCAACTAAATCACAGAGCTTGTGGGAAAAAAAATATTTTAAAATTCCTAGTACTTTCATGTGGTTCTCTCAAGAGGCTGTTCTGTTCTCTTTCCACCTTAATGCCAAAGCCTTCCAGCTGAGATTGTCTCTGGCTTTCACTACAGACATGCACGGCACAGCATCATGCCCATGAGATCGTAAGCTCCCGGAGGGCAGGGCTGTGATTTTTTTTTTCTTTCCATCCTCATCACTTTACACGGTGCCTGGCCCAGATGAAGAGCATAATAAATGCCCTTTGATGATGATTGAGTGATGTAGGCAAGGTAAATGACCTCATCCCTCTTTTTCCAGATGAGGAAAGTGTGGAAATGGTGAATGACTTTCCCAAAGGCACACGAAGTAGGTGAGTGACAGACAACTCCGTGTGCAGCCCCGGCCTCCACAGCATGTGCAACCTCTGTATTTTCAAGCATAACCTTGGCCTTGGCCCTGCTGAGGGGGCCAGACCCTCAGGACATGGCGAGATGAACCCCTTTGTCTCTGAACACATTTCCCCTCTGAAAAGACAAGGGCCAACGACCGTCTCTCTCCTTGTCATTCCAAGGAGTCATGTTGGCACCCACTCCCCCAGAAGGATGCTGGGTTCCCATCTGACAGAGGAATTCCCTCTTCACCAGGTCTTGGCTTGGCCTTCCTCCTTTGAGCCATTTCCTGAATCAATAAATCTGAGGACATCTGGAAAGAATCTGGTTCACTCCCAGCAAAAAGTGGATTAAGGGAAAGGAAGCCCGAGGGGGCCTGGGAATTTCTAAGCTCCAAACCACTCACATGGGCGTGACATTATGGCCTGGTCATGGGGCAGTGTGTGAATGGTCCCTGGAACGTGCTACCCACTGAATAATCCAAGCATCCCCACAAAGGCAGCTCCATCAAAATGAGCTTCAGGTCAGCAGCACGGGCAGTGGTCACCAAACAGAGCTATGTAAGGCTCTATTTTTCCCCATTTATGGGAACAAAAAAGCCCAGTTTGGTCAAAGGAATAAAAGAATGTAAGATCATCACTGTCCTTGACAAAATCCAATTTTTCCCTGACCTAGGCTGAGTTATAGCAAATTAACCTAAAAACCCAAAGCAAAAAGAAAAGAACACAATTTTTTAAAGACAAAATATCTTTTTTTCTGGATGTGAAACCTTCCTCTTATGCTACAAAACTGTTAGAGAAAGCTGAGGGCCCTCACGCTTGAATATAGCTACTCTCCCAGAACACAGTGACTGAAAGCATAGCTCTTATAAATAATTATCAAAATAACCATAGGATGGTAGAGCTGGAAGGCAGCCCGCTAGCCCAGCCCTTTCATTTTACACATGGGGAAATTGAGGACCCAAGATACTAATTGGCTTACCCAGGGTCAGATGGGTAGTGAGTGACAGAACTCCTGGGATCATGGATTTAAGCTGATGCCTTCATTTTACAAAGGGAGAATCTGAGATCTGGAGAAACTGAGCAACTTAGTCCTAGGACCAGAGACTCAGAAACAGAAAGGAATGGAAGCTCCTGGCAGGCAGGAACAGTTTCCTTTTTCTTTATATCTTGAGTGCTTAACACAGTTCCTGGCACACAGTAAATGCTTCATAAATGCTTAATGACAGATTGACCTTAGAGATCATTTAGTCCCATCTCCCTATTTTACAACTGAAGAAACTGAGGCACTAAGAGGTCGTGTGACTGAAAGGATGATGGATGGATGGATAGACAGACAGATAGATGAATGGACAGATGAATAGGTAGACAGATAGATAGATAGATAGATAGATAGATAGATAGATAGATAGATAGATAGACAGATGAATGGATAGATAGATAGATTGATGGACAGATATATGGATGGATGGATAGACAGATAGATGGATAGATGGATGGATGATAGATGGATAGATGGATGGATAGATGGATAGATGGATGGATGGATGGATGGATGGATGGATGGATGGGCCAGAACATTCTCTGCCTCTCATGTTCTTGCGCGGAGATTGTGCTTGGTAAGGAACTAGGGATCAACTCTCTAGCTTCTTTGCCAGGCCTCTCCCTTCCCCTCCCAAGTGTCTGAAGCCCACTGTGATGTTGCTGGCATGGTGTGGGTGAGGGGACACACAGGATCACTGTGACTAAAAGAAAGAGGTGAGTTATCCTGCAAAGTGAGAAAAAAAGAGGCTTCTGATTCCCGTGAGTAGGGATGGGCACCAGCAAGCCCAAGACAGAGGAAGAAGAAATGGGGGAAAGGTGCTCCTGAGGATGGCCAGTGTGACAACCTGAACCTGAGACAGAGGGAACAAGAAGAGAGGAAAGTCCTGGGAAAGATTTGTTTAGAGAAAATAAGACAACTGTGTATTACTGGAATCTTGTTTTCATCACAGATTTCATCACCAAACTCACTCTGTTCAGTGCTGGATGTGGCAGGTTTCTTAATGTCAAAAGACACACATACACACACACACACACACACACACACACACATGGAAGGTCCAGAAAAGTTTGGAAAGAAACAAGTGAAAACTCCCTGTCAGTTGAATTCACATGGAGGAGAGGAGAAGGAGGAAGAGGAAGATGAGGAGGAGGGGAGAGGGATGACAAGGACATGGGCCAGTGTAGAGTGCTGGCTTTGTAGTAGAAGGAGTCAAGGCTGAACCTGGCCCTGCCCCAGTGGCATCTTGAGGAGGGCCCATCCATCTGCCCTGCAGCAGGACCCTCCTGGGTGGGTGGGCGGTGTTGTCTTTCCTAAGAGAATGTGAGAATATGACTAGATCTCTGCCCTTCTATTTATACTGCCATGCTTAGCACATAATAAATTCATTCCATTCCATCCATACACATGCTGGTGGTGTGACTTCAGGCAATCACTTAACATTTCAGTGCCTCAGGAAACTCTCCAACACTCTAAGATGCAAGGCGAATGATGACCTGCATTGGTAAAAGGAACTTTCTCAATAAAAATTCCCTATACTGATGAAATCATACATCCAATTAAAAAAACAACAACATATGATTTGGTGTTAACCTCAGAGTACCCAGCTGCTTCTATTCTGCTGGAGTATGAGCATTAAATTTTTGTGTTCGTTACATAAATTTCCACGCTCTGGGCCAAAGCCCCAGTCGCCCCTCCCTAGTCCTGTTTCTGTTCTTCAATCAAACAGTGCGTTCCACCACCTCTGCTGCCAATACTCCGTCCTGCAGGATGTCACTGTGTTCCTTTTATGACTATATACTATTACAGACATAATTCCTATCCTCTGTGGTTCCAGAAACTGTTCAATTCAAAGACCAGCTGCTCCCAATCACAGGCTGCTTTTTCAAAGTTGGGGGCAGCCTGATGGGAGGCAGGGAGGGCAGAGCTGAAATGTTGGGGGTAATATTCTGGCAAAGAGAAGAGTTTTCCAGGTTTGCTGATAAGCTCTTATTCCTCTTCCCACAGAGCCCAGTAATAATATGGGATCATATAACATCTGAGAAAAGGCCCAAAACACCAGCCATAAGCTCATTGTCAAATACAAGCCCTAAGCAGAGACTCGGTCCAACCTACGAGGGAAAGAATGCACTGAATCAGCGCCCAGCCTGTCATTCACAGCCTGGGACAGGTGTGCGGAGCTTCCATAATGAGGAGGCATTGCACATGGCAGGGTGCTCCCTGGAGCACATGGCCATTGGCGGCATTTCTATGCAGATTCCTGCATTCTTTCCTAATGGGATTCCTGGCAATGTTGGTTTGAGGCTTACCACACAGAGGCAGACATTTTCCCAAGGTCCCTGGACATGGTACCATCGATCAGGGGCCAAATGGGAAAGTCCTACGAGCATCAGAACTTGAGGCCAATTCGAGAGCCAGGCCTGGGCCCAGTACAAAAGCAGGGGGATTTTTTTTAATTAAAGAACCATACCCCTTGTACCATGTATTCTAACAGGCTCCTAATGGGTTTTCCCGGCCCAAATTCCTCCTCCCTCCAATCCATTCTCTGCCCAGCCGCCACACACAAAGTGATGCTCCCAAAGCACAAGTCTGGCTGTGCCCCCTGCCCCAAGTCAGTGAACTCCAGAGCCCCTCAATCACCTCTGGGGTCCAACAGAAGCCCCCACCGCTGCTGGCACCAAGGGCCCTTCGCTAGCTGCTGCCGCTGGTCTGGCCTTTTGCACGCTTTCTGTCACAACCAATCATGACCCAACAAGCCCTTATTAAGCACCTATTGTTTACCGAGTTCTAGGCTCACACTCTGGGTTCCCATGCTTTATAGTCCAGATAAACTGCACTGGGGGCAGGGGTCCTCTCCTATGTGACTCTCCATTTCCTGCTCCAAACCTTCAAGCAGACTGGTCCTCTTGCCGGGGACCCACGTCCTCCTCACCTTTACCTCTCAGAATCCCTTTCTACCACTAAGGCTCAACCCAACTGCCCCCTACTACCTGATGACCTCCAGGCCCTCATCTCCACACCAACTGGATGGAGTCCACTCCTGCAGGCAGCACACCGCTTTAGAAAACCACGGATTAACAGCATCCATGTTGTGTTGTATTTTTACTCATTTTGCTACATATTTCCCAATCGTGGTTTAACCTGGTTCAGCCCCATTAGGGAGTTTTGTGGCTATTTGCAACAGGGTAACTGGATTTGACACCACGGGACAACATAAGTAACTTATTTATCTGTGCAAATGTTGTAAACTGGACACCTCTCGAGAATGGGAACTGTGTTGTTTTGTCTTTGAATCTCCAGCCCCTAGCATGGCATTCAGCATATACTGGGAAGGAAGAAAGGGAAAGAGGGAGAGAGGGAAGAAGGAAAGAAGAAAGGAAGGGAGAGAGGGAGATAGGGAGAGAGGGAGAGAGGGAAGAAGGAAAGAAGAAAGGAAGGGAGAGAGGGAGATAGGGAGAGAGGGAGAGAGGGAAGAAG
>CM053590.1:13443887-13467051 GCA_028646515.1 Pseudochirops corinnae | reverse complement strand
AGAGAGGGAGAGAAGGAGGGAGGGAGGAAGGAAAGAAGAAAGGAAGGAGGAAGGGAAGGGAGGGAGGAAGGGAAGGAGAGAGGGAGAGAGGGAAGGAGGGAGGAAGGATATCCATCAACCTCTTCACATGCTGCAGATACCAAAGGAGCAAAGAGACTCTCCAAAAGTTGTCTCTTGTTCTGTGACAGCCCCACCGTTTTTTCCAGGAGCACATTCTCCAGTGGCATCCTTTCTGTTATGTTTCACTGGTGACATGTAGAAGGCTGTCCATGTGCACTGCGGCTCTCTTCACCGCGTTAGGGTGACCATCAATCCCTGTCCTTTGGAGATGGTAGTTATCCTGTGATCCGGAGGTGAACCATATCACTGGAGGAATCTTACTACTAAAAAGATGGCCTCTTGTGTCATGAGAAAGTTTGGGGTTCTTCAAGGGACCACAGTTCCCTGAAGCCTTTCTGCTCTTCTTGTTTGCTTCTGGGCCCAGTTGGCCACGCCCTCATGAACACAGACACAGATCTACAAGATGAGCTATCTTCCTTTTTGTCCGGGACACTCGGGGTCCCCCCGAGGCCCTTTGCCTCACATTATGAGACCATCATTCTTTAAGGTAAATGTTCTTAACCTACAGTCCACAGTGCTACCCCTCCAAGAGATCTGTGGATAGATTTCAGGGGGTCTGTGAACCTGGATAAGAAAAAGTAAACAAATCACAGCTTTATTTTCACTAGCCTCCAACTGAAATGTAGCAGTTCCTTTAGTTATTTAAAAACAGCATTCTGGGAAGGGGTCCATGGGCTTCACCAGGCTACCAAAGGCATCCATGACACAAAAAAAGTTTGTTTACGTTTGTTTTTAAAAACCCTCCAAGTGCAAAAAGACAAGGGAGGGACTCTTGTCCATTTTTCACAGGCCCCCCCAGAATGTAACAACGTGAGTTTGATCATGGTCATTTCAGCACTAGGATCAGCCCCATTAAATCCCTGGTTCAGGACCTAATGCGCGGTTAATGTGTTCCCTGATTTTTAAAAGACAGCCAGCTTGACAGAGGTCAAGGTGCCCAGGGGGGCCTGAACCAGCTCCAGGCCTGATCACTTCCTGCTCTCAGGCTCCATTTCCTCGATGGATCCCAGGGACACAATTACTTCCAGCTGCCTTCCTTTCTCTTCATTCCCCCAAGACAAAGGCAGCCCATTCTAAAGAGCCCCTTGCTGCTGGGGGTTCCCCTGCCTCCCCAGCTGTCCATCAGAAGTGGACGCTTTTTCCCTAAGTGCCTCCCCTTCCCACCAGAGTCTAACCAGGAGGGCCTTGCATTGGGTGCACAAAGCCAGAGGGCACATCCATTATCCCAAACGTGACACGCCTTTAGTGTGGAAGGGGCTCCCTTTTACATTCTTGTCTCTGCACAAAGCGAGCTAGTTATGCTCCTGACTCCTACTCTACATCTGCAGAAACAACCTTGAGTTCTGGAAGTGAAAAGACCCCAAATAACTGTGCCCCTTCCGTGAAAAGGACCCTCCCTTCTCACCATCCTGCTCTTGGGTCTCAGGTCCCTTGTTTCCGGGCTGCTCTTGGCCACCTCCAAGCACATCTCTGAAAGATGCCAACTCAACGCTTTTGAAAATGTTCTTCCCTATGGCTCCTGTGTCGTGGGAAATCAGGAGCGTGGAAACACTGGCCTCAAAGGGACACTCTCCCTCTCCTGAAATGATCGGGAGCTGAGGTGATGCTTGGCATGGGGAAGGCTCCTGAGGCCAAGTTCTAGCTCCACCCCTCACAAGCTGGGCCCACACCTCTGAGCCTCAGTGTCCTCAACTGTTAAATGAAGGTTTTGCTACTGTGCTCTCCATTTCATAGCACTGTGGGGAGAGACAGGTGAAACAAGGTGCTCTGGATGCTGTAGAGCAATGCACAGGTGCGACTTACATCAGTGGTAATAACAGCGTCCAGTGACTTAAGTTTGCAAAGAGCTTTACAAAGAATATTCCATTTGATCCTCACAACAATCCTGGGAGGTGGGTGCTATTACTACGCCCATTTTATGTATGAGGAAACTGATGCACAGAAAAGTTAAGTGACTTTCCCAGGGTCACAGGGCTAGTCGGTGTCTAAGGCCAGTACTCTGTTTCAAGGGGTGCTCTGAGAAGCCTGATCTCTTCTCCGCCCTTTGGGGCCTCCTCGCTGACGTCTGACTCAAAGGTTTCGACTCTCCCTGGGAGTCATGTTCTCCGTGTGGCACTGCCACTCCAAATGCCAGGTATCCCCAAACTGAAACCCCCAGATGTTCAAGGGCATGGGAAAAGAGGTGCTCACAAGAGAAAGTAAGCCTGTGGAGGGCTGAGAAGGCGTGAAGGCGTGCGCTTGCTTCTTGTCCTTACACCTCTCTTAGCACATAATGCATGCCTTGTACATAGTAGGGACTTAATAAATGCTTGGTTTTGAGATGAGATCGAGGGTATAGTTATAGGGGACTGGAATGCTAAAGTAGGACATCAGAAGATGACTGGAGGAACAGACAAGTATGGCCTTGGAGCACAACATGAAGCAGGGCAGAGATAACTCACGGTCATGGCCAACACCCAGAAGGCAACTCTACACATGGACGTCACCAGATGGCCAATACAGACATCAGACTGACTCTACACCTTGCAGCCAATGGTCAGCCAGAGCAAGACGGGAGCTGACTGTGGCTCAGATCACGAGCTACCTACTGCCAAATTCAGACTTCAACTGATACAGGGAAAACCATATAGGTATAACCTAAATAACATCCTTTATTAATGTGAAGCAATGGTGATGAATAGATATAAGGAATTAGATCTGGTAGATATAGTACCTGAAGAACTATGGACAGAGATTCACAATATTGTACAAAAGTTAACAACAAAAACATCCCAAAGAAAAAGAAGAGCAAGAAAGCAGAATGGCATCTGATGAGGCTTTACAAATAGCTAAGGAAAGAAGGAAAAGAAAGGGAAGGATATATCCAACTGAACGGAGAATTTCAGAGAATAGCAAGGAGAAATAAGAAGATTTTCTTAAGTGAGCAATGTGAAGAAACAGAATAAAACAACAGAGGGGGTAAGACAGGAGTTTTCCAAGAAAATTAGAGATATCAAGGAAAAGTTTCAAGCAAAAATGGTCATGAGAAAAAAAGACCAAAATGGTAGGGATTTAACAGAAGCAAAAGAGATTAAGAAGAGGTGGCAAAAATACACACACACACACACACACACACACACAAACTGTACAAGAAAGATCTTCACATCACTGATAACCACAATGAAGGGGTTATTGATCTAGAGCTAGAAGTCCTGGAGAATGAAGTCAAATGGGTCTTAGGAAGCATTTCACACACCAGCAAGGTCATGTGTAAGATTCTACAAGCTAGGCTTCAGCAATGTGGGAACTGAGAATTACTAGAAGAGCAGGCTGGTTTTCAAAGAGGTGGAGGAACGAGAGACCAAATTGCCAACATCTGCTGGATTATGGAAAAAGCAACAGAGTTCCAGATAAAAACATCTACTCCTGCTTCATTGATTACACTAAGGCCTTTGATGGTGTGGATCACAACAAAATGTGATACATCCTCAAAGAGAAGGGAATACCAGATCATCTTTGTCTCCTGAGGAACCTGTATGTGGGCCAAGAAGCAACAGTTTGAACCGAACATGGAACAATTGATTGGTTTAAGATTGGAAAGGGAGTATGATAAGTCTGTATATTGTCATCTTAGTTATTTAGCTTATATTCAGATTACCTCATGCAAAATATAGGCTGGATGAATCAAAAGCCAGAATTAAGCTTGCCAGGAGAAATATCAACAATCTCAGATATGCAGATGATACCACTCTGGTGGCAGGAAGTAAAGAGGAATTAAGAAGTCTCTTAATGAGGGTGAAAGAAGAGAGTGTCAAAGCTGGCTTGAAGCTTAACATTAAAAACACTATGATCTTGGCAACTGGTTCCTTCATTTCCTGGCAAACAGAGGGAGGAGACATGGAAGCATCGTCGGATTTTCTATTTTTGTGCTTAAAGATCACTGCAGTCAGCCACTGCAGCCATGAGATTAAAGAAGCCTTGCTCCTTGGAAGGAAACCTGGACAGCATACCAAAAATCAGAGCTGTCACCTTGCTAACAAAGGTCCATATAGGCAAAGCTAGGACTTTTTCCAGCAGTAACGAATGGTGGTGAGAGTTGGACTTCTAAGGAAAGCTGAGTGGTGCAGAATAGGTACTTTTGAATTGTGGGCCTAGATAAGACTTTTGAGAGTCTCTTGGACAGCAAGGAGTTCAAATAGTTTAAAGAAATTAATGTTTAAAGAAATTAATCCAGGCTGTTCACTGGAAAGTCAAATACTAAAGCTGAAGCTTAAATACTTTGGCTACATAATGAGAAGATGGGACTCAGTGGAAAAGATTTCGATGTTGGGAAAGATGGAAGGCAAAGGGAGAAGTGGACGGCAGAGGATGAGGTGCACAGAGTGTCATGGAAACAACAGACATGACCTCAGAGAGACTTCAAGAGATGTTGGAGGACAGAAGGGCCTAGCATGTCATGGTCCAGGGAGGTCATGAAGAGTCAGACATGACTGAACGACAGACCAACAAAAAAAACTAGTAGACAAATGGGCACTCTGTAAACATGAAAAAGAGATATCGTCAGCAACTTTGGAGAAAAGACTTTCATGTGAGCGATAAAGTCACAAGCCAGACTGGAAAGGGTTGAGGAGTGAGTGAGAGGAGAGGAAGCAGAGGCCGTGAGATGCAGACAATTCCTTCCAGTTTAGCTGAGAAAGGCAAGGAAGATCTCAGTTGGGAGCCTAAGGTGAGGCAGGGCCTAGGGAAGTTTGTTAAGGATGGAGGAGGTGGGGATGTTTGAAGGCAATACAGAATGAACAAATAACAGGGAGAGGTTGTAGATTTGAGAGGGTGAAGAGGGGAGAGGATGTGATGTTGGAAGAGAGGGGCAGGAGAGGATCAAGTGCACGGGTAGGGAATGTGGCTTTGGCAAGGGGAAGGGCCTACTTTGTCAAAGACCTGGGGTGCAGTAGGAGGAAGAGGAAAGAGTGGGGGATGAAATCAAGGGGGGGGTTGAGATTAAGAAAATGGGAGGAATGAGTTCCCAAATGGCCCCAATTTTCAGAGTAAAGTAGGAGGCAGGGTCTTAAGCTCAGAGACAAGAGGGGAGGGAATGAAGGGGGCCAGAGGAGGGAAGAGAAGGTTTAGAATAGCTTCTGGGGGTAGTGAGTTAGAGAAATGACCAAGGAGGCATAAAAGGGCTGCCTTGCTGCAGTGAGGGCCCAGTTGAGGTTGCGCAACATGAATTGGTAACATACCCTCCAGCAAGGTTGAGAGACCTACAGTTTTATTTAGCCACTCATGAACAACAGCACAGAAGGTAGATGGTGGAAGTGATCCATGGATGAGAAGAGTAGATATAGGACATGGGGGTGAGAAGAGGGTGGAGGAGTGGAATGGTCATGACCAGAGAGGGAGAGATGTGAAACCACAGCAGAGATAATGTCTTGGGAAAATGCTGAGAGTCTCAATGAGGGTGAAGTAAGCACAGGGACAGGAAGAATGCTAGAAGCTTAGGATCAGATAGGAAAATGCCAGTTTCTAATTGGCAAAGTAGGAGCACTATGAGTAATGGTGAGTGAGATCCAGTGTGTGACCAACCTTGGTGAGGTGGAGGTAGGTTCTGAGATTTAAGAAAGCTGAGGAAATGGGAAGTGAGGGGATTTAGGGGAGCATCTTTTGAGGATGTAAAAGCCCAGAATAAGGCCAGGAGCTGGAGAGGAGAGGAAGATGGTGATCCAGGAGCTGAACACCTTGAGAAAGGCAGGAGAGTGACCTGGGAGGGAGAGGGACAGCTGATATATTACGGCCACCATGACTGCGATGGGATGGAACATTCTGATTAAATGGACCTCGAAGGAAAAAAACAAACATCTGAGCAAAGTGATTAAAGGAAAATGTTGAAATGACAGTGAGCAAGATCAGCCAACCAGTCACCGGCCTCCATTTCATAAATCCAGTGGTTGGAGGAGATGAATTGTGTGCCCTCTCACTTTAGAGATGAGGAAGCCAAGGCCCAGGGAGGGTAAGGACCTGCCCAAATTGGCCAACTGAGAGCCTAAAATCCTTTGTGAGAGCCTTCTTAGGGTTTGGTTTCCCACAAAATGAGGTCATGCTTGCTAACAATAGTCAGCCCCAACACCCCTTCCATGAATTTTAAGTGGTGACTAAACTTGGCCAAACATACTCTCCTAGACCCAGCCCTCCACCCACCCCTGTTCTTAGGGGATGGGCCCTCAAACCAGGGATGGAGGTGACAGTAGCTTCTCAGGGGAGACTCCAAATCTGTGCCCCACGTGTTTGGGCATGTTGAGGCTTGTCAGACCCCAAACTTTCACTGATGGTCCTCAGGCCAAAGGTTCCAGGTGCACTTCCCAGTAACCACATGTTACATCAGCATGTCACATCCCCAGTGATAAATAGACCCCTTTCAAAGTGCTGACAAGGTACTTGCTGGGATATGGTGACAGACCTTTTGCCTCTTCTTCCTGGCCCCAGAGCTAAAAATCTCACTGAAGGAATCAGGTCAAACAGGAAGCCCCTGGGCTGTGGTTTAAACAATTCAGGCTCAGCGCTTTGGGCCCGAAAGACCAGAAAAAAGGAGCAGAAAGCATGTGAGAGGCTTGCCTTGAGCCTGGGCAGAGTCAGAGACTGAGAAAGGAAATGCTGAATAAATAACAGCTCCCTCCCAGGCTTCTGCCCTGGCCCCCAAAAGATGCCAACAGGAGGAGCCCCGAAGAAATAGACAGAATGAAAGATGCACAGTGAGCAAGGAAAGGAGAAAAGGGCCCAATGCTGAGCCACAGACCCATGCCAGGGCTCAGGGGGATGGGGCAAACCAGGCAATATTTTTAGAAAGGGAAAAATGATTTCACAGAAGAAATTTGACTATCGATGGCGGCACCCTCACCTTAGCTTTGCTCATCGTGTCCCCAGCTCAGCCTCTCTGACCACCTCCAGCACCCGCAAGGGAAACTGCCCACAGATACAATGGAAATGATTGAGCCAGAAGGGCCCACATACCCAGAGAGCAGCAGCCTGCCCTGAAGCTTCAGATCAGCCGCACAGTCTTCTGAGCGACAATTCCTCTCAAAAACGGTCTGCAAAGAGAAAAAGGCAAACAAATAAATCAGTGGGTAAATGAATTAACAGATAGTGATGGAGAAAGTGCGGGAGCCGGACCCTGCTGACTGCAGACCTGAGTGCCTGTGAGACCCTGGCTAAGTCACTTAGCCTCTGGCCCCCTCAGTTCCATCACCTGAAAACGGGATAATAGGAAGACCCACCAGGGCTGTTGTGAGGCTCAAATGAGGCGACAAGGCCAGGGCTCTGCAAACTCTATCAACACTTAATGCTGGTTATCATTACTGCTCTTGTGTTGTCAATGCTGACTACTGTAGCTGACATTCAGATGGTGCTACAAGGCTGGCAGAATGCTCTGCATGTCAACTTGGAAGGAAGGAGGGAGGGAGGGAGGGAGGGAGAAGGGGAGGGAGGGAGGGAAAGAGGAAGGAAGGGAGAGGGAGGGAGGGAGGGAGGAAGGAACAGAGGAAGGGAGGAAGGAAGGGGGAGAGAGGGAGGAAGGAAAGAAGAAAGGAAGGGAGGGAGGGAGGAAGGAAGGAAGGAAGGGAGGAAGGGAGGAAGAAAGGAAGGAAGGAAAATAGGAAGGAAGGAAGGAAGGAAGGAAGGAAGGAAGGAAGGAAGGAAGGTGAGATAGAAGAATTGTATCATTCTATCCAAGTTCTCTCTCTGTCTCTCTCTGTGTATCTCTCTCTGTCTCTGTCTCTGTCTCTCTCTCTCCAAAAACATATTCTATCTGTGATCCAAAGTGGCCTCGTATTAGATGTACAGCATGATATTCAGGGGATCTTGGATCAAAAGGAAGAAGAATCTCAGAATCCATCTTATCTCTCATTTTACAGATGAGGAAACTGTAAAAAACTGATCCAAAGTCACCCAGCAGCAAAATGGCGGAGCTGGGATTTAAACCCAGGTCATGTGACTCCAAATTCAGCTCTTCCCACTTGACTACGTGGAATCATTTTGGTTTTTTTGTGTTGTAGACCCCTTGGGCATGTGGAGAAATCTAGTGATCCCTTCTTAGAATCATATTCTTTTTTTAATTCTTTTTTTGGGGAGGAGCAATTGGGATTAAGTGACTTGCCCAATGTCACATGGCTAATAGTATTAAATGTCTGAGGTCGCATTTGAACTCAGGTCCTCCAGACTCCAGGGCCAGTGCTCTATTCACTGCACCACCTAGCCACCCCTAGAATTACATTCTTAAATGCATAAAAAAAAATACATAGGATTACAAAGAGAATCAATTAAGTAAAAATATAGTTATCAAAATATCTTTAAAACAAGCCCATGAGGCTTAGCTTCAGGACCCCTGGTCTGCCCCAGCTTCTTCCTTCCTAGATGAGAAGACTGGAAGCGAGAGACCCAGGATCTCACCACTGACAGTTATGAGCTTATGCGATCCAGTGTAAGCAACTTAACCACCCTCTGCCTTGGTTTCCTCATCTGTAAAATGGGGTTCATAAGTGCTCTAAGCTCACAGTGTTTTGTGAGGACCCAATGTGTCCAAAATACTTCGCCAACCTGAAAGTACCATAGAAACATGAGTTATTACCACATTGCTTCTGGGCACTGACACCCCCCCCCCCACACACACACACACCCCCATTCCCCTCCTCCTTTCACAAAAGAAAATGTCGCCAGGATCAGGAGGTTTCTAAATCATGCCAAACCAGCTGATGGCCCAGAGCCTGAAAGCTTCTCTGGTGTACCAAGGGTGCCCGAGATGTACAGAAGTCCATGAAAACAAGGACTCGAGGCTGGAAGGAATTATTCACAAAAACAGCTTGAATCTCAAGAAAAACAACTTAATTTGGGTTGGATTTAAGTTTGAGGAGCAGGGGGCTTTTCTGGGAAATCTACCTCTCCTGAACAGAGGCACGTCTGCCATCTCTTCTAATGCTATTTATACTGTATTAAGTCGCTTTTTGGTCATTTTTTTCCATGTAGGATGGTCCAAGTCTGATTTTTAGAATGCCAAACAAGTGAGCCTAGCAAACTCTCCGGTCTCCTGGCAGTCTCGAGGTTAAGGCAAACAGAGCCGGCATTGACACAGCCCCTGTGGAAATTCCTTGTCCTGTGCCACATTTCCAAAAAGTCACAATATGTCCTGGCCAACATTCCCCTTCTTGATCAGGAAGGGAAGAAATTATAGCCGTCCTGGGCAAAGAGCACGGGTTTGCATGTTCCCCTGAATGCTCGCAGCCTAGGGAAGAGCCAAGCTTCTAGATTTCAGAATTGTCTGCCATCTTGGTCAAGGAGAAACTAAGGGGAAAGGAATTGGAAGCTTCATCCTACATATTTGGGCTGTGTATAAGGGAGTGACAGGATCGATCAGAAGGGATTACAAGTATGAGAGGGGGCTAGAAACCTTTCCTCACCAGTCCTTCCGGTCAAGAATACAGTTGATATCGAATATTTTTTTTCTTTTCTTCTTTGTAAGAAGAAAAGAGTGCTGGGCCTGGAATCCAGACGACCTGAATTCAAATTTGACCTCAGACACTTCCTAGCTGTGTGACCCTGGGCAAGTCACTTAACCCTGCTTGCCTTGGTTTCTTCATCTGTAAAATGAGCTAGAGAAGGGAATGACAAACCCATTCAGTATCTCTGCCAAGTAGATAGGGTCACGAAGAGTCAGACACAGCTCTTTCCAGCACGGCAGCATGGTCCGCACGGCCACGGAGTGCTGGGAGGAACCTCATGGGGCCATCCAGCCCAATCCCCTCCCTTTACAAATGAAGATCCTCAGCTACTTAGACCTTCACAAAACTCTGTGAGTGAGGTGCTCTTGTGATCCCCATTTCACAGATAAGAAAATCAAGGCAAAGAGTGGTCAAGCTGCTTGATCTGGGTCACAGAAACTAAGGCTCAGAGAGGGGCAGTGACTCAATCGGGGTCAGAATCATACTCAAACCCAGGCCTTCGGAAGCTCTTGGAATGCTAGGTGACCCAGTGCTCTTTCCACCAGGTAGTACAGTGAATAGAGGGCTGACCCTGAAGTCAGGGAGTCTTGAGTTCAAATCCTACTTCGGACCTGAGCAAGTCACAGCCTCCTAATTTACAAGATGGGGCCGACACTACGAAGTGCATCTCTTGGCACCACTGAGATGAAATGAGGTGGCACATGGAGGCCAGTGCAAACTTTGGAGCATGGTGAGCTTTTTCGAGGTGATTACTATTGCTGCTGTTAGGCCCCGGAGTAGGAGGCTCCAGAAGGAGACTGGGGGGCTTTGGCCTCCAGAGTGGCTCTGCAGGCAGGCACACACCCTAACGCAGCTGGCACCATCAATCAACACACACTTAGTGAGCGCCTACTACATGCCTTTGGCCTTCACATTCTCCATTCCAGCACAAAGTTCACCCATGAAGAATTCTTCCTTTAAGCCTCCTTTCACGTGTTTGAGGCACCCTGCTCACAAAAAGGGATCCTGCCCCCCAGGCCAGGCCAATCCCTGCCATCCAGCTGGCCCATACCACCCGTCATTCATTCTAAATTCCTTCACCTAATGAAAACGAGCCAAGGGCACCAAGAACAACTGGGCTGGAAAAACCCGCCGTGCCATCCACATTATACGCACCAGCTAAAATTGAGCCCAAAGGACAAGCCCTGACTAGCTGTGTGACCTTGGACCAATCATCTTCTCTCTTAGAGACTTCTCATCTGAAAATGGGGGAGGAAGAGGAGGAGGAGGACAGACTTCACTGACTGAGTGATAAATGGAAGCTCTGCTCTTGACTTTGGCATGTCTCACTCTGTAATTTTCCAGAAATAACTTGTTTTCCTCTCGAGGCCATTTCTCCATTTGTAAAATAGAGGTAACAACATCTGAAGGAATTGTTTTGTTAACAGCAGATCACAGCATCACAATCCAGAACTGAAAGCGCTTTAGAGATCCCCTGGGCCAATCCCCTCCTTCTACAGATGGGGGAACTGAAGCCAAAGAGGTCCAGCAACTTCCCCAAATTCTTCCACAGAATAAATAGCAGTTGTGAGATTTGAACTCAGGTCCTTCCAAGTCCTGCAGCCTTTCTACTATACCATTTATGCTTTGAGATCTGGGGAAAATTCAATCCTATTGAATTCAACAAACATCTATCAAATGGAAGAGTTTCTGCCTTCAAGGGGCTTACCTCCTACTAAAAGAAGAGTGTCAGGGGGCGCCACAGCGCACTGAGCGCTGGTCTTAGAGTCAGGAAGACTCATCTTCAGGAGTTCAAATCGGGCCTGAGACACTTACTAGCCGCGTGACCCTGGGCAAGTCACTTAACACTGTTTCCTTCAGTTTCTTGTAAAATGAGTGGGAGAAGGAAATGGCAAACCACAACTGTATCTTAGCCAAGAAAACCGCAAACAGGATCACAAAGAATCTGACGTGACTAAACAACAAAGAAGCCAATGCTATTGATACTGTTTCTGTTCTTAAATTGAAATCTGGGAGGGGGGGAGGGGAGGAATACCACAAGCAGCTTTTATTAGCGATGAGAATCCACCAACTAACAGGGAAGCAACGTGATAGAAATAGCTCAGGGAGGGCCAGACAAGGGAGACGAGGGAATCAGCGGGAACACTCCCCTTTGCCCCCATGAAATGCCCCCATTTTGACTCCCCCCAACAGTCATTTCAACTTCATTAGAGCATCTGTGTTCCTATGCAACAAGGACTCCACTTCCAAGGTTTAGTGCACAGTCTGCCATTAGCAAAAACATTCAGCAGGTCTGGGGGACAGAACCAGCAGCCAAAAAGTTATTAACAGGTTGAAACAATGGGCTGAACTGCCCGAGATACCAAATACCGATAAAAGTAAAGTTCCCCTTGGGTTCAAAAAATCAACCTCACCAATACAGAATGGGGAAATTTGGCTGATAAATAATCGCCACTAAAAAGTCTTCCTGCCTTCCTGCCTGTCTTCCTCCCTCCCTTTCTTCCTTCCTCTTGACAAGTACCATCATTGCTGCAAGAAGGTCCAAACAACATCCCTGTGATAAAGCAGCTAGCCACGTTCTCCAGGCCGGCCTTGACAAAGGACGATGGGGTTGTATGCTCAGACAATGGCATTCATGGACATCTAAAGCTAGATTCTGAAAATAATAGCAATAATAATAATAATAATAATAAATACCCTGATGGATCCATTCAGCATGAGACTGATAGATAATGCATTGGCAGGGTACAGTAGAAAGAACCTCAGCTCTGGAGTCCGAGGGCCTGAGTTCAAATCTTGTTTATTACCTGTGTGACCTTGAGCAGGTCACTTCACCTCCTTAGACTTCAGGTTCCCCATCTGGAAAATGAAGGGGTTTTGACTCAATTTGTCTATTGCTTTGGGCAAATTTCTGCACTGCTAGTTATCTTGGTTCCTTTCTCTTTTCTTTTTACAGGACAACAAAGATCTCTAAGGTTTCTTCCAGCCATATGGTCCTAAATCATGGCTCTGACAAGTAATTTAGTGACACTTAACTTATTAGGGCTTTAGTTCTCTTATGGAAAATACTACATTTGAAGTCAAAGTCTCTCTTTCTTTCCCATTTTCTCTCTGCCTCTCCCCCGTCTCTCTCTTTCTCAATCTCTTTTTCTCTCTTTCTCCTTCTGTTTCTCTCTCTCTCTTGCCAAACTGGATGGCCCAACGGCTTCTCAATGTGTCCAAACAGGATTCACTGCATTCCCCCCTACATCCTCCCTTTCCCAAGATGTTGAGGGTCCTACCATCTTCCCAATCATCCAGATTTGCAGGCTAAGTGTAATCCTGGACTCCTCACTCTTCCTCATCTTCCACATCCAATCTGCTGCTAAGGACTGACATGTTGACCTGCTCGGCATCTTTTGCATACATCCCCTTTTCTCACTCACACACCCCCAACTATGGTGGAGACTCTCATCACCCCTCACCTGGACTCTGGCAATTGCCTCTTCACTGGTCTGCCTGCCTCAGGCTTCTCTCCACTCCACTCCATCCCCTACACTTGCCCTTCTCAACAGAGAGCGATTACACATCTACCAAATTCTTTCCTCACAACATTCCTGTGAGGGAAGTAACAGAAGCATAACCATCCCCATTTTCCAGATGAGGAAACAGATGCAGAAAAGCGAGGGGGGGCAAAGAGATTCAGACAGCTAGTTAGTGCCAAAGCTGAGACTCAAACTCCAGTCTTCTGGCTCCAAGAACTTCCAGAGCCACATCAGATGTGGTTCTCCTCAGAGAGACAACCACTGACTGGCAGAATCTCTGAAACTTTCCTGGGCTCCAGGAAAACGAAAGCTGACCTCAGGAGAGGCTGTCTGTTCATTTCTCATGAGAAGTTCAAGGGGACCACTGTGCTCTCTGTCGAGAAAAGGCAAAGACCCACCCCCGACCTCATCCCTCTGGTCAGAGATCCAGAACAGTCACTTCCCCTCTTTACCCTACAGCCTCAAGTTTTCCCTGAATTGACAATTTTCTCCTGCAAAGCTCTTTTTTCCCTTAAGTTTCTATATTACTCATTTTCAAAACACCCAGCTGATGTCTGGCTGACACTATTCTCTATGTGATTCACTGACCAAAAAAAGAACCCCACTAAGATAAAGTAGCGTGCCATTCTGTAGCGGGGCCAACAGTGATAGCTAGGCTTGGCTGGCCCATTTGGTACTGGCCACCACGCTAATGCCATTCAATAAACTCCTGAGAACATGAAGACGCACAACAAACAGCTTAAGTCCAGCCCAAGGACCAGCAGCCTCTGATTTGCCAAAATTTAGTTTCCTGGGGCAAGGATGGGTCCCCCAGTCACTGGGACATCTGCTTTTCCCATGCCAGTCTGAACCTGTCCCAGCAAATCTTCTTTCCCACTCTACATCCAAGGAATCCCAGCTTAATCCATCTGTAATCCTCAAAAATGGATCAGGTTTCTTGCCTTTGGAGGGCATGGAGGCAGGGAAGGCTGCTCCCTGGGCTGGGTTGTTGGTTTGTTTTGGGATGGTTCTTTTTTTCCAGATTCCTTGGCCCACCATGTGCCTTGTTTATGGAGCCTATAAGGAGGGCCACTCCCAGGCCAAGGCCACAATCAGATGGGAGTGGGACCAATGCCTTTTTAAAATCATCCCCTAGCAGCAGGACAAGGGAATGGTGTATGACACACCTCAGTATTCTAGGCTTAGCACTGGAAGGAGCCTGTCTCGGATTGCATGATGAAGAGATCATTGCTGCCCTGGGAGGAAAAGAGGAAGCAGATGCCAGACTGCACTGGGGAAAGGAACAAGTGAGGGGGTAAACAGAGGCAAGGAGAAGATCCAGAGGAATCACTCAAAATGGAGGAGGCAAGAAGGGAGATGATCCTGTAAAAAGATGCAGACTTCAGGAAGGCTTAGAGGCTTTTTTTCTTTTTTAAGGACAGGAGAGACCTTAATAGTTTGTGCACTGCAGTGTACAGAACACTGAATCTGGAGTCAGGAAGAGCTGGGCTCAGACCCTGCCTCAGATCCTTCTGTACTCTGTGACCCTCAGCAAATCACTTAACCTCTCTAGTCCTCAGTTACTTCCTCTATATATTTCGGGGATGGGGTTCAAGGGCCCTTCTGGCTCTAATCTGTGGTCCTATGATATACTGAAGATGAGTGAGAAATAATTGATGGTCAAAGACCTAAAGATGGCAGCTGGGGCTGAGACAAAAACACAAGAAGAAGGGCCAGCCTTAATAAGAGACCCACACCCTCTGAATCTGAGGTGGAGGGGGGGGCCTTCCAGGGACCACCCCTTGGAAGACCTAATTCCTTCAGTTTTCAAGTTCCCACCTTGGGGCTGAGTTGGCCTGAATGGCGAAAGCGCACCAAATCATAAACTTCACCATATGGAGCCAGGCCAGATGGTGGAAAGCAGGCTTTACACCCCCTGCACCCTGGCCATCAATCTGTCACCCACCGAGCTGCTCAGTGCTTTCCCACCTAAATCCCTTCGACTGACCCCCAGCTTTCTACCTCTTCCTCTGAAAGCCATAATCAAGTCAATGTTATCACAACTTCCAGAGAGGACTGGTTTAGAGGATGAAAAAGGATTGGTTTGGGGGATAAAAGGCTCCTTCCTCACTGGTGTATGAAGCCAGGAGCATTAATAAAGAATAGGAGGACCCCCACTGTCTGAAAAATAAAGCTAACTGAGGTTCTTGGGGACCAGCAAAATTACATCAATTTCGGTGTTTCAAAGATGTGTGGTGAAAGGCTCTCTTTGCCTTTGGAAACATAATCTTGGAGGATGTGTGTCACCTGCTGCACAACCCCTTGGTGATAAGCCTCTCTGAGCCCAGGTGGCCTGACTGCAAGGCAACAGATGGGCCCCTAACTCAGTCTTTCCCTACTGGTAGTTAGAGCTTCCACACCCTGACGAGTTCTCAGAGCAGGGCTTTAGAGGAGACTGGAAAAATCATCCGTTCAGAATCCAACACCATCATCAAAGTCTGCTTATATCAGTCCATATGTGGACATAGTTTCTCCCTCAGTCTCCTTTGTGGAGGCAGGGTCCATATCTAACCCGCTCACACATGTGTTCCTGCCTCAGGACTGTCCTCAGCCCTCTCTCTCTCTCTCTCCACAGTTCATGTCTTAGGGATCTCCTCGGTTACCACAGATTTGATTATCACCTTTACACAGATGACTCCCCAATCCACATACCCAATGCTTCTCTCTCTTGAGTTCCATCCCAGCATCTCAGGTTGCCTACTGAGCATCTCTACCAGAATGCCCCGTAGGCAGCTTAAATTCAGTATGCCCAAAATAGAACCCACAATCATTCTCCTTCCACCCACTCCTCCTGGCTTCCATATTTATTTCAAAGGCAATCTCATTCTTCTAGTCACCCCAGCATGTGACCTAGAAGCCATTCATGACTCTTCATTCTCACCACACACACTCCAGACTTCATCATTTGTCAAATTTTATTGGGTTTATCTACCCAATATGCCTTGCATCCATCCCCTTCTCCCCAACACCACCAACAGAGTCCAGTCCCTGATCATCTCTTGCCTGAACTGTTGCAATGCTCTCCTATCTGGTCTCCCTGTCCCAAGATACTTCTCTCTCCAATCTCTCCTCTATAAAACTTCCAAATTGATCTACGCAAAGCACAGGTCAGACTATGTCACCACCCTGCTAAGAAACTCACTGGCCCTTTATTATACCCAGGACAAAATACAAACTCTCTGTTTGGCATTAAAAGACTTTCACAATTTGGCCCAAGAGTATCTACCCAAGTACTTCTTGGATAAATCAGGAGCAGAATCTGTTGTCTTTGGTTATTCATGAAATAATTCTGTGGTCATTTCAATGACATTTTCATACAAAACCATCACAAAAGAGTCATAAAAGGAAAACGAAACCAACAAGTGAGAAAAATCTGCCAAGTTTAAGCAAATAAATAGAAATGAAACAATATTTAACTAAAAGTGGATGGTCAAGAATCTTGGAATCTGCACAGATGAGAAGTCTTCTTTCTCCAAGCACAGCCTAGATTCTACTCAATAAGTTTTTGATTAATCAGATCAAAGATTAATCAGTCTGAGACACTCAAATGAGGTTAGGGATCCATCTTGCTGGGAAAAATGATTAAATCATAAGCCAGTCAATGAACATTTATCAAGTACCTCCTACGTTCCAGGCACTGTGTTAGCACCAGGGATACAAACCATGGCCAAAAACCAGCCCTTGCATCAAGTGTATCACATTTGAATTTCTAGACCACCACAAGATGGTTCAGAAAACCCTCCCTTCTCCTTTGGTGCCAGGACTCATCAAGCTTGCTTTCCTTTCCTTCTCCCATCCCCACTCAACCCCCTTCCCTCCAGCCATCTCTTTAAATTTTACATTAGGCATGAAAACAAGGCTTTGAGCTAGACACGACTGCACTTTTAAGTTAGCTGGGATGCTCTACAGGTAAAGCAGTCCCTAATGATCATTTGGGACACACAGTTGTGTAGGGTTTGTTTTTTTTTTCTCCCTTGAGCATGGAAATTACATCCTTAAATAAGAAGGCATACAGGGATCTGAGGATGAAGTAGGGAAACAGATGGTGATTGCTTTTTAGTGGAATGGAGGCTCAGTCTATCATTTTGGAATCTTTGAAAATTAAGATCAAAGGAAAATGGCTTTCTTCCTTCTACTTTCCACTTCTGACACTTTTCACTGTTTGGGAAAATGACAAAGGAATTCATCTTGGCACAGCTGGTGAAAATTGTCTAACTGCGGATGGGCAGCAACAAATGTCAAACAACATTTGTAGGCACTGTCCGGAGCTCCCTCGCTTTGACCAGGCCTCTTGGAGAGACTTTGCATCGCTCCCGGCGCAGGGCAGCTACAACAGAACCACCAGGCTCCTGGGCTAGAAGTTCACCAGCCAACAAAGCCCCGTCAAGAAAGCACGGTGTCTTTCATAATCCTAGTTACACTCGTTGGTAAGTCCAGTGACTAGTTCACCATAACTAGAACCTGCTCCGTCCTCATCTTCTCCTGCTTTCTTGGCTTCCTCCCAGTCTCAGCTGAAGGCCCACCTTCTACAATTCCTGTGCCTTCCCTATGTTAATTATCTCCAATTGGCCCTGTCTATATCTTGGGCAGCTAGGTGGCACAGTGGATAGAGCACTGGGCCCGGAGGCAGGAAAACTCATCTTCCTGAGTTCAAATCTGACCTCAGACACCTACTAGTTGTGTAACTCTGAACAAGTCATTCTAGCCTGATTGCCTCAGTTCCTCATCTATAAAATGAGCTGCAGGAAGAAATAGCAAAGTACTCCAATATCTCTACCAAGAAAACCTCAAACTTCAGAGAAACCTGGAAAGACTCATATGAACTGATGCTGAGTGAAGGGAGCAGAACCAGGAGAACACTGTGCACAGTATCAGCCACAGGGTGTGAGGACTGATTTTGATAGACTCAGCCCTTCTCAGCAATGCGAAGACCCAAAACAATTCCAAAGGACACACAGCAGAAAATGCCAGCCACATCCAGAGAAAGAACTATGGAGTCAGAATGTAGAACGAAGCAGACTATGTTCCTTTTTGTTCTGTTTTATGTTGTTGGGAGTTTTTTCTCTCTTTCTTATGGTTTTTCCCATTTCTTATAATTCTTCTGCATAACATGATTAATGTGAAAATGTATTTAATAGAAATATATGTGTAGAGCCCATATGAGATTGCAAACTATCTTGGGGAGGGATGGGAAGAAAATTAAAACTAATGGAAGAGAATGCTGAAAAATAAGTGATTTAATTTTAAAAATAAAAGAAAACCTCAAAAAATGGGGTCATGGAGAGTCAAACACAATTGAAAAACAACTTACCAACATATCTTGGATATTCATAATTGTTTGCATGGCGTCCTCTCTATTATACTTTGAGCTCCTCAAAGACAGAGACTGCTTTTTGCCTTTCTTTTAACCCCAAGGATTAGCAATAGTGGGCAATATACAAATGTTTATGGACTGACTGACTAGTATACAGTAAGAGCTTAAGAAATGCTTATTGACTTGACTTCACAGCACTTTACTTCCTCCAGATAAATAACCAGATTCTCTTTGGATTCTCTCTGAAAACCCACCCATTCATTAGCATTCTGATTCATTCAAAACTCTTTCCTATAAAAAGTCATAGGACATCTTATACAATGTGAAAGTGGAAGCAATGAAGAGACTGGGCAGGGAAGTGAGCTGGGAATGGGAAAGACGAGAGAAGAGCAGGGGACCTTTTAAGGGATGAGAACAGGGTGGGCCGGCCAGTGTTTAATAATAACTGGTCATCTAGGAGGGGACAGGAAATGTATGCATAATGCACCTTTAAGTTTAATCTTCATTCTGAATATTTCCTTCAAAACTTTCTTAAGTCTAGCCAACCAACAAATCAATAAATCAAGCCCAGATCTGTAACATTGGCTGATTTCTGAAGTGTAAATGTTCACAATAAAAATTTAACAATCCGCTGGCTCCTGCACATCCCTGATTGACAGGAGAAATGAGAAACTTAAGATTTTTTAAAAGGCACAAGACAAAATGGAATTTGGTCAATAGGTAAACGGCTCCTCGAGAGACTGAAAAAAAAAATCTCCTACAAATTAATTAAGAAAATATTTTGATAGAAAAACTACTTATAAAAATCATGGATCTGTAGGATTTCCAAGTTGGAAGAGGCATCCAGTTCAACCCATGTGTGAACGAGAATTCCATCAACATCATGCCCACAAGTAGTTGTTCAACTTCCCTTGAAGACGTCGAGTGACGCGGGACTCCCAGACAGCCTTTTCCACTATGGCAAAGCTCCCAGGACCCTATTCTAGCCTCACCCTTTCAAGAGGAGACACCAGAGCAGCCCCCAAAATGCAAGAGAAATAGATGAACTGGGTTGCTTCCGTGTTCAGCAGGATAAGATTAGGGCTTTTGGGGCATGAATTCTTTTAAGGAGCCCTCTAGAATTTCCGTAGTCAGTAACTATACCTGACAGGACTTCAAGATGAAGAGCTTCCCACAACTCCCTGAGATATGTTGGCAGGAGTTCTGGATGTCAGTTTCATTTAATATCGTTATCTCTGTGATTCAGCAGCTGCAACTAATAGATCTTAAATAATTGGCCATTAATCCTGAGTCAGATGTCTAGACGTCTAAGACCCAAAACTGCAAACCATTTCTCTCATAGATGATTCTGCTTTTAAAATCTCTCTCCTTTCCATCCATTCTTCTCTCTTCGGTCTACATTACGACCCACCTGGACAAGTTCTGTAGCCTTCTATTTGGTCTTACTCCATCTCCTTCCTTCCTTATTCTACCCTTGATACCACCTCCAGAATAATCTCCCTCCAGCACAGAGCCGGGCCGGCCCTTCTCTGCCCAGTAATCTGCAAGGGCTCCCTTTGGGTAATTTCATCAATCATCAATTATCACCTCTCCACAAAGGACTCCCCTTTCTATGTAGGACTACAGGTCTAGACCTGGAAGGGGTCTCAAAAGTCGGCCAGATCAAGCCCCGCATCTTACACATGGGAAAAGAAAACCAGAGAGATGAAGTGAATTTGACAAGAATGTAAGCATATTGAGGACAGAGCCGTTTTGTTTTTATCTTTGTATCTTTAGCACAAATAATAGTTCCTGGTATGAGTAAGAGTTTAACACATGCTTGTTGGTTAATTGCTTGCCCAAAGTCAAATGGTTAGTTATTGACGGAGCCAAGATTCGAACTTAGATCCTCTGGCTCTGAAGTACAGTCATAATAATAATGACAACAGTCAACAACCTTATTCCATTTCATCTGAATCAAGCTGACCTTCTACTCTACCATGTTGTCTCACCTCTCCAGCCCTGATCTCTGAGAAACATTCCCCAAATTCCTCCTGGACATAAAAACCTAGAATTACATCTGGGAATGGGCACATTATACAGATGAGGTAACTGAGATGGGGCAGGGTGGTCAAGTGATTTAGCCAACGTCATGACTAGGAAGTGTTAAGACTAGGACTCAAGCCACGGTCCTTTAACTGCAAATTCAGTGTTCCTTCCACCATCATCCCTTCCTGCCTGATAACACTTCAGACTCATGCTGGCCAATGGGGAATTCCAGCAGCTCCAATCCTGCCCTATTTCCCCACTTCAGTTGGCAAATACCACCATCAGAGTTCAAATGACCTAGCCTAACATTCAAGAACATTCAATCTCTCTCTTTCTCTCTCTCATCTCTCTCTCTCTCTCTCTTCCCCCTTTCTTTCTCCCTCTCCCCCTTCCTCCCTTCCCCACCTTCATATATCTCTATGGGTTTGTAAATTCTGACCATTCTGTTTCTTTAATATCACCCCCGCCCATACTCTCTACACAATCATATGGCCCACACCCCACCTAATGCAGGCCCTCAGTGAAGTGCCTGGCACATAATTAGCATTTCTTGAACTACGTGACCAGCCACGATTCCAGAGGTCCCGTGATGGAGATGCTCCCCACCTCCCGGCAGAGAGGCGGAATGAGACACACATTTTTGGACAAGGCCAACGTGGGAGTTTGTTTTGATTGACTGTATATCTGTTGCAAGGTTTCTTGTTGCTGTTTTTTTCCAGGGATACGGAAGAGAAAGAGAGAAAAACAAATTCTTGATAATGGAAAAAATACAATTTAATTAAAATAAAAGGAATCTCAAAAAATAACAAATGTTCATTGATTACTTGGTTGTTTCCTACATTCTCAGGCCTGTTAGATGAAGAGAATCAGTCCTTTTTAAGGTATTTCTTTCCCCAATTATTTGAGGCTACATTATACCACGTAATGAGGCCATTCAGTTCTCTGGGAGAGCTAGGATTCAGTCACTGCAACAACTATATTGGCACAAATTTAAATTAGTTTCACTTCCTGAAGTGGGCTGGGCCCTGAAAGTCCTTTTTCCCCTCCCTCGCACATCTGGAGGACACATGAGCAAAGATCACAGAGCTATCATTTCTTATTTGCCTAACAAGGAGAATAAGAATAAGGAAGGAAAAGGCTCCATGAATTTTTCCTGTTTCTTAATTTTTCCTCTGGGAAAACCAGCCTAACTCATGTCTATCATTTCCACTCCAGGAATGGACCCAAGTACCTCAACCTGAGAACAGTGAAGTTTCTACAACATTAATCATGGTCCAAGTTAATTTTCCAGGCTTAAGGCATTTATGCAGATTGAAGTATTGGCTTTGCTCCTTCAAGGGCTTTCTCAGGGTTGGCACAAAGCAGAGGAACCATAGTGGGTTACTGGATAGTTTAAGGTTACCTCTACAAACAAAATCAATGCAGATATGATGAAAAGAGAAAACACTGATTTGGAAAAAATTCTTTGCACCAAATATCTCTGACAAGGATCTGATACCCATGCCATACAGGAAGTTAAAAGAAATATCTGACAAAGAGCCATTCAAAGGATTTGAACAAACAGTTCTCAAAAGATGAACTGCAAAGTATTAATAACCCTATGAAAGACTAGTCCAAAGTACTAATAATAAAAGAAGCGCACATTTTTTAACTGTCACGTTTAACCTCACATCCAACAAGTTGGTAAGAACAATGGGACTGGTCAGAATTGGAGGGATTGGCAGCAGGCACACTCACACACTACTGGCAGAGATGTGAACTGGCCTAACTACTCTGGGAAGCACTTGAAATTTTGTAAAGAAAGTGACCCAGGGGGGGCGGAGAAAAGATGGCAGCATAGGAGCAGCAACATATCGCAGCTCTCACATAGCCACCCCAAAATACCCATAAAATATGACTCTAAACTAATTCTAGAACTCCAAAATGCACACAAATATACTTTCCAGTAAAGTCAGCTCGGCTACGAAGAACCATATCAGCACTGTGAACCAAAACCAGCCTGGGGTGGCTGGACGTGAGGAGCTGAGGAGCCTCTGGTGAGTGGATTTGCAGCAGCTGCAGAAGCATTCAGAACTAGGTCAGTAGAGCTTGCGAAATCAGGAGAGAAAAGCGGTCCGGCCGAAAGGCCTCCAGGGCTGTAAAGCGAAAGGCAGAGGTTTTGCACCAGCCTCCATGTTGCAGCTTCCACGCCCTCAGCCTGCAGACAGCAGGGGGACTAAGCGATCGTTCAGAGGCCAAGTGCTCTCGCGTTGAGCGGCTTGGACCCTGATCGCGGTCTTGGGCCTTGGTCCTGTGAGTCTTTATTATCCAGTGAGCAGGAAGTAAGTAGGAAAGGGACCCAGCACCTTCCTGAGGGCTACGGCAGCCCGGAGGACCCCAGCGATTGGGGACAGAGCTTTCCCTTCTGGAAGCAGAGCCCCACAGAGATTTTTTAAAAAATCACGGACTGACCAACCATGAGTAAGAATAAGCATAAGAAGCAAAGTAAGAACAGCACCCAAACCCTAGATTTCTTCTTTGGGGAAAAGAAAGATCATGGGAGAGAGAGGGAGGAGGAGAGCGCAGCCAGAGCACCCCCACCAGGGGCCTCCAATAAACATGAAGAATGCCTTAAAGCTAGAGATGAGCTGAAGAAGGATTTTCAAAACCAAATAAGGGAAGTGGAAGAAAAATTGGGA
>CM053590.1:13398361-13443387 GCA_028646515.1 Pseudochirops corinnae | reverse complement strand
GGGGGGGGGGCAGGATAGGAAGAGGGGACATTTAATCAGACTCTCACAATATGCTCACTATGGAGAGATTCTGCGCAGTTACACATGTTCAGCCTGTATTTGATTGCTTGTCCTCCCAGTGGGGATGAGTGACAAGGGAGGAAGAGAAAGAATCTAGAATCTAAAGTTCTATAATCAAATGTTAAAAATATATATCTATATATAAAAAAAAAAAAGAAAGTGACCCATACCCTCTGACACATAGATCTGAATGCTAGTTGTATAGTCGTTGAAAATCAAAGGTAGAGAGAATGGTCCCACCAAAACTAAAATGTTTATGTCTGCATTTTTGGTAGTAGTAAAGAAATGGAAATGAAATAGAGTAGCTAAACCAATTACAGTGTGTGAAACGTTGCAGATTGCCGCCGCAGGGCTAGAGAAATGACAACCAGGGTGAGGACAGAGAAGCTTGAGAAGACTTAGATGAACTGATGAAAGGGTCATGAATTGCCAGAGAGGTTTAAGCCTCCCCTCCCCCCAGGTCCTTTAAGGTTTCAGTTGCACCCAGCTCCAATTAGACCTAGCTGTTCAATCTCCCCAGCAAGCTAGCTCATATGGCAGCCATAACTCCACCTTCCTCATCCGGAATAGACCTTCCAAGTTAATTTTTGGAGTCTCCCTTCTGTTACCAGTCCATGCTTCCTGACCCTACCCCCTCACTGGCCACATGAGAGCTGCCATGGCAGGCCCTTGGTCAAAAAACTCTATGTAAACTTGGGTCCTCATCATCTCTGGGCCTTCAACTGGAGAGTACATCCTACCACCACCCGAAGCTTGCTGCCCCAAGGGACGGGCAAGGGAGGCCCCTTGGGACACAATCCCTCCTAAGCTGTACCTGGCCATAATTCATATAGCTGTCCATATGAACACACCTTTCTAACCCACTTACTCAAACTCCACCCTAAGTTTACATGACATGAAGTCAACAAAACCAGGTAAACAACACATACAATGACTACAACAATGTAAGCGAGAAGAGTAAGAGAAAAAATGGAACATTGTGTCCTTATAATGAACAAAGTTGTCCCATAAGAAAAAGTGGGGGACTATGGGTGCAGAGCACTGCGTATACTGTCAGATGCAGATAATGTGCTGGTCAGTCTTACTTGACTGTGTTTCCTCTTTGTCGGTTTTTATTCTTTGTCACAGGGGATGGCTCCCTGGGTAGGGAATGAAGGGGATATAAAAGCAAGGTACCAATCAATATTTTTTAATGCATGTGCACATATATGTATATAACTACATGTCACATGTGTGTATATAGTCTGGTGGGGGGGTTTTAATGCAAAGCATAAGTTTCTTTTCTCTTCTTTTTTTTTTGCCTTTTGGAGGGGGGAGGGCAAGGCAGTTGGGGTTAAGTGACTTGCCCAAGGTCACACGGCTAGTAAATGTTAGGTGTCTGAGGTTGGATTTGAATTCAGGTCCCCCTGACTCCAGGGCTGGTGCTCTATTCACCGCACCCCCTAGCCACCCCAAGCATGAGTTTCTTAGCAACATTTTTCCAGAGCCATAACTAGGGAATTTTACACCCAGGGAAAATGCCACTGCCCACATCTGAGGTTCCTTCATTTGGAAGCAAGCGATGGGGAGACATCTTGTGGCAAGAAAACAAAGACTCCAATAAAGGAGAAGGAGAGGGGAAAAGCAATTGGGAAACAGGGAGAGGAGAGAAAAGAGGAGACGCGTGGAGGCTGAGCGAGCGTCTATTAAGTTCTGCCAATGTGCCACGCACCCTGCTGGGTGCCAGGGACACAAACACAGAGAGGACCGCCCCAAGGAGCTAATGTTCTAATCAAAGGAGGTGGAAAGGGCAGGGAAGGGGCAAGGCTGCCGGCCAGGAAGCGAAAGCCATTCAGAAAAGGAAGTCAAGTCAGAAGTAAAGGGAGCATGAGCATGGCCAGGGCCCCTCGTGAAAGAGAGCCTCCCATGGAACCTTTGAGCAGTCACCGCTCAGCTGCCATGTGCCTCAGTCTTGCCTCAGTCTTCTCAACTGTAATATGAAGGGGTTTAAGTAGCAGACTTTGAAGGTCCCTCCCAGCCCCTAAGTGCTGCCAATGTCCTCTATGTTGTCCCACCCTAGTTTTGTCTATGGGAGCTGGGGATCTGGTTCAGATGTTATCCAACTGGGTAATCGAACTCGGAACGAGGCTGGCTTCTGAATGGCTGCAGAAACTGGAAACGGGGAGAAGCCTGAGTCAGTGTCAGAGAGTGCAGGAAGGAGGAGGGACAGCTCTGGTCACTAGGGTGTATCTGGGAAGTAAAAGATGGCTTGATGTGGCTTTTCTTAAATCACTTGAGCTCACTTAGTCACACACACACACACACACACACACACACACACACACTTCTGGGGAACGAGGAACATGACAGAGTAGATCCACCAGCCAATGGCCACTCCTTGCAGGTCTGGCCTGTACATAAACCTCCTCTGATGACCATCCTATCTGATAACTGGCCTTGAGTCAAAACAGACTTCTCCACCTGCACCTCCAGCTGCTGGACTTCTCAGTCGTCATGAGAGATTCAATCTGTCTGATGAGGTTTCAGCGAGACAAGCGATCCATTCCAGGTTGGAGGGCGTGCTTTCAGTTCCTGATCTACCACTTACTAGCCAAGTGACCTTGCTACCTAGAGAAGAAAAGATCAGTGCCGAACTCTGGCATTCAGGGCCTCCTACAGCTATCTTGGGTCTACTCTCCCAGCTCCTCCTGTTCCCCTTCACAGGCCCCTTTCCAGAGAAATACTGATGTTCTCCAGGCCCTGTGCTCATCTTCCCTCTCCTATCTCTCCTGCTAGGCTCAGACTGCTTTCCTGGGAGTACTATTCAAGTACCTTTCCTCCTACAAGGACCACTTCCTGTCTTCAGCCTTCCTTGGCTACCACTGTCCCCATCGGAGCATCATAGAATTACTGATTCTCAGATGTGGGAAGGATCTCAGAGGTCAGAGTCCAAGCTCTACCTGGGCAGCAATCCCCTCTACGGCTTCCCCAACAAGTGGGCATACAGCCTTCATCTGAAGACCCCTGCTGAGGGCTAAATGAACACCTTCTGAGACCACCGACTATACTGTGGGATCATTCCCTCTACAGTGAATAGCAATCTCCCTTTCCTTAATTTCCACCCCGGGGGGCAGCAACCTAAGGACCAAGTGAGGAAGGAGGCAGATGGGGCACCTAGTACTTCGGGCAGAGGAACTGTCGGTGCCGAGGGTAAAGTCAGCTCCGGATCTGTATCTCAGCCACCCTGACACTTCAGAGATGTCAGCAGCAACACAGCCTGAGCCATGTGTTTCAAGAAGAGGCATCATATTCCAGACCTAGTGTATTTTCATTAAAGTATTCCACTTCACACATCTCAGAGGAGGGCTGGCATCATCTCATTCTCCCCCAAACACAGAAATATTCCTGGTTAAACCTCTCTGTATTTGACAGATTCCAAGGATCACTCCCAGCTCTCCAAGAAGGCCCCCCATGGGAGAGCAGCCAGCAGCCTTTCTAGCCTGGAGAAAAGGCCGTTGGGCCCCTCGTTCTCTGGCCTGTGACTGCCTCTCCCAGGTCACTACTCCAGTAAAAGTTCCAGCCACACACCACTCTCAGCTTTCTGACCATCTTCTCCATGGCTCCCAAAAGGGCCCTTCTTCCTGCCATCCAAAGCCCTAGTTCTAGAACCACCATCAAATCAGCTCAGTCATTCTGTCCAGATGGGGTAGGTCAGTCCACTCCGCTCCCCGGGACTCCACTCACCATCTTAACTTCCAGGACCAAAGTGCCCCAGCCTGGCTCTCACTCTCCAGTTAGAATGTAAGCGCTGTGAGGGCAAGGACACTGTATCTGTGTCTCTCCATGCTCACATGACCTCGGGCATACATGAAGGGCTTAATAAATGCTTTTTTATTTATTCATTTATTCATCTGTTTGCAGAATGAGAGCTACTCATCTAGTCCACTGACCTCACTTCACAGATGAGGAGCCAGAGGCCCAGGGACACACAAGGAGCCAAAATAAGTGCTAATATTCCTATTTCACTTCAAGGTTTGCAAAGCCTTTTCCACATGTTCTCTCATTTGAAGACTGTGAAAGCCCTGTGAGGCCAGTGGAGCTATTACTCCCATTTCACAGAGGAGAAAACGGAGTCCAAGAGCAGTTAAGTAACCTGCCCAGGATCAGACAGCTAATAAATATCAGAGCAGGATTTGAACTCATGTCTCTTGCCTCCCTGTCCAGCTGCACTCTGCAGTGACAGCACAGGACAAGCAATCAACCCCCTGCCGCCTTCCATCTTCCTGCTCCCAGAGCCACAGGGACTTGGACCAATGCTATCCTGGAGGCAGTTCAGCAACTAACAGGTTAACCACATTCGTTCTTTAACTACCATGATTCCTTCATCATTATCTAGAATCACAGAATTTTCCATTTGAAAGGGAGCTCAATTCAATTAGCTCATTTTCCAGACAAGGAAGCTATGGCTTAATTCCAGGAAAACTGATTTTCCAGCAGCTAATTAATGGCACTGACAAAACTCAAACCCAGGTCTCTGGACTCCCCAGTCCAATACTGTTTACTACTCTCCCTTAAGTCTCTTTATGCTCTAGAACTGTTAAGAAAAACACCAACATCCCTTTCTGCACTTAACAGGGAGGCGGTACTACCAGTTCAGAATGCCACACACACTGCCATCCGTTGTTGAAGCTGTTTGGTCCATCTGCCTGCTTTTCTCTGTTATGAGGTAGAATTCCCATCAGAAGGCTGGTCACTGGGCAATCAGAGATGTAAATAAAGAAACACACTGGTCAAACATTTGCTAAAGAGTTAGAAGACTGTATAATTCCGACCTGGTTCTTCTGAGCAATCTTCTGCCCCTTTTTCCAACGAAGAATAGGTGTAAGAGGAGGCAGCTCCTTCTCCTCTTTTCCAATCACATGCTCACCAAGGCTGTAGGCCGCTTCAAACACAATGGGACTGATGACGTCCTTGACCCTCCGCTGAAAAAGCAAACAAAGCCACATTACATAGAGCCCCCTGCAAGACCCCGCCATCACTTGGCCCCCGTCCTTCAGACAGCCCTGCCGTGGAGCTGGCTGGGTGTGGGCATAGCTTCCAGTGGAATACAACCATCTCCTAGTCACTGAACACAAGATGTTAAGTGAGCTATCCATCCGTCCGTGGTGGAGCCAGGGCTGGAGCTCACATCTCCTAATGCCCAGGCCACTGGTGTGATAAGTAAGGATGGACCCGGAAACAAACCCACTTGCCCTGAGCTCTGGGACAGACCCCTCACATAAGGAGGGGTTATGTTTCTCTGAGCACCACACATAGGACCCACAGGGCAGACCTCGGAGAAGACACAAGGAGATCAGAGAATCCCAGATTTGCAGAGTGGGGCGGAATCTCAGAGGCCATGTCGCCCACCCTGCCCTTCTCCATACGGAAGTCCATGCATAAGTCCTGTCAATGAGGGCCTTTCCTCTCCCCTTCCTTCTTGGGATGGCTCCAAGTGTTGGGGAGCTTCTCCTGAGCCTGAATTTGCCTCTGATGCTGACTTCTGGGTCCAAATAGCCCAAATCTAATCCTCCTCTATATGTATTTCTCCAAATACATGAGAACAGTTAACATGCTGCCCTGAGCCCCCTCTTCCCAGGCTAAACATCCCCAGCTTCTTCCACAGATACTCACAGGGCTTGAAACTTGAAGCCCTTGCCTTGTGGTTCACCTGAAACTGGTACCAGAACTGAGCCAAAGGCTCCAGAATGGGAGTCTAATGAAGGCACAGGATTGTAGGATGATCACCCCCTTACTCCTGGCAATTACACAGCTCTCAATGCAGACTTGGCCACCATACCCACTGTGGGAGCCACGACCTCAGATCTTTTTCAGCCATACTTCCCCCATCTGATACCATGCTGCTGTTGGTTTTTTGTTTTTTTGCTTTTTGGAGGGGGGATGGCAGGGCAATTGGGGTTAAATGACTTGCCCAAGGTCACGTGGCTAGTAAGTGTTAAGTGTCTGGGGTCAGACTTGAACTCAGGTCCTCCTGATTACAGGCCGGTGCTCTATTCACTGCACCACCTAGCCCCCCTACTGTTGTTTTTTTAACCCAAGTTTAAGAGTTTACATTTCTCCTCATTAACAGAAGCTAAGATACTGAGTCAGTGATTCCATTTATATAAGGAACTCCCAAGTGAGGAAACTCCCTCTTCCAATGCAGACAGCTACCGGTTTTGCAATTTACGTCCTTTTCCAACTTTTATTTATTTAATTTCAACATCTGCTTTTTAAAATTTTGGTTTCCAAATTCTTTCCCTCCCTTCAGTCCCTCCCCATCCATTGAGAAAGCAAGCAGTATGATATCCATTATGCATATATGCAAGCTATTTCCATATTAGCTATGTAACATTTATATTCTTGAAGAATTGCCTGGAGCCCCAAGAAGTTAAGTGACTTGCCCAGGGCCACACACCCAATATGTGTCAGAAGAGGAATTTGAATTCAGGTCTCCCTGGCTCTGAGGACTGCTTTCCATTCACTACATCAATGGTTCTTAAAGAGTGATCTAGGGAAGGTCTCTCAGGGTCCCCAAAACCTTTACAAGGGGTCCATGAGGTCAAAACTTTTCATAATAATCCTAAGACATCTGAATTTCGAATGCAGTAAATAACCCTGACAGAAAGAAGATGATGTGGGGGACAGGAAGAGGTGAAGAAAGGGGCTTGGGAGACCCGGTGTTTTCTGCCAAATGCAAGCACTGTCCGAACACGCACAGAAAAAGATTCTTTGGCTCTAAGGATCCATCCAGGACCAGTGATGTCTCCCAGGAAGGAAGGCTCTCCATCAACTCAAGTCTTCCACTTACAGTCTCAAATCGTTGCCTAAGGCTCAGAGAGGCTTTTGCCTCCCTAGGATCACACAGGTAGTGAGCCCCAAAGGCAGGACTGGAACCCAGATCTCCCCAACTGTAGCACTCGCTGGACCTAGTGTCAACACCCTGCACTATGTGAGCTGTATCTTTGCCAAGAAAGCCTTGAGGAAGTGACCAGAGGTGACAGGGAAATAGGGGGCTTTGGAGGCCCCTGGAACTTTACACACCGAATTTGCCTGGATTTTGATGTTAGGGCCTGTTAAGACTCATCTGGAAAGCCCTTGTGCTTTTTAGTTACCACTGAACCTCTTCCATCTGGATCACTCAGAGGAAATGGCTGTCCTAGGCCTGCTCCGCTTTTACGGAAGCTGTGAGGAGGGGGCCAGAACTCATAGCCCCTCCTCACCATGCCCCCTTTTTTTTTTTCTACTTCTGGTTTTATAGACTTCACAAGGCAAATATCTAAGCTTCATGCTTTCCACAAAGAATATATAAGCATCAGCATACAGTAACACCCTGCATGTACAGAGGTCAAACTTTTGGCAAGCTCAGTCATCTGGAACATAGCCATGAATCTGGAAGTTTAAAAAAAAAAAGGCCCTGAGCCCTTAAAACAATGGTCACAGAGCTGGTGGGTGTACTTTACTACGAAAAAGAGGCCTCTGCTCAGAGCCTATATGGACTCAGTTTACCAGAAATCCCAGCAAACATGTTTATCAGGCCAGTCCATGAAGGAGTAACTGCCAATCAGAATCCAAAGGCCATTGGCAGAGGAAGTGGGGGGGATGGATGGGGGAAGAATGCTGTTGTAGGCAGGCACCCTGATAACTGTGAAAATGGACAAGAAGAAACCACTTAAAGTCAGGAAACGTACCTTAGACAGCCATGCATCCTCATTAAGTATTTCTCTTTAAGTACTTCTTGATTGACTAACTGATTAGATTAAAGGACTAGGGACACTAAGAAGGCAGAGTAATCCGGATCCATTTAGCTCTGGGGTGAATGGCCTTCCACGTTCAGGGGCCTGGGGGGAAGGAGGGGGAGGGAGGGGGTAGACATACTGCACTAATAAGAGGCCCCGCCCTGCAGAAAAGGTTAGACTCTATTCTAGGGTTCAGAGGATTCTGACTAAGTAAGTGGGCAACACAGGCCACATTTTAAAAAGAAAAAACAAAAAGGATTATTTTTTTTCTTTTGAAAGCCCTGTTTTGAATTGTACAGAAAATTGAAAGACGTTAAAGAAGGGCTCCAAGCCCTTTGGCAGATGCACTATGGGGGTTGATAGGATGACACGGACAAGTATCCCCTAGAATGAGAAGGCAGAGCTAGGTAGCAGAGGACTCAACACTGAGAAAGCACAGATCACTGGAGGCCTGGAGTATCTGGTACCAAAAAGGGCCCTCTAGTTACAGATGCAACTAGAGATGGCATGGAATGAAATCCCACCTGCTACTCACTCCTTGTGTGGCCCAGAGCAAGTTAATGGGCCTCTCAGGGCCTCTAGCTGTAAACTGAGGACATCAGCCTCAGTGACTTAGTCAAAGGACTTTTGAAAGGACTTCAGGGACAGCCTTTGTTACTCACTGGGATATCCCTCATACAGCTGAGGCTGAGAAGTGGGGCCCTTTCCAAAGCCAGGACTGGAACATCCAGAACTGAAGGGGTCACCCAAGGCCATCAAGTCTGAGCTAGAGGTAAAGAGGAAGCCTTCAACACACCCAGAAAGTGGTCATCCAGCCATGGCTAAAAGATGACCCAAGTGTGGCCCAAGGAGGAAACTCACTGGGCACAGTCTGAAGATGACTACGAGTGTGATCCAAGGAGGAAAGGCACAGGGCGCAGTCTGAAGATGACCACGAGTGTGATCCAAGGAGAAAAGGCACTGGGCACAGGCTGAAGATGACCACGAGTGTGATCCAAAGAGGAAAGGCACTGGGTGCAGTCTGAAGATGACCCATGAATGTGATCCAAGGAGGAAAGGCACTGGGCACAGTCTGAAGATGACCACGAGTGTGATCCAAGGAGGAAAGGCACTGGGCACAGTCTGAAGATGACCACGAGTGTGATCCAAGGAGGAAAGGCACTGGGTGCAGTCAGAATAACTGGGGTCAAGTGCCAGCTCTGAGACTGGCCACCTGCACGATCTTGAGTGAAGAAATGATTCCCTCGCCTCATTTTCTTCTTCTGTATAATGGGAGGTGGACTAGACCTCAGGGCCCTTTTTCTCTGGCTCTGCTTTGCACAAGTCACTGGCCTTCAGCTTCCTCTACTGTAGAAAAAGTCTAGGCACAGGATTAGACATCTTCTATCAGGTATTTATAGATATTCAGTCTCTTCCAGACTCTAAACCTATAATACTAGGGCAACTAGGTGATGTAGTGAACAGAGCACTGGCCCTGGAGTCAGGAGGACCTGAGTTCAAATCTGACCTCAGACACTTAACAGACACAAAAAAAACTAGCTGTGAGACCTTGGGCAAGTCACTTAACCCCAACTGCCCTACCTTTACCCCTCCAAAAAGCAATCTATAACACTCTGAGGAGGAAGCCAGCACCCCTGGAGGCAGCCATTCTGCCCTGAAGCAGCTGTGACCCCAAGTCTCGAAGATTCCCTTTGGTGCCCAGCTCTGCCCTTGGGGCCGGGCCTTCCCAGTCTGTCTTCAGATTCCTCCCATTCCAACCAAAACAACCTATTCCCCAATCCACCTCCTGTCTCTGTGTCTTTATACAAGCTGCTTCCTCGGGCCCCATGGAACACAACCCATGTTCAAAGCCACTTGTGCCTACAAAGACAAAGACCTCCACCACAAAAGGCCCAAAGCTCTGGAAAGTATTTCTTGTCTCTTCCTCAACCTCCTCAAGAGCCACCTCCTGCACTCGGCCTCCCCTGCTGTCTCCAGTCCGGTTTGGGGGAGAAGGGGATATTATTTTGGGGTTCCTTTGCATCATCTGGATACGTACTATGTCCAAGGGGAGTAGAAACTCCTGGGAGGCAAAGCCTGCTTCCTCCTGGGCAATCCCTAGTGCCTAATATAGAGCAGATGCATAACAAATGTTTGTTGGTTTGAATTTAACTGAAGCAAGACAAATCTGATCCTCCTTCCACATGGTGCCCATTCAAATACTTAAAATAACTAATATCCCCGCCCCCCCACAAGTAATGTCTTTTCCAGGCTAAATAGCCCCAGTCTTTTCAATCAGTCGTCATAAGGCACAATAGACATTTCACCATCGGAGGTCCCCTCTTACTGATTTCTTTCCTAAAATGTGGCATCCAGAACTGGACAAAATATTCTAGATGTGACAGTGACTGGGGAAGAGGCTAATGGAAAACGCATCACCAGACATTATCAATCACATTTAGCTTTACACGGCACTTGGCAACTTATGAAATACTTCACACATTATTTCATTTGAGTCTTGCAACAATCGAGAGGACGTGTTATTAAACCCATTTTATAGCTGAGGAAACTGAGACTAAGGGGCCTTCCTGGGATCATATAGCTAGTAAGAGTCTGGCAGGATTTGAACTTGGGCCTTTAAGACTCCAAACCTAACACTCCAGCTGCTGTACCCCCTAAACTATCTCACTGATTCATTGTGTAGGGGCAAGCAGCCTCACCCTAATGATACACTGGTTTCAGGAGAGTGTGTTTGGGATGAACAAGGGATTCTGATGACCAAGAGGACCACTCTCATCAAGGGATACAGGGATGCAACTGTGGATTCTTCCTTAACACTGTTGCCAATGTCATTGCACAAAGGTAGCCAGAAGGATGTAGGGAAAAGGGGAATGAGGGAAATCAAGGCACACACAGGGGCTGGGCAGTGGCATCAGCTGCATGCCCAAGCAGTCTATGGCACGCTTCAGGAGGGGAGGGGCCTCTCCCATCTTCTGTTTACTGCCCACAGGATTACACATGGATACAAAGCTGGAACAGACTGAGCCCATCTGGTCCAACTCCATCATTTTACAAAATGCATTGGAAGCCAGGCAAGTTCAATGATTTGGCCCCATGGGTACTGAGTGGCAAAGCTGAGATCAGAATCTGAGTCCCCTGCCCAAAGTCCACACTGACTGCTGAAGCGCCTGACTGGGGAGCTTAGCACTTCCCTGTCCCCTTCCTGAGCAGCAATCTCGTTCTTCTAGCGGAGCTGAGCAATCTCCTTCCATGTGGATCCCTGACACAGCAGGGAGCAGGAGTCTGCAGGAGGCCCCCAGAGCCAAGAAGGAAAGGGGCGGCGGTGGGGAGGGAGGTGGACTGTCTGACCTACATTGTGTCAGACCTTGGCAGAGTCCACTGTTTGTGTGGGTCTAATCTGGATCCCGAGACTGAATGCACACATTGTAAAAACCTGACAGCGTCCAAGCTGGGAACAAATGAAAAATGCTGAACTTGGACCCGGCACCGTCCAACATGCTCCAAGAATGTAGCAATGCCGCCTCCAAAGCCTGGATTCAGGCTTCCAGAGGCATCACTCAACAGCCAAAGCTCCCTCAAGGAGAGCACCCTTCCCTCTCTGGGAATATATCGTGAGAGGACTCCAAGTGGTGTGAAGTCCAGTCCTTCCCACATGCCTTGGCTTTCCTCTAGGGAGGGAATAAAGCAAGAGAATCACTGCGGTCATTCTCCATCTGCCCCCACCCCAGTTTTTTAAACTGAAACTTTCCTAGGCTTTATTGTAGCCTCTGGTTACATGTTTTCCATACTTCTTTTAAAAGGTTAAATGCTTGTCAAAGAACCGCCACAATGAGGAGGCCAAGACAGGCTAGAAACTGCCTCGGCCGGGGGACTGGGGATCTCAACATCTGTATGGAATGTGGGCAGATGCTGCGGTGGGACGAAGAGGTGCCTCCCAGACCGAGTAGGAATGGACCCGGCCCAGTGGCAGGGGAGCAATTACACCGTGTTCTCAGGCTCTCTGAGACACTCCTTGCTGGAAAAATCAAGGGACCTGGGTGTGAATCCCATCTCTATTGTTTGGATGAGCTTGAGAAGGCTGACCTCCCAGAGCCAGCGCAGTTCTGTGATCTTTAAAGTGAGTTCTAAAGCTCTGAGCCCAGCTCGTCAGCACTGGCATGCTCCTGGCAATGACACCGTTGGTTTTTTGGTTGTTCCCAATTGAGGAAATCGCTTTGGCCACAGAAGAGCAGCATCAGCTTCACATCTAATTCTGCTCATCAAAGGACCACGTCACCTTTGAGGTTCTCTGCCCTCTACTCCATGCTGCCCATCTGGTGATGCCATGTGGCTGCAGATTCTAAGAGGATCCGCACGGCCCATGGAGAGGTGGGTGATTCTCATAAATGAGCTACTGTATGCTATCCCTGGTGACAGGAAGGACCAGAAGTGATATGGCCCCAGAGAACCACTGCAAAGTCTCCGGGGTTCCAGATGGATCTCCTATGGAAGATTTATTAAATGTATGGATGGGGGAATGACACAGAGTAGAAAGGCATAGAGGCCTACAATCAGCACTACAGGGCAAACTACCTATGAGAGTGAGAATCACAAAAACTCAGGCTTGGAAGGGACCTCGGAGGCCTCCTAGTTCAACTGCAACAGCCAGCAGTGTTCATCCAGCCTTTGCCTGGACCCAGGATCACACGGAGTAAATTAATTCACTTTGAGATGACTCTAATGATAAGGAAATTTTTCCTGGCTTAAATTTATCTCTTTTTAACTGCTATCCAATGCTTCTAATTCTTCCCTTCGGGAACAAAGAGAATAGATCTAATCCCGCTTTCCTATGAAAGCTCTTCGAACACTTAGGGGGAGACAATTGTAGCTGTCCCAAGTCTCCTCTTCATGGATCCATTAAAATACCTGAATCCTATGGCTCCTATATAGGAAAAACCCTTCAGATGTTGGGGAGTATAAGACGGTGCAAACTTCCTGTTACCACCATGAAGGACCAACCAGCTTTGGATTCTCAAATAATCCAGAGGACACAATTTTGCTGTTGGTTTTTTTCAACCTGAAACTTTTGCATAAACATTGTGATCCTGAGACTCTGAGTCTAGAATCTACTCACCCACTAAGCCTCTACGGTCAGCTCTAGCCCTGGCTCTAGTCCACCTTTCTAGCTTCACTCACATATCACTGCTTTCACATACTCTATGGTGCAGCCCAAATGGCCTTGCTGCTTGTCACACAGGACACTTCATCTCCCATCACTATAACTTTGTACAAGCTGTACCCCCTACCTAGAATGCCCCCTTCCTAAATTCCACACTTTTGATTCCTGTGTTTCCTTCAAAGCCTGAGGCCTTTACTGATCTTCACAACTGCTAATAACATTCCCCCTCCCCCCAAAATGCCTCACTTTGGAAGGTAAAATTATATATGTCCATGTTGTCTCTCCCTAGAGAATGAGAGATCTTTGAGGGCGGGGATTATTTTATTTCTGTCTCTATAACCCAAATGCCTGGCACATGGTAGATGATTATTAATAAATCCTTCTTGATTAATTTATTAAAGGCAAGAATTATTTCATTTTTGTCTTTGTATTCCCAACACCTAGCCCAGGGCCTGACATACCATAAACACTGACATTCTTATTGAGCAACATTGCTCAGCACAACTGCAGGCATCCTCCCAAAAGAATCCCATTGGAGGACCCCAATCTTGAAGGAAAATTTGTTAAAAGAAATATTTCCTAATGCCTGTTCTGTTTTTAAGTCTCTGTGGTTTTATGTGCAGAGCCTACCTGGATGGGAAACGTGGTACTTAATTCAAAGAGCTCTATCTGATTCACTTAGCAAGCTATGGCCTCTTAGGTCAAGACCTCTCTCGTCTCATCTTTAAAATGGGAAGAACAAGACTTGGGTTACAGACGTCGCCATGCTTCAGCGATGGACAAAAAGAGGAAATGGGGAGCTAATCTTTGGTTGAGATGGCTGAGGCTGCCTTCCCCTGGTCCCAGACTCTGCCCCATCCTGCTTTGCTCACAGCTGGATTAAGGCATTCATGGTCATCTCAAGGTCCACATGACTGACACGGATCCTTACCTCAGAACCCCACTGCACCTCATGCCCTGGAAGCCCTCCCGCTGCCAAAGGCCCAAGATCAGACTCCATGGAAGAGACCATCAGAAATGTTCCCTTCTTATACATGGAGAGTAACAGGAAGTGACCACAATCCTCAGCTTGGCGTTCTGTATACTTACTTCTAAACAAGTTATCAGTTCTGCTGCTAATTTATTGTTAACTATTCACAGAAGGGCAAAGAGATCCTTGTCAACAAAGAATTCTGATCAAGCTTGTAACTGCCAGGCACTGTATTTTCAGTATTGTTGATTTCCTTTTAAATTTCCTTATAATAAATCACTTTTACATTAATTTTTTTAAAAAAAGAAACATTCCCTGTCATCCTGCCAAGTTACTCACCTCTGCCCAACTGATGGTTTTTCCTGGTGTTCACCAGGATGGTATTTGGGGTAGACTGATATATTCATGGCCCATAAATACTAAGAGCCAAAAAGCCAATTCGAACCTATGTCTTCTTGACCCCAAGTCAGCCAGGGAGATAGTATTTATAAAGTGCCTACTGTGTGTCCAATTGAGGCCCCACTGCTTCTCTTTTTTATTGTGAATTTGATGATCATCAATAATCAGATGCCAACATGTCCATGTCCCCCACTGCAGTGCCTGCCCTCTCACCCCACCTTCCGTCTGCTCTGTGTTAACATTCCACGGATGGACACGCGTGTCATCTCCCCAAGTAGAACAGAATCTTCTTGGAGGACAGGGACCATGGTTTTGCCACTGGGTCCCCAGAGGGTCTCACACGCAGCAAGTGCCTAAGAGGTGATTGTCCTTTGACCTTTTTTGTTCTCTTCTGTACATTTTTAAAAGAAGGTTTCACTGAGGCTCTTTGTTCCCCTTCTCCTTCACCATCACTGGCATTCACCCACAGCCCCCGGAGTAAGAAACTCTTCCTTGGAACTGTGACGAATGGCCCAGCAAAACCAATCCACAAATCGGTCAAGTCAGAGAACACGAGTCTCCTTCTGCACCCAAAGTCCTCTCCTTCTCCATCAGGAGATGGGAGCTCCGGCTCACAGCCAGTCGGCCACAGCTTAACTGGAGCTCTGAAGGCTGGCAAGACTTGTCCTCCAGACTGCTTCTGTCTTCTTCTACCCTGCACCTTTTGCACTGCATCCGTCCACAGAAGTCTTTGCATGCTTCATGGAATTGAATCTATCCTTTTCACAACTTCTCACAACACAATAAAACTCCATTATATTCATGTAATCCTATTCCGTCATTCCACAGCTAGTGGGTACCTATTTTGTTTCCGTGTCTTTGCTACTACAAAAGGTATCAGTATAAACTTTATATTATTATGTAGTACATATATAATATATATCATATATTATATACATGATATTGTACATTTACATATAACACGCAACATTATGTCATACATAATGGAACTTTTCCCATCATCCTTTATCTCCTTGGGATATATGTCTAATAGTATCACTGGATCAAGGGATATGTGTAGTTTAGTAATTCTAGGGGCATAGTTCCAAATTGTTTTCTAACAATGTAGACCAACCACAGTTCCACCAACAATGTACTGGTGTGCCAATTTGTACTGCCCCTCCACGAATGAATGTTCAATGGCTAGAGGGCACCATTGAGGGCAAAGAAGAGGAAAAACATAGCAGCCTCTGGAAACAAGCACTGGCCTCCACAGGGGCCTTCGGAAACTAGTTAATTCTGTCTGGATTAATCCAAATTCAGGGAAAGGAAATGAGATGCAGATGTAGAAATGGCAGAGTCTGCATCCATTCAGCCCCAAAAGGAAATGGAGCCCGAGTCACTGGTGAGATTTTCCCCAGTAGCAGAGTCGTGTTGTAGAGGTTACAAAGTGTGCTCCACTACAACCACTCCCTAGTAATGATAGGAAGAAGAAGGAGGAGGAAGAGGAGGAGGAGGAGGAGGAGGAGGAGGAGGAGGAGGAGGAGGAGGAGGACTAGCAATTAAGTAGCAAGTTAAGGTTTACAAAGAAGTTTAGAAATGCTGCCTTATTTTAACCTCACAGCAACCCTGGGCGATTATTATCTCCATTTCATAGATGAGGAAACTGAGACCGAGGGAGGCTGAGTCACGGGGGGGACTCACAGAAATCAAAGGGGGAAGGGAACAAGTATTCATTAAGAGCCTACTATGCGCTGAGCAGCACACTAAGCTATCATCTCGTCCAGTCCTCCTAACACGCCAGGAGGTCAGTGCGATCATCCCTACTTTTACTACAAAGAAAGCTGACGTAAGCAGAGTTTAAATTACTTGCTCAGGTGCACATAGAGAGTCAGTCTCTGAACTGGGATTGGAATTCAGGTCCTCTTCACTCCAAGGTCAGCACTCTATCAACTTTGCTACCTGGTTGCCACTAGGTATCCAGCAGAAGTTCAGGTATTTGAGAAAAGGGATGATCCTTGTTTTTATCTTTGATTCCCCAGGGCTTGGAAGCACGTTGGCACTGGGTACAGACTACAGAGTTTAAAATCTGGTAAAACTTGCCTTCTGATCCCTTCTCTGACTAGCTATGTGACCTTGAGCAAGTCACTTGCACCTTGAGTAAAGGGAATTCCAAAGCAGGAATCTCCTGTGTTGACGAAATCACATACCCTTTGTATCTTCTATATTCTTGGAACCTTAAGCTCAGCTCTAGCCAAGCTCTGCTGGTACCCTGCCATCTCTCCTCCCAAAGGAAGCCAGAGAATGCTCTCTTCACACCCATCCTTGAAATTCTAGGGTTTCAAGAGGCCTTTGAAATGGACGCTTGGCATTTGCATTTTGTTGGGCACTGGACTTGTGTTTTCAGTGGTGGAGAGAACTCCCACTGAGGAAATGCCCTCTACCAATGCAGGCTGGAAAATTCTCTGCTCCTTGTAGTGTTTGAGAGACACCTGGGTCACTGAGAAGGTAAGTGACTTGCTGAGAATCACACATCAGGGACAGGGTCTCAACCCAGGTCTTCTGGACTCCAGCGCCAGCTCCCCACTCATTATGTCACTTCTACCTCTTACTTTAGATGCATAACCTCCACGATCCTTCCAAAAATCTCAAAAACTCTTAACAGCAAAAAGTATATGAGACGATGGGTTTCACTGTGGAATCATTTCAAGTTTTCCTTCAAATCAAAGAAGGCCCACATTTGTTCTCCAGAAAAAGTTGTCCAAACACTCTTCTATGCAAGGGTGTTTCCTCTTGTACTTGTGGAAAACGAATCACTCCCATTCTTTCTTGGGTAGGAAAGTAGAGGAAATGAACTTTGTCTCTTCTCCTCCAGATTTTCCTCTCCCCCTCTCAATCTTGGATCCAACGTACCCCTAGGCTAGCGTTTACGGGTTCCATCAATATGTCATGGTCAGATTTGTTTGAGAAACATTGTAGTTTGGAAAAACGAGAAGCCTGAACATCAGTCAACCAAAGAGAACCATGCTGAAGAATGAACAAATTCATTCAAGTAAGTCAGAGAAAACAGTAGAAATAACATGATTGTGAGGTCAGAGAGTTTGGCTACAGTTCAGGGCTTCGACTCCAGTGCCAAAGATGGATGAGAAGCCCCTGCCCCCGCCCCCGCCAGGCTCTTGGCACCATCTCAAACTACCTCTAGATCTCTAAAAAAACTATCACTCCTGAGATGATGAAAAGGAAGAGAATGGTAACAGCCATGAAGATGAGTGAGATAACAATTACTTGTTGCTGGACATAAATGTATAGGTTGCCTTTTAAGGTTTTGCAAAACGCTTTAAATAAATTATTCCATTTGAAGCTCTAAAATAATAAAAATAATTATATTTGCTATTTCTATATTGCTTTAAAGGTTGCAGAGTGACTATATTGACTCACGTGATTTTTACAACAACCTCACAAGGTAGGTACTAATCTACCCAAATTATGGAGAAAGAAATTGGGACTGAGGGAGGTTATGTGATTCCTCAATGGTCACACAGCCAAATAAGTGCCTGGAGAAGGATTTGAAATTGGATCTTCTTGACGCCAAGCACTGCACTACCCATTACCCCACAGTGCCTTCACTGGTCCTAAACTAGATTCACAATGGCCCATGGCTGGAGGGCAGGGGCTGCTTCCAAGCAGGACAAGAAAGAAGATGCAGAAGGTTGAGAATTAGTGTATGAAGAGTACAAATCAGGGGCATGCAGGATTCTTCTGGGGATAGGTAGGGCACCAATGAAACAATTAATCATCGGAACATTTTTTACCCTAATTCCTCCCAAGACTGTAGTGCTTAAATTGTTTTCTCTAAAAATATTAAAGCATTTCAGACATGTTGTTAAATGAAGTCTTGCTAGGGGCCGATGAAATAGTCATTCAGCAAAGATTCATTTCCCATCATGTCTCCAGTCTCTGATCTCTCCGATGCAGCCTCCCCAGTCCCAAAGTGATATTCCTAAAGCCAGGTCTGGCTGTATCCCTCCCCTTCTCAAGATGCTTCAGGGGCTCCCTTCTCTCCTCAGATCGCATACAAATGCCATTCACAGTCTGCCTTTCCAGGCCCAGAAGATGCTGAATGATCCTTACTCCCCTTCACCCTCTGGACCCTCCAGCCAGGAGGGCCTTCTTGGTGCTCTCCAAACAGGACATTCCAATGTCTACCTCTGTGCCTTTGTCCAGGCTGTCAACCATGCCTGGAAGGGGCTCCTTCCTCTCTTCTCCTCCTAGGAACCTTGAGCTTCCTTCCAAACTCAGCTCAGACAAGGCCTTTCCTAATTTGGCCATCTGCTGGTGCCCCCCAATTACCTGGCATTTACCTTGTATAAATTGTGTGTTGATTTATGTCTGCATATGTTGTTTCCCCTGTCAGAACATAAACTCTTTGAGGGCAGGAACTGTTTGCTGTTTACTTAGCACAGTGCCCAGCCCATAAGGGGCACGTCATAGATGCACGTTGGCTGATTGACTGCTTCACAAGCAACACAGCCCCATTTCACAGATTAGCAAACACAAGAAGAAAGTAACTTAGCTCAGGAGATGGCAAGTTGACAAGGGTATGAGAAAAAATAGCCCAGGCTTGTTGACTTTGATCCATGTGACTGAGAATAAACACCAGGAAAACAAATCCTTAGCTTTCTGGGAGCTTGGGAGCAATCAGAAAGAACAGTCTCATCAAGAGAATTCCTACGAGAAGAGAAAGGCCATCGCTTCATCCCTTAAAAACTCCTTCTGTAAACACCCTCTGTCTAGACGGCTCTTCCAGCACAGAGCAATGACTCCAAAGGGCCTCTTCAGACCCTCAGTAATGAAATGAGGACCAAGAGGGGGATTTCGGGGCAGGATTCTTCTTAAATGGGATTCTTACAGTCATAATATCTCACATGAACAGAAGCCTGAGTCTGGAGCACCCTAGAAAGACACCCAGGAAGCCCGTTTCACTCTCTCCATTTTGGGGAATGAAGAAAATGAAGGTCCAGAGACAGTCAGGGAGGTGGCCGAGGTCATGGCTAATCAAGTGGCTGAGCCGGGATCAGAACCCAGGCCCTTGGCCTCATTGGTGTTCTTTCCACTGAACTACTTCCCTGGATGATGTGACAATTATGTTCAATTATTTGCATGGCATGGAAAGATAATAAAAACTGACCAGCATGATAATGATAAGTGACATTTATACAGCACTTTATCATTTACAAATTGTTTTATAAGCACTAACTCATTTGATCCTCATGACAGTCCTCTGAGCTAGCGGCAGTCGTCATCCCCACTTTACAGATCTGGACACTGAGGAGTAAGGAAGTGAAATGAGCTTTCCAGGATCACATGGCTATGAAGCGTCAGGATTTGTGACTCCAACACTGTCCAATATGCCCAATGGTCACTAAGCATTTCTTAGGTGTTTAGTATGTGCCAAGCACTGTGCTAAGTGCTGGAGAGACAAAGAACGGCAAGACAGTCCCTGCCCTCAAGGAGCTCACAGTCTAACAGGAGAGACCACAAGCCACCAGCCGTGTGCAAACGTAACACGTTCAGGATACACTGGAGACAATCCCAGCAAGAAGGCGCTAACATGAAGGACTTCTTACAGAGGGTGGGATTTGAGCCAAGAGACTGAGGAGGGAGAAAAGTGCTAGGGCACAGCTAGTGCAAATGCCCGGAGAGGGGAGATGGAGCTCCTTGTGCAAGGAATAGCCAGTCCTCTGATCCGGTTCCTTCCAGTTGGAAATCTGTGACCCTCTGACCCTTCCGGGTCAACAGCTAGGCTTTCATGAACTGAACACACACATACACACCACATATATATGTGTATATAGACAGGTAATCATTGGGTGACAGAGTGAGCAGAGGGAAGGTGTCCCTGTGTGACACCTCCCTCCCCCCATCTGTGACTTAGCTGCTAAGCCCTAGGGAGATGCCTGAGGCAGATAGAGGTGAGGTGACTTCCCTAGGGTCACACAGCCAGCCAGTGTCAAAGGCAGAATTTGGAAGCCAGCTCTTCTTGACTCCAACCCTAAATTCTATCCAATGGAACAAACTCTGTAATCATTATTTAGTCCCATGACTAAAATCCAGTTTCTACACACCAACAGTGGTCCGACAGGTGACAGGAAAAAAGCAATGAATTAACCAGTGGACATGTTAAATTTCTTCTTATTCCAGGGCCCAAATGCCTTCACACTCTTTCTTTTTCAAAAGAAGGAACACTGGCATTTAGAAGGACAGAGGGTCCTACCTGGGCTCTGATTGGGTGACTGTGGGAAAGTCATGTAACTGTCCTCATCTGTAAAATTTGGGAGCTGGTCTCAGTGGGCCCTAAGGGTCCTTCCAGCTTGAACTATGCGGTTCCATGATCCATCCAGATCTACAACTATGCTTTTATGAAATAAATACACACATACCACATATATGTATACATATACACATGTACATATGTATGTATATGTATGAGCACACATAGGAAAAATCATAGGGAGGGTGGGGGATTTGGGTAGCTGCTGCCATATTGTTCATCTGTACTGAATCCCAGGTGAGGACCAGTACAGAGAAAAGGGTACTGACTTTGGAACTGGATGACTTGGGTTCAAATCCACTCCTGTTCCTTACTACCTATGTGGCCTTGGACATGGGGTGGAATCTAGGCCCTGCCACTTACTGACTGTGTGGCCCCACAAAAGTAACTTCCCCTCCCTAGGCCTCAGTCCCCTCCCTAGGCCTCAGTCTCCCCATCCATCAGATGATGGAGTTGACTCAGTGGCCACAGGTATTTTCCAGCCTCAGATCAATCTATGATCCTACCATAACACTGCTTGAGCCATCAATTTCTCCCTTGGCCAACCCCAGTCTACAGGATGACAGCTTATTGTCACATCTACCGATGGGATCCTATGATCCCAAGGTCTTTTCAAACATCAGAACTTGTCTGAGCGAAAACAGAGGAAGAAACTGAAATGGGCTGGAAAAAGCATGGTCTACAAAGACGGTAACCTCTCTGCCCTGCAGAGAGGGATTAAGCCGGTGTTTTCTCTGCAGTGGGGTTAATCTCTCTTCCGATGTGGCTTCAGTAAAATGCTTACGGGGACATAAGAAGCAAAACCACAAAAGATTGGGCTTAAAACATAACCCGGGAAGGAACAGGACACAGCCTTCCTCAAAAGAGATTCCATCCCTGGTCCAGCCAGGCAGGACATATAGTGAGGCAGCCCTTTCGTCCATAACCTCGGCTATTAGCTTTGGATTCCAGCTGGGGTGTCTGCCAAGATTCCCCCATGGCTGCAGACTCTTGGGTAACCTCTGCAGTTCCCAGCGGCCTTTGTTTGTGTGTCTAAAATCGCTAACAAAAAGGCTATGGGAAAGGGTGAAGCCGGGGACAGGCTCCTCTTGCATCCAGCCTCTGAAATGACAGGGTGAAAACTAGCCTTGGGCTGACCTTAACCTTAGAAAACTCGCCAGCAGGGATGGAAGAGAACAGACAGGATCTGAAGTCAAGCCCTCGCCTTGGGCCAGCAGCTCTTCTCCACATCCTCCCAATAGGACCTGCTCTGGCGTCCTCGCCCTCCTCAGCCTCATTAACCCCTGCCCACTTGAGTCCATTCAATTCAACAAATGTTTACTAAGTGGTCAGCACTGTACTCAGAGCTGGGGGTGCAGAGTCAAAAACGAAGCAGCCCCTGCCCTCAAGAAGCGTCCATTCTACTGGGACTACAACAGATAAGGAAATCACAGCCATCCGAGAAGAGAACACCCAGTAACACCCAGAGAAATCAAGGAAGGCGTCTGAGGGGAGGCAAGTAACAAGTGGTGATTTTGAATGGAAGCCACTTGAGGGCAGGGACTGATTCCTTTCTTATCCTTGTATATGCACACACATAGGAAATTTGTAGGAGCTCAATAATTGCTTGCTGAACTGAATTAAACTAAACTGAAGGGAAATAAGAATTGAGGGAAGCTGAGGGCGTGTGTCCTAAACAGAGACCACAGATTCAGAGACGACCGTCCTCATACCCAACACTTCATATCACCAATGAGGAAATTTCACCTCAGTAAGCCAGTGCCTGATGAAGTCTAGTAGGATGTAAACTCCTGGAGGGCAAAGGCCTCTTGGTTTTTTATATTCCCAGCACACGGGCAGCTGGGTGGCACAGTGGATAGAGTGCTGGGCCTGGAGTCAGGAGGACCTGAGTTCCAATCCAGCCTCAGACAACTCCTAGCTGTGTGACCCTGGGAAGTCACTTCACCCCATTTGCCACAGTTTCTCCATCCAAAAAATGAACAGGAGAAGGAAATGGCAAATCATTCCAGCATCTTTGCCAAGAAAACCCCAGATGCAGTCATGAAGAGTTGAACATTTAAAGTGACATATCACCTGGGGCACATCTCAAGTCCCTCCCTTGGCATCAGAATCCAGCAAATATGAGAAGAATGCATCTGCGGGACATTCAGTACTTCCCAAAGGACGTGCTTTCCCTGTACCTGCGCCTCTCCCTGCCCCTCCAGTCCCCACACCTAGCTATGTACAGATACAAACATACACACGTGTGTGCAGACATGTGGGTATCTGGATTTCTGAGGCTAAGACGAGCACTTATAGACACAAATGAACAATCTGTGCCAAATCCACGGGGGATACCACCGACACCACGTCTGAACCTTAACTCCAGGTGTTACCAAGCACTGCCAAATGAACCATCACGAGATCTCAAACAAACACATTTTCTCATCTTCTTCAGCTCCTAAAAAGCAAATAATTTAATGCCTGAAAAATTTCCAAATAGTCTCCTTGCCCCTTTTTTCTCTTTTTGTCAAAGTACTGGAAAACAAGGTTTTGATGACAAAGTACCAAAAAATGAAAGCCTACAGACGGGGTCTCCCAAGCCTTAGTCCAGACTTAAGTTTTAACAGCTAAAATTATGATAAGACTTGGGGACAGCCTGGATCTTATAGTGGTTTCCTCACAAAGACGCTCTGAAATGGGTAATAGGAATATCCCATCTCTGTTCTGTAGACCAAAAAAGTGAATCCCAGGGAAGGCGAGTCATTCATTTGCCCAAGAACTGACAGCCAGTAAGGAAGGAGCAGCCTGGGAACGGATAGACATCTCCCGGCTGGCTGCTTCTCCTTCCACCCCAGCCCACAAGAGCCCAGCAGATTTCTTTGCTCCCTGTCTCTGCCCTCACCATGGCCACCCCAATCACCTGCCTAAGGCAGAGGTTGAATAATGTCACTCCTTTCCTCTACAACCTTCACTCTCTATTGTCCCAGCCTGGTATTCAAAGTACTTCAGGATCTGATGCCATCTTCACTCCTCCATCTGACTTCATATCACCATTCCTCACATACTCTATGTTCTGGTCAAGCTCAAGACCTCCACATTCCATCTCCCACCCCCTTGTCTTTGCACAGGCTGTGCCCCATGCCTAGGACACACTACCTTCACCTCTCAGAATCTAGAGCTTCCTTCATTCAGCTCCTGAGGACAGTCTTAAAGCCAACTTGCTCCCCAAATTGATAGTGCACTCTGCCTCCCCAAATGGCCTGGTATGTACATGTTGTATGTACATGTTTTACCACCGCAGAACGTAAGATCCTTGAGAACAGGTACTGTCTTTGCAGCCCCAATACCTAGCACATATAGTCTAGCAAATGCTCGCCGGATTAGATTCTGACTCCAAGTAGAGCTCTCTTTCCACTATCCTATACTGCCCCTCCGAATGTTAAAAGCCAGGAGGGGAGAGAATACAGAAGAAAGGGGAAGGAGCTCTGGTCCTAAAGTCAGAGGCGCCTGGGTTCAAGACCCCTCTCTGACACTTACTTAGTCCCTGTGTGCTTCTGGGTAAGTCAGATAACATCCCTTCAGGTTCCTCTTCTGAAAAACGGGTCAAACGCAGTGGCCTCAGTGGCTCCCCCCAGCTCAAGTCCAGGATCCAGTGAGACTAACTCAACCATTTTCTGTATGACTGCTCAGGGCCAGGCACTGTGCTGGGTCACAAACAGAAACACAGAGCAGGCCCTGCCTGCAAGGAGCTTCCATTCACTGGAAAATGAAGGCCTAGCAGCCATCCTGTGGTTTTTGTTTTATTTCTTGGGGGCGGGGGGTGGGAGGACAGAAATGGTTCCTACTATTGCCTTTAATGTTGAGACTGCGCCTTCCTATGAACACTAAAAATCACCAAGGTCATCGTAGGGTTGGATGAGACCCAAGAGTAACATGAGGTGAAAACTTTGGGATCCGATGAATGAGGCAGAGACCTGAGGCTGACAAGATGTCAAAATGGTGCCATCTCATCCCTCCTAGAGGCTAGAAGCTGCTTGAGGGCAGGCCTGGGCTATTTTGTTACTTCTGTACCTCCCCATTTCTAACCCACCCCCATCTCCAGCCCAGCACTTGGACAGGGCCAGTGCCTAGATATTACAAGCTGCTGAATAAAGAGGCAGGGATGTGGTCATGATAGAGGCAAGAAGCGACATCTAAAGGGACCAAGGCAAGGACTCCAGGGCAGGGTCACTGCGAGGGGAGAGGGAGGGAGGGAAATGGCCCTGGGTACTAGCAAATAAGCAGAGAGAGAGGGACAGAGCTCAGAGCCTGGAATCAGGAAAACCAATCCAGTTCAGATCTAGCCTCAGGCGCTTACTAGCTGTGTGACCCTGGGCAAGTCACTTCACTCTGCTTGCCTCAGTTTCCTCATCTGTAGGATGAGTGGGAGAAGGAAAAGGCAAACCCCTCCAGTATCTCTGCCAAGAAAACCTCAAAGGAGAACAGGCACAGGCTGTGACCCATTGGTGTTGGGATGCTCTAGTGAGCACCATAAGGGGGTACTGGAGGGGGACTCTAATTCACAGGCACATAGGCTTGCTGCTCCAGGGCTGGAAGGGGCCATCTAAGTCACTTCCCTGATTTTATAAATAAGAAAACTGAGGCCAAGGGGGGTTAAGTGACTTGCCCAAGGACATAAGAGACAGAGGCAGAATTTGAGCCTCTCTCTCATTCCAAGAGCAGAGTTTCTGGGAAATGGAGCCAAACCCCAAATTGCCATCACAACCAGCCTCACCAGGAAGCCTTTCATGAGCTAAATACCAGCCAGCCGCGAGGCAGTGGACGTCTCACTCCCAATATTGCAGCAAGTCAAAGAATCTGGCCTCCCTGGGTACTTTACAGGGGAAAAGGAATTTTATGGGTTCCCAAAAAAGTCGGACAGAGCCAGAAAACTGTTCTAAAATTTCCTCACGAAGGGACTTGAAACGAAAAAAGGAAATTGGATAAAGGCGAGGTTCCCTAAGGTTTGTATTTCTAGGTGAACTCTAAAATTTCATTATTATTGATTTAGCTATGGGTGGGACAAGGAAAACTAGGTAGAACTTTAAATGTGGCACAGTCAATCAGAAGCCCAATCCTCCACTCACATATAATCAGTTCAGGCAGAGAAGGAAAGAAAGGCCGTGGCATGGCAGAGAATCCGGGGCTCTCCTCTCCCCTCCAGAGACTACATCCTGCCCCAGAGAACACTGTCATCTGCTCCAAGGGCCCATTCCGTGTCTGTGGATTTCCCTCCCCCGCCTGTAAGGAAATGTCTGGTGGCTGGAGTGGCATTCGCCAACATGTTGGTCTGGCTGGATGGCCCAACGCTACAAATTGTTGCCCAGCTCTTGCTTTGGAAAGCCAAGATCCAACCAAATGTGTCCAGATGGAGAACTGGGGAAGCAGAGGCTGGAGAGCTGGGTGCCAACCCTTAGGAAAGACACTAATAAGCTGGGAGTGTCTGGTGGAAAACCAGAGTATGGCACATCCATATCATGGGAGGCTGGGTGAAGAAGGAAGGATAGTTAGCCTGGAGGAAAAGAGAGTTGAGGGAACGGAGAGCTGGGTTCACGTATGTGAAGGGCTATCAAGTGGAAGAAGGATCAGATTGGTTCTGCTGGATGCCAGGAGATAGAACCAGGAGTGATGGAGCTGTAAAGAGGCAGCTTTAGGCTTGATGTCAGGAAAAACAGTACAGGACAGCAGAAAGAGTTCCACAGTCTGAGAACCTGGGTTTGAATCTGTTGCCTCTGACACTACCTGTGCGACCTTGGACAAGTAATTAAACATTAATTTATGCTTTCCTCATCTACAAAATGAGGGCATTGGCCTAGATGGCCTCCAAAGTCCCTTCTAGCTGTACACCTATGGTCTTAGATAAAATTGGAGCTCTCCCAAGCAAACTGAGCATTTTCAAGAGGTGTGGCTTTCCCTTCCCCATCCAAGGTCTTCAGGTAAGAGGCCATTTGTCAAGTATATTAGATTAGGCAGTCCTTGGAGGTATGGATCATATCACATGGCCTCCAAGGTCCCTTCCAACCTGGCCATTCATCTAACAAGTAAAGATGCTGGGTCTCAGAGAGGTTAAGTAATTTACCCATGGTCACACAACTATTCAGTAGCCAGGGCCAGATTCAAACCCCATCATCACAGACCTAGCATTAGAAGGGGCCTCAGTGGCCAGCTTGTTCAATCTTCCATTTTACAGAGGAGGAAACTGAGTCCTATTGAAGTCAAATGACTTGCCCAGTCTCACAGTTGATAAGTGGTAGAGGAAAGATTTGAACCTGGGTCCTCTGACTCCAGGTCCAAAGCTCTCTCCTCTATCCAAAAAAAAAAAAGCCTATTTCCCTCTAAATAATTACGCTCAGCCTGAGCTCCTTCCCTTAAACTTGACTTGGGGAACCACCTCAATCTCCCCCACCCTTTTCTCTGGCATGAGATCAGCAAGCACAAAGCCAGTCACACCCAACTCAAGGGTTGGAAAGGAATTTGCTCTCAAACAAAAGAACCTACAAGCTTCCGGATCTAATAGCTCATGAGAGCAGAAGCCAGAGAACTTGAATCCGGCCCTCTCCCTTTCTCCCCACTCAGGATTTTGGTTCCAATGACTCAATCCAACACTCAAAATCACAGACTAGTGTGTCTAACTGGAGAAAACACCCAAAGGAAGCGTTCTGGCTTCCTAGAAACAGGCAGGACTTTTGTCAAATATTCCTAAGTCATAGAAAAATCTCTATTGCAACATTCACATCACAAGGAACCTGTCCTTAAAATGGGGGGTAAAAAAAAAAAAAGGAAAGAAAAAAAAGCTGTATAATTCCACACTTCAGACCTCTTTTTTTTCCTTCATGTCCTCTGTTTAGGTGTTTGTATGTATGCACATGCACACGTGTTTGTGTCGTGTGCACATGCACACGTGTTTGTGTGTGTGTGTGCTTTTTTCACAAAGTTCATGACCCAAGTAGACAAATATCCATTGTTATCTACTATAAATGATAATTTGGGGTACTTCATAGCTGGATGGTATCAAGAAGGAGGCCCATCTCCAGTTACCCTGATCTGTATCTGGCCACTGGACCCAGATGGCTCCAGAGGAGAAAGTGAGACTGGTGACTGTGCATAACCCTCCCTCACTTAAATCCAATTCATTTGCAAATCATGGCATAATCTTCCTGAAGTGAAGGATAAACAACGATGGACATTGCCTACATTGAAGTTCAAAGAATCAACATCACAAATCCAGGCTGGAGGAAGCATGGCCAGAAGAACAATTTCTGTGAAGACGATCTGGGGATCTTAATGGACTATAAGTTCAACATGAATCAGCAGTGAGATGCAGGAGCCAAAAAGTCCACTCAGTCCTGGACAACATAAAGACAGCCCACACCTCGTGCTGTCTCGCCCTTGGAGTCCAATCTGATTCTGGCCCAAATTTAAGATCCAGGTTTGAGGGTAGCCAGAAAATAGTGAAGAAATACAGGGGAAAGAATTTTTAAGAGATTTGCTGAAACAGAGAAGTATTAGAGAACAACAAAGTCACCAGAGGGAAAAGAGGCCTTGTCATGTTGCCAAAATGGAAGACAGAAGGCAGAAGATGCTGACTACGAGCCAGGGTAGTAAGCATCCTCTGGATGCTGGTCTTCTCTATTTCAGAGACCCCTTGGAGCCCTCTAGACTTGCCCCACCCTGCCATGGTTCTACCCTGTGCCTGGTGCCCACTGGAGAACAACATCAGTATTTCCTGCTCTGGAAATCGGGGTGCTCTCCCTGCATCTGGCCTCCTTCCCCCAGACACTCTCATCCAAGGAGACTCCTCTCTTTGGATGAAAGGGGGAGGCAGACAATAGCATTTATCCCAGATCATTTATGCTGCGATACTAACCCGCACTTGACAACAATGGAATCCTAGCTCAGCATGATAAAGACAGTAAGAGCAGACAGTGGAACACTCCACAGACATGATCTCATTTCATCCTGACAACAACCCTACAAGGTGAAGATGTAATTATCCCCATTTTACAGACGAGGAAATTGAGGATCAGAGGGCTCAAGGGGCAAGGGCTGTAGAGCATTAGATTCAGTCAGAAACCTGGGTTCAAATTCTGGCTCTGCCACTTACAGTGTGACCTTGGGCAAGTCACTGAGATCCTCTAGGCCCTGTTTCCTCATCTGTCAAAAAGGGGACCTCTAAGGACCTTTCTGGCCCTAAATGTTATAATCTAAGATCTATAACTTGCCTGTATTAATAGGGCGCTTTCAGGTTTGCACAGTGCTTTACACGTTTCCTCAATACGTCTCAATACGTCTGCATCAATAGCCCTTCGAGGTAAATGATATTATCATCCCCATTTTACAGACATGGACACTAAGGCTCAGAGAGGACAAGTGACTTGCCCAGGGTCACACAGCAAACACGTGTTAGAGGCAGCATTCTAACCCGGTTCTTTCTGACTCCAAGCATAATCTGAGACTCCACCAGCATCAGGAGGCTACATCTAAGGACCTCTTCTCATCCTCTCCTCACCCTGCTCCCAAGGATTTATAACCTGAGCTTCAGACACTGCCCTACTCTGGTGTTTCAAAGAAACCTCCAACAAAGGCCCCATTGTGGTCTCATAAAATACCCGGGAGAGAACCTGATCCTGTTACTATATAAAACAATATTTATGTCCTAGACGGAGGGTCACCGAGAGGTTCAACAAAAGCCTTTTATTTGAATGGGAAAAACGTGTCTAAGAACATTACACACGGCACCTATGTATCCATGTCAGGCCTGTCAAACGTGATTCTACAAGCCCAGATACACTGCCTATATTCCAGGAAACAGCATCTGAATGTCGAGAGATCAGCAACCCTTCACTCCCTCCCAGGAGAGACCCCTCTTTGGGTCCAGAATCTCGTCTCTCTGGGAGTTCCCAAAACATGTTGTCCATCTTGTGCTTTCATACATACGTTGACTGTGGGTGCTGCAAGCCCCAAGGGCCTTTCCATGAAGGCAAGGATCCGTGGCTTTGCTAAGGCATAATTGGATGGAGTCTTCTGTTAATCCAATTAAATGATTCCTTTTTTCACATCTTTCATTACGGAGCTTTTTGTTTCCTCCTTCCAGAACTGGGGGGAAGACCAGAGAAGAGGCCGCCGTTTCTGGAATTTTCCCAAAACCCTCCTCGTTTTGAAGAAGAAGCTTTATGGGGCTTCTCTGTCCTCCTAAAACAGCGTGAGAGCAGCCTGGGAGACTCAATGATGCACTTTAGGAAATGAACAACCCCGTTTCTTCTATGGAAGCAAAAGAAAATGATGGTGGAATTCAGTGGGCGACTCCATCTGTAGTATTTTATTCCTGTTTTCCCCGTCCTGTTCCTCAGGGGTGTGTGAGCTCCCGGAGGCCAAAGTCGGCTTCATGTCTGTCTTTGTAACCCGGGGGCTTAGCACACGCTTGGTACATAAATACTTATTGGCTGACAAGAGGAAAATATTCACTTTACTTGGAAACCTTTTAAATAAATTTCTTGAATGTTTTAATTATCCTAAAACAGTGACATCATTTGGGGAATGAATAGCTGAGAAATAGATCACACACATATATTTGGGGTAAAGGCATCAGGGAGGGCCTGGGTCTGGGATTCCATCACTGGAGGAAACTCCCTCCAGCCACGAGCCCTGAGCCTGAGGAAGCTGCAAGGGGCCTGGGATGATGGGACAGACATGTCCAGGGTCACACAGCCCACAGTGCAGCAGAGGAGAAGCTTGAATCCAGGGATTCCTGATTCCAAACTCTACAACAGACTGTGTGTGTGTGTGTGTGTGTGTGTGTGTGTGTGTGTGTGCGTGTGTGTACATTAGGGACCTTTTAAAAAAAATTCAAAACCACTTAAACACAGACCACAGATCACTTTTTTGGCATGACACGTCAAGCTGTCCTGGTAGCTCTTAAGCTAGCTCACTCAGCAGAAGAGACTAAATTCCTGGTCCCATGCACTCCCTTCCCCAGGGCTGGGGCCCCCCCACTGCCCCCAATCCAGGGAGCTCTTCTGAAACCTGCTCTATCAATTCTGAGATTCCTGGCCCTGACAAGGTGCCCACATGGTGGCTGAGCTCTGGGAGACGTCAGAATGGGCATCGCCTGGGGGCTCCCTCAGCCTTCCATCACGAAGGGAGGACTTCTTGTAGCTCAAGAATTTGTCTGGAATAACCTAGATCCAAGGAGAGAGAGTGCTTGTGGAAACTCAAGCTAAACGTGACATGGCTTTGTCCTAATAGCCAACAAAACCCAACAGACCCAAGACATAATAATCAATTTTGGTTTGCATATAAAGTGCTCCAGCAAGCCTAATTGGGTGTTAAGAACATTTGGCCTTCAGTCCCTGTAGCAGCCACATTTCCGCTGTTTTAAATGGTTCTCAACTGTACATTCCTTGCATATACGGTATACATCATCCATCCAGCGGTACATACATGCCATCGCTGACAGAAGGGAAAGACAGGGAAGGTCCAAAGAAAAAGTCAGGTATTTCAACATACTGTGTACAGTGGAGGATAGAAGAATGCCCATCCCTCCCCCCTGCCCTCAGAAAGAGAGACCCGCGATAAAGCAGAGAATCTACATTCTTTTCCACTGACTAGGTGGCTTAACTGCTCTCAGAAACATAACAACTACCCACATTTAGAAGGCATCTTGAGGTTTAGGAAGCCCTTTCTTCCCTACAGTCAACCTCAAAGCATCCCCATTTCACAGAGAAGCAGACCAAAGCACTTAAAGGTGATGTGATCTTCCCAAAGACACAGACCTTTGACTAAGTGTCCATCGGGACTCCAATCCAGGTCTCTCCCAGTTCCAAGTCCAGTACTCTTTCTGACACAATGTGGGGCCAGCACAGTCTGCCTGAGGACTAAATGCTACTGAACTCTGAGTGATTGTTGACTAGCGTGTGTGACCTTCAACACACCATCTGACCCCCTGGGGCCTCAGTTTACCCATCTGTAAAAGTGGAGGGAGGTTACATTAGGTGGACTCTGAGGTCCTTCCCAGCTGAGATCTGTGAGCTCTGACCTCTCTGGGCCTCAGTCTCAACTGTAAAATGGGAGGGGGGGCAGTTGGACCAGATGTTCTGTGAGGCCCCTTCCAAGTCTTCCGTCTATGACCTGTTCTCTGTAATACGGCTAAGTTGTGTACTTGTCCAGGACCTGTCTGATTTCATAAAGGACTGCTTTAAGGAGAATCCATCTTCCCAACAATGGAAGAGAAAATCCACATGCATTTTATAGGAGAGGAAAGATGTTGCCTGGGTGAGGTCAGATGACCTGTGCAAGACCAAAGGAAGCACGGCAGAGACACCAGGAGCGGCCCACCCATGTTCAAGACCCAGCTCTGATGCTGCATGGCTCCGTGTGCCTGGGTTTCTGCATCTGTAAGATGGGAATCAGAATAGCACGCAGAGTTGTCCAGAGGCTCAGACGAGATCTTGTGAGTAAAGCAGTCTGCATACCTTCAGGCACTGAAGAAATGCCCACAGATGTTCTTTTCAGTGGCAGAGACAAAATGAGAAGCCAGACCAGGTTAATGCCCCAAGCCTCCCAGTCAGTCCCAAGCCACCAAGCTCTACATGGCACCATCCAAGGCACCGACCAGCGGGCCCCTCGGCTACCCCGAGCACCTCAGTTGTTGGCAAAGAGGCTGCCTCTGCCTTCTCAAACTAGCTCTCCTGTCAGGTTTGGAAGGGGGGTTCCTCTCTCGGTGCAAAAATGTGAACGGCTGAGGAAGCCGGCCAACACATAAATCTCTCGGGTTTCTGTGGGGCAGGAAGGGAGGGGCAGAGATGGAACATTCACCAACGGTAAATTAAAGTGAAATGCCAAATGGAATCAGAGCCCTTGGTGATTCCGTCCCTGCGGCCCAGAGCAGCACAAAGGCCCTCAGTCCAGAGACCCTCTGGTGAAACACTTGTTCCTCATGGCGGCGGCTTCTCGTGCTGAACTGCCCCTAGAAGTACCTGCTTTCTACCCAGGCTCACCAGCGGGGGGTGACATTGCTTCCATTCAGACTGCTCCTACGCACCCATCTCTGAAAATTTTCCTCAAAAAAGAAAATGATAGAATTTAATCTCTCTCACCATTACAGAGAATCTGATGGCAGCAGACAGAGAGCTAGGCTTGGTCTGCATTCAGACCTCCAGCCCTTGCTAACTGGGGCGCTTAGGGCAAGCCAGCTAATTTCTCTGAGACTCAGTCTACTCATCTGTAAAATGGGAATCTACAATTTATACATCACAGGATTGCTATGACATTCAATTCAGGTGATGGCCATAAAGTGCTTTACCAACTCGAAGTCATGACATCAAGGTCAGTTATGGTTATGATCAGGAAGAGGAAGATGACAGGCCCACAGACCTACAGCTGGGAGGGACCTCAGAGGCCACGCAGAGCAACCTTCTCATGGGCAGAAAAAGTGAAGTCGGGTATCTTAGTATCACAGCATCACGGACGAGAGCCAGGAGGGGCCTCTGAGGCCACGGAGCCCAACCTCCTTATTGCACAGATGAAGAAACTGAGGCCTACGGTGTTTAAGTGACTGATCTAAGGTCATACTGGGAGCAAGCATCAAAGGTCCTCGTTTATAGATCCAATATTCTTCCCAAAGAGACATTAAATGCCATTACGCAAGCTTAGAACTTTATAAGACCTACGGAAATGCCGATTATGATGATTGTTATACCACGTCTGCCCATTCTTTAAGCTCTTGCTCATGTTCTCACACAAGGCCGTGGGGGGCACACCCCACCATGCTGGAGACCTTTCCTAAAGGGTCTCCCTTCTTGGGTTCTTGCAACCCATTGAGAATAACAGGGGAGCCAACGGTCCCTCCCTTCTCATCGCAGGTGACCCACTTTGTCTTCTTTTTCTCTTGTCAGTCTTTTCAACGACATTGTTTACATTGGTTCCCCTTCAGAATCTTTGGTTTCAAGGATGCCTCGCCCACTCCCCGTGTGTCTGGCTGTGGCCCTCCACCGAGGCTTTATTGAAACACGAGGGCCCAGGTTTTTAACGCCAATAGCTTCCTGACCATGATATTGCCACAGTCATGGAACCCCAAAATGTCTGAAGCACTGACCCAAAGGGAAGACCCTTCCAGGAACAGAAACACCAGAGAAGTGGGTCTCTGTAAGGCTCACCAAAAGCCAGATGGCCCCTTTATCTCCGCTCCTTCCTGCTGTTTCCTCGCCCAGCAGCTCTCAGAGCGCTTTGGGGCCTCAAAAACTCAGTTAGAATCCCTCTCTCCCTTGACAGTGCCAGAAAAGGAGGGTGAGGACATTCTTTTCATTTCTTTTTTTAAAAAAAAGTCTCTCAAAACTCTGGCCAAGGACCAACTCAAAAAACAACAGAGATGTTCATGTGTTTGCCTAGCTCCTTATCACAAGCACTTGGGGCTGCCCGATGGTCAGCTCTGCCTGGCCCGGGGAAGGTCATGTAGCTAAAAGGGCCCGTGAAAGCTGGCCCCTCATTGCATGTTTCCTTCATCAGGCTCGATGTGTCCCCACACAACCTCATGACACAATGCCGCCAGCCCTGTTGCACGGCAGACAAAGTGCCGGAATCAGGGAGACCTAAGTCCAAACTCTGTTTCTCACGCTGACTAAACACAGAGAGACATCGATGGCCAGAGGAAGCATTTATTTCCTGCTTACTGTGCCAGGGATACAAATACAGCCCAAAAGGCAGCCCCTTTCCTCAAGGAGCTTACATTTGAATGGAAGAAGTCAATACATCGAGGGGAACAGGAAAGGGGGCTGAGGACACGAGGCTACTGATGAGGAGGTGAAGGACTCTGGAGGAGGAGGAGAAGCGTTAGCATGGACTGGGGACCTCGTGGAATGATGGTCCAAGTCAGGAACTCCCCAATCAAAAGAGAGGGCTATGGGGCAGAGGCATTCCTAGAAACAAAGACCATGGGGTTGGGGGCAAGGGGACAAGAGGGGAAAATCCAGAGAATGAAGAATCGAGCCTCCATTCTCTCTTGGCCAGATCCTAGAATCATAAATTTAGAGATGGATGAAACCTTAGAAGCCAAGGAATTCACTCCTTGACATTTTACAAGTGGAGAAACTGAAGCCCAAGGTCCAAGTTCATGCAGCACCTAAGTGCCTAAGGTAGGACTTGAAATCGGGTCTTCTGGCCTCTGAATTCAGCTCCCTCTCCACTACCCTGCTGCGTCCCCATGTTCTGGTGTGTTTACCGTGTACTGAGACTCCAGTCCCCAAACTGCAAACTAGGACTTGGCGTTCTTCAAGGCTAGAATGCACCACAGCAGCCATCCCTCTGCCTCTGGGGTGGTGACAGCAGTATTAGACTGTGAGCTCCCTGAGGGCAGGGACTGTCTTTCATTCTGGCCACGCTCCTAACACCACCTGCTCGGCCCCATCACTTTTAGTCTCCTTTTCTTTCTTTGTAATACTACATAGATTCCTTCCAGATGTGACAGAATAATAAATAATTCAAAAAAAGACAGTCTCCTACTACGTTTGAACGGGTCATCGCACTGGCCCTTTGGATTCCAAGTGGATTTACAAGTAAGTAAGCAATGAGGTGGTCGTGCCCTGAAGTTTAATCTGGGTAATCTAAACTGGCAAAGGCTTCTTATTGGTTTTCATGTCTCCCCACTGTTTGGTGCCTTATAAGAAGAAAGAGATTGTGAGTCTCTATGGTCACGGGCCCAGGCCTTTGACCTCCAATGCAAGGGAAGATAATCACAGTTCAATACTATTGCCTCTGATAGGTCTGGGGCTTCCTCTGGGTGCCATAGGGATGTCTCGTATTTCTGTAACTATGGGCACGGCAGGGAGAGACGCTCTAATCTACTCAATGAGGATGACAGAGAGTGGGTCAGTCTCACCTCAAAGACACAAAGCAGGAGAAAACCCAAGACTGGGCACTTGAATCACCAACATAGGGTTCTGCCCTCAGACCCCTGTCCACAGTTCAAACCTTCCACCTGAAGAATTTGGGGCCCAGCCTGTGCCTGCCTAACTGCTGATTGTCCCTCTCCTAGCCCTGGCCACCCACAGCATCGTTCAAATCACAAGAGTCAGGGGTCTCTCCTTAGAACACAGGCTCTGAAACTGAGATGTGGGAACTTTTTTGAAAAATATTTTGATAATTGAATTTGAATATAATTGGTTTCCTTTCTATGCCTACGTATATACCCACTCATGCAAATCATGATTCTGAAGGGACCCTGAGGCTTCACCAGACTACTCAAGGGGCCTCATCTCACTTACACACTCATACATACTCACACACACTCACACACACACACACACACACACACACACACACAATCCCTGCTTTAGAGAATGCTTCCTAGAAGATCTTGCTCTTTACTGGTATCTAGAAAGAGTCAGGAAGGAAGAGTAGAGAAAGGAGCTAAAATACAGAATTTCCCAGCATTCTTGGCTGTTTCTGTCCACAGAGTGATTGGAAGCCACTGGGCTCAGTCACCAGCTGCTGATGCCACCTCTGACACTACTTGTCTCCTTTATAAAATGAGGGGTATGGAGTTGAGGCCTCTCTGACGCCCCTCATCACCCATGCAGCGTCCTTTGCTTGGCAGCCTAGGAACACGAGCTGTGTGAAGCAGGGGCTGCTATCTAGCCAAGGAGGTCGGCTGTGCCATGATCTGTATCCCCCAGCACCCAGGAAAATGGAAACTCCTTAAGGACAAGAATAGTTTCATTTTTGCCCTTATATTCCTACTGCACAGGACTAGCACAGACCCTGAACTCAGCAGGGACTCAATAAGTGTGTTAAATTGAATGATCAGATTTGGAGCATAAAAGGGAGCATGGTGCCATGGACACAGATCCAACCTTAAAGTCAGGAAGACCTAGGTTCAAGTCTTGCCTCTGATACATACTGACCATGGGACCATGGCCAAACTATTCAACCTCCCAGAAGCCCAGGCATCTCTCCAAGACTCAATTAACCAACAAGGATTTATTAAGCTCTTCTTATGACCCAGGCAGCTGGGTGGCAGAGTGGACAGAGCACTGGACCCAAAGTCAGGAAGACTTGAGTTCAAATCCAGTCTCAGATACAGCTGTGTGACCTTAGGCAAGTCACTTAGCTCTGTTTGCCTCAGTTTCCTCATCTGTGAAATGAACTAAAGAAGGAAATGACAAAACCACCCCAGAATCTTTGCCAAGACAACCCCACATACAGTCACAAAGAGTTGGACTTGACTTAAACAAGTGAAGAGGAATGTCTCAGGTGCTATGCCAAGTGGTGAGGGTACAAAGAAAAAGAAGCCGGAACTATCCTTGCCCTCAACAAGCCTCCATTTTGACAGGAGGGCAGTGGCTACCTACAAAACACATACAAGATGTAAACGGCTCCATACAGCTACATTCAGGGTAGATGGAGGGTAGCCTCCCAGAGGGGAAGGCACAGGAGCCACAGGAAGTTCCAGATTTGCATTAGTGGGCAGAATGCTACCACAGGGAGCTGCTACAGTGAAACACACACAATTCCAGGGCCTACTCGATGCCCCCTCACCCCCCCAAAAAATCCAGAGCATATTCCACTGGCCAAATAATACCAGGGAGGGGGGTTTGCATCCCCACTGAACAATGATGTCTCAACCCATTGAAGTAGCAAGGACCACCACTATCTTCTTAGCAATCAGGTCACAACCAGCACCCAGGGCCAGCCCACGGGATACATTAGAAGGCCCTCTGGACTGCATGGAGCCGTCTCAGGCTGTCCCATCACAAGCAAGAGCCCGGGACAGAAAGGGCCTCTCATCCAGTCTAGGGCAGCAGAAAGTCTTGAGTTATCCAACGTCCTCAAAATGCGGAACCCAAGAACAGGCCAGGGATGGAGAGGAGAGAGGTTACAAGCTGTTAAAGAGAGGGGAGAAATGTGGAGGGCAGAGGGGATCAGATCAGAGCCAGTATTCCCAGGTCTCCTTTCCTGATGGACATAAAGCGCTTAAGCAGAGTGTGCGCCTGTCAATGGCTTTCTGACATCCGCTCTCTGGACAAGGGGATCAAGTGCGCCGCCTCCCAGTCTGCTCACCTGCCATTTCTGGTTTATTTTCCTCTGTGCTTCCCAGACCTCAGTTGGAAGCTCTCTGCCCCTCCCACCAAGGGGGCTCCTTTGCTCCCCCTCCCCACCTTTCCTCTCTCCCACTCAGGGCTATTTTCTCCTCTCCTCTACCTTTACCTCCAGGGGCATTTTTTAACCCAGTTGGTGACTCTCAGGCCCATAAGGTTCCTTTCCCTGGTTCTAGGAATTCACCACTGGACCTTGGGACAGGCAAGTCACTTGACTGTTCTGTGTTTCAGTCTAGACCATGCTTCCCATCCATCTACCCATCCACTGGGGCGCCTCTGCCATCCTGCCCTAGCACTAGGTCTACCTGTGAGCAGCATGGGAGGCCTGCACTTCATCCACTGCCCCACCACCCACCGAGGTTAGCTGTTTCACTCCAACTCCCAGTCAGACCCTAAGCTCCTGCTGAACAGCTTCGGGAGAATCCAAATTACTCAGCATTGTTCTGGGGATTCAGGAACCATTCAAAGACTTTCGGTGAGGGGCTCACTTAAAGAGCAAAGGAAAAAGAAAATGTGTACTCAAGGGCGACCAACTTGTGGGTTCCAGCAAAGAGTCAATTTGAATAATCCACAAACTGAGTAATCCAAAAACTGCAAGCAAGGGACCAGAGGTGGGTTTGGGGGGCAAAGAAAGATTAATGGAGGATTCTTAAAGGACCAGAATGAGTGGCCTGGCCCGTTAACACCTCTCTGCTTTCTGCTTCTCCATAAACTAAATATAAACACACTTCTTCATGCTTTACTCAAAAGGGCAGAAACTGTCTCGAGAGGGGATAACATGCTCTGAAAAACCCATCTGGTTTTGCTCTTCGGAGACCTGGATCCCCGACCCCCAAACTCCAGCCACCGGTTTGTGTGTTAGGACAAGAAAAAGGAAAAGCTCTTTTCAAAGCAAAGTATTTCTTGATTACCTGAGCATCACCAGCTGAAAATCCCTGCAATAAACCTTGGAGACACGACTGCCCAGAGGCCTGCTCTGGAGCCTGACGTGTCAACAACATTAGCCAGGCTGGGCACGATGGGCCCTGGCTGGCTGTGCATTCAATTCTAGATTAAATAAGCACCTACCATGTGGTGTACGGGATGCTGGGCACCAAGGAGAGATGAAGGCACAGAATGAAACGCACCCTACCCTCAAGGAGCTTATGGTCTAGCAGCGCAAAATATAAACACGAGGGAATGTAAACCAACTGATACGCACAAAGCCATGGCAAGTGGGGCAATCACACAAGAATCAATCAATGAGCATTGTGTAAGCACCTCCCCTGGGCCAGGTACCGTTCTAGGCATGTACTGGGGAGACAAAAATCAAAGAGCAGGTGGCTGTGCCTTCAAGAAGCATCCGTTCTATCAGAGGAAGAACATGTGCAGATGGAGGCCTAAAGTGCATGCATTCCACTGACAAGCATCGATTAAGCACTAACCACTATCTAGAAGCCGGAAATGTAAATAAAAATGGAGGAGGAGGGAGGAGGAGGAAGAGGGAGGAGAAAGAGGGAGAGGAGGAGGAAGAGAAGGGAGAGGAGGAGGAGGAGGAAGAGAAGGGAGGAGGAGGGGGAGGAGAAAGAGGGGGGAGTAGGAGGATGAAGAGGAGGAAGGAAGGAGGAGGAGGGGGAGAAGGGGAAAGAGGGGGAGGAGGGGAGCTAGCATCTGTCCAGCACCTGCTCTGCCCCAGGCCGATGCTAAGCATTTACAATCATTATCTCCTTAGGCGCTATTATCATCTTTATTTTGCATCTGAAGAAACTGAGGCAGACAAAGGCCAAGTGACTTGCCCAAGGTCACATAGCTAGGAAGTGTCTGAGGCCGCATTTGAACTCAGGTCTTCCTGACTCCAGACCCGGTGCTCTATGCACTGAGCCACCCAGCTGCCAACGTGTCGAAGGAAATAACATGAAAAACCAGACAAAGATGAGTGGATGATGGTAACCTGAGAGAGGAAGGTCTGGGACTTCAGCTGAGGCGTGAAAGAAGCCCAGAGAAACCAAGATGATGCCGGCATAAACGACTGCCTCGTGCCAACTCCTCACACCCAGCTCTGCCTCTGACACTGAGTCCCCCTCACCGAGTTTCCGCCTGGCCCTGGGTGGGACTGAGAGCCATACAGCTCGGTCGGAAAATGCCAGCGTATGTGCCTGCCAGGGTAGAGAGAGAGCCTGGTGTCACCAGCAGGGTAAGGGGAAACTCTGTCCAGCCTGATGGCAGAGCTGCCAGCGGGCTGCGTCCAAAGGCTTGGCTCGCTGCCACTGCCCCTCCTGAGTCCCGCGGAAATGGATGGGCTCCCTGCTTTGGGACTGATGCCCTCGCCAAGCTCAGAAGCCTCAAAGCGAGGTGAGGGCTCCTCCGCCTTTCTGGCTGCAACGCCCTTCTCCAGAGCTTGTCTTTGGACAGAGCCTCAGGTCAGGGAGGAGCAGGGACCACTGGACTTTGTCTTTGGAATGCCAGAGCGTGTACATGGTGACCCCCCTTTCTCTGACTACTGACAGCCCGGCTTCCTTTGCGGATCACCTAGAGCCCTGCCTTCTGCAGGAAGCCTTCCCCAATCCCTCTTAATCCCAGCACCTTCCCTCCGTTAATTATTCCCTATTTGTCCTGCACAGAACTTGCTTTGCATTTATCTGTTCATATGTTTTTTCCCCTATTAGATTTTGAGCTCCTTGGCGGCACAGACTTTCTGCCTCTTGTTGAATCTCCAGCACTTAACACAGTGCCTGGCCTATGATAAGCACTTTAATAAATGTTTACTGATTACTGATTGATTGAATTAATTTTTTTTCACTTATTCACAATCCACCACATTTTCCTTCTCAATCAATAACCACTACCAGGAAACATGCCGGTCACTTTATCATCACAGGATATCATGAACAAGGATCCACGGCTCTCTTCACTTCAGGCACACAGTCCCTCCCCTCTCAAACTCTATCAGATCGCACATATACAGCTTCTATCAAATCGCTTACCATCTTAGGGACAGAGGGAGAAAATTTAGAACTCAAAAAAAAATTTAAAAATAAAAGTTAAAATTTATCTTTATGTGTCATTGAAAAAAATAAAATGCTACATAAAAAACCAACCTCTATCATAAGGCCCTGGGCTTTGCCAAGGCCAACAAAGTCATTGTCAAACTGCAGAAGAGCATCGAATGCATCTTTAAGTATCTCTAAGCTGGAAAGAACTCAGGAAGCCCCTTCTCTGACCCATCCCAGGGCAGGAATCCCCTGCAAGCACAGTGCGCCTGGCACACTCGAGTGTGTGATGAACGTCTTACTGATCTATCATCTATAACATCTCTGACAAGAAAGTAGGAACTCAGCTTGGAGACCTCCATTAAGTGAGGGAGAATACATTGACCTCCCAAGATAATCCTTTCTATCTTGAGACTCCAAAAACTCTTTGGGAGATTGTCCTTATCTAGAAGTAAAATCTCTGTTTCTTAGTTCTGTTAAACAGAACCAACCTGATCTTTTCTTCATGTAAGAGTCACCTTAGTATCATGAGATTGAGAACTGGGTGGGAACTTAGAGACCATTCTGCAGATAAGGAAACTGAGGCCCAGAGAGATTCCTCACCCCTCCTTCCCCAAGTCTTCTCTTCTCCAGGCTAAAGAATTCTAGTTCTTCCAATTATTGATCTTATGATGGGACTCTAGGTCTCTCCTCATCTGGGTCACCTACCCCTGGATATTCTCCAGCTGGCCATCCCTAAAATGCAGACTCCAAATGTGATCTGACCAGGATGGAGTACAGTGAGGCAATTCCCTCTCATTCTTGGCAATGCACTTGTATTAATATGGCCTAAAATCACATTAGCTCTTCTGGCTGCCATGTCATACGATGCACTCATATTGAGTTTGCAATCTGAGAGCCACATGTCTTTTCCATGTAAAGTGTCTAGCCAAACACCCCCTTCATAGGCCCACTCCCCTCAATTTTTGGACATCTGAGTTGGGGGAGAGGGAGCCCCAGGGTTAGGCTTAATATATATTCCTATTAAGTTTCATCTTATCCAGTGTTTCCCATCTTTCTAACCTGTGGAGAACTTTCTAGGTCCTGACTTACAATCTGTCAATTCTCCAAAGAGTACTGGAGAAGTCTACACCCAAAAGGAGCCATCCTATCACAAGTGAGTGCACCATCTTCTTCTCAAGGTGAGCAATGCAGATACTGGATGAATGAAGGGCCATTGAAATGTGTACTCTGTGCCAAAGCCCTGTGCTAAGCTTTGGTAGCCTAAAACACCCATCTTCCCAAGGTTATTCCCCCACATTCCCCTCATTCCTTCCTTTCCACTCTTCTGCCTCCTCAGTCTCTGAACTCTCTTCCAGTGCTCCACAGAAAAGGAGAGAAAATGCATTCCCCTCCCTGGAACAAGTCTGGGGCAGGACAAAAAGCGCTGTGCCCATCAGATTTAGCCTACCCTGAGCACCACTGAGGGCCTGAAAGGAATATTAAGCAGGCACATACTGCAGCAAAGAAATTCCAGGGACATTAGGCAAAGAACCTTCTTTAAATAGACAAGTTTCCATTTTCACACAAAGATAAAAGGGAGAGGGCAGAGGAGGGGGAATGCTCCATCCCAGCTCATAAACTGGAGAGGAAAAGTAGGGACCTGTCACAGGCACCCCCGAACCACCAATCGCAGATCTCAGCTTCAAAGACAGAGCAGCCTGAAGCTCAGAGGACTAGCCTAAGGATGGATGAGGATGGGAGATCAGACAGAGCCACAGAGATCCCCAGCCCATGTTACAGCAGGATCTGCCTTCTGGTGCATGGGGGCTCTGGCATTTCCTCCATGGGCCTGAAGAACCACGACAAGAGCACAAATGGGGCTGGACAGAGGATGCTTCCATTGGCTAATGACTTCTGAGAGCAAACCCTCAGGGGTTCATCTTTTCCCTTTCTCTACCAAGCTGGGATCTCTGACACAAGAGGAAATCCTGGGATCTGGCATCAGATAAGAAGCCTGGGGGGTCCTAAAGCTGGCCAGATCTTCCCCCTTCAGTATGCTGAGCAGAAGCTTGCCAGGGGCGTAGGGGGTGGACAAAGCCAGGCTTCATGGAAGGGGAAAGAAGGGAGTGTTCCCTCGGGATTGTTGCCTGCTTCCTGCCCCCTCCCTTCTACCATAGTGCCCCTTTATCTTCTTTTAGGCCCCTCTCCCTTCACCCCAAGGTGTCTTCTGCCTCCTTTCAGGCTCATGCCCAAAGCCCCATTCTTGATAAGCCCTCCACAAGACTAATTGTATACAGAAAAGGAGCAGGGTAGCATGTGCTAGGGTTGGGGCCAGCAAGAACTGATCTCGAACCCCAATTATGACACTTACTGGACTGGTGAGACTGGGCAAGTCCATTGGCCTCCCAAGCCTCAGTGTCCTCATCTGTAAAGGAAGGATAACACCTGTACTAAAGTCATAGGGATGCTGTCAGGCTCACATGATTAATGAACTAATTAATCAATCACTCTATAAATGCCAGTTATTATTAAGATGGAGTCATCATCTTCACATAAGATAATGAGTTCTATGTTAATGGAAAAATCAAGAATGTCTTCAAGGTCCTAAGGAATTATTAATAATCATAACAGGAATAATAACAATAAGAGAAACTCCCTCATAGAGCATTTAAGTTCCACAGAAAAATGATCTCACTGCCCACCTCCCTTTGGGTAAATTGATGCTGGAGTTTGACCCTAAGTGCTGAGCTCTTCTTCTTCCTCTCCTCCTCCATCTCCTGCTGCTTCTTCCTCCTCCTCCTCCTTGCTCTCCTCTTCTCAGTGACGCTCTCTCCTCTATCTCTGTCACTCTCTCATTCTCTGTCTGTCTCTCTGTCTCTTCCCTCACCTCAGCTGATGACTTCATCCACTCCCAGTTATCATCTCTATGCAGATGACTGACTCCCAGGTCTGTGCATCCAACCCAAGTCTGTCTCCTAAACATCAGTCCTGCATCACCAGCTGCTTCCTGGATATCTCCATCTAGATGCCTATCATTGTCTCACATTTACGTCCAGAACATCCCACTCTCTCTAAACCTATCTCTCTCCTTCTACCTTCCCAATTTCTATTGAGAGCATCATCCTTCTCCTAATTGCCCAATCAGAAGCCTAGAAATCACCCCCAACTACTCATTCTCCCTTATGTCCCCTAAGCCACCAGAGACCACATTAACGATTCCATCCTTAGGCCCCCTCTCACCTCTCTCCCCTTCTCTCCACTCACACAACCACCATCCCAGTTAAGGGTTTCATCACATCTCACCTGAGCTATTATATGAGCCTACAGGTTGGTCTCCCTGTCTCAAGACTCTTCATACCTCAACCATCCTTGGCTCAACTGTCAAAGGGATTTTCCCAGAGCAAAGGTCTGACCCTGTCACCTCCTAACCCAGAAGCTTCAGTGGCTCCCGGTTGCCAACATGAAGCCCTATGAATTTGGCAGGTAAAGCCTCTTACAACCAGGCTCCATCCCAGCTGGCCAGGATGTCTTTTATGTTACTCCACTTCACGTATTTTCCTTTCCAGCTAAACTGGCGGCCTCGTCACTCCTCATACAAAACTTTCCACCTCCTGCCTCTGTGATAGCCTTGCACAGGCTGTCTCCAGTGCCTGCAATACTCTCCGTCTTGACCTCTGCTTCTTGGAATTTCTAACCATCTTCAAGGCTCGGCTCCAGTGCCCTCACTTCCAAAAGGCCTCTCCTGATTCCCCAGTTATTAGTTAGCACTCCTCTCCCCTGGAAAACTTTGGCATCATTCTGTATATATCTTATATTTACCTGTTGGTTTTTGGTTTCCCATCAGTAGAACGGAATCTCCTTGAGAGCAGACATAATTTCATCTTTGCTTTTATAACTTGATCACTTTCTTTTTTTGGTTGGTTTTGCTTTTTTGGAAGGGGTAAGGTAGGGCAGTTGGGGTTAAGTGACTTGCCCAAGGTCACACGGCTAGCTTTGTGTCAAGCATCTGAGGCCAAATTTGAACTCAGCTCCTCCTGACTCGAGGGCCGGTGCTCTATTCACTGTGCCACCTAGCCCCACCCCAACCTTCCTTTCTTGTAACTGAGCCGTGCATTGAAAGGAAGGAGAAAAGGTCCAAGTGGCAAGATTTAGACTTTATCTGAAATGCTGCCACGTGTTTGATGGCAGTTGACCATTAAAGACAAGAGGAATATTCAGGTCCGTTGGCTGTTGGATGCCTCTGAGCAATCCCAACCAATCTTTGTGTGTCTGAGTATCTGGTTGTTTGGGGGGGGGGGGGGGGGGCGGGG
>CM053590.1:13308735-13397861 GCA_028646515.1 Pseudochirops corinnae | reverse complement strand
GAGAGGGGAGAAGTAATGGAAGAAGAAATGGAAGACCAAAAAGAAGAAAGGAAGGAAAGAAGAGGGGGAGAGATAAAAGGGAAAAGAATGAGAAAAGGAGAACAGGAAAGATGAAAAAAGAAGAAAGACAAAGGGGGCGTGATGAAAAGAAAAAGAAAAGAGGGAGGAAAGAGGGAAAAAAGTAGGGAGGGAAGGAAGGCTAGAGAGAAAAAAGTGGGAGAAAGGAGGAAGAAAAAGCCTACCCCACGCAGCAATCCCCACTTCTGGATCAATCCCTATTTGGAAATGTTTTCTCCTTTCCTCACACTGAACCAGGAATGTCAGAGCCCAGGCGGTCAGGGAACCTGTCAGGGTGAGAGGCTCACAGCTGTATTTCAGCTGCTATTTTTAGAACCTATAAATTCTGGCATTTATTTTCCTTCTAAAACATTATTTCCAGTCTTGCCAAAGAGGTTTATCTAGAGTTTAACTGGGAAAACAATGAGTTCATTGTTATTATACAGAGAAATCTTTTCCCCTTTGCCCAGAGCAAGGAGGCTCATGGGTACACAGAAGGGTTGCTCCGTCTTTGGAGGGGTGCGGTGGGAAGGGAAAAGAGGAAAGGGCAAATGGAGGCCCCTGGCCCTAATGGCCACTCTGAGGCTGCCTCTGGAGCCGGAGAAGCAAAGGGTGATTTCTTCAAAGATAACGTGAAAAGCTGGAATCTGAGCAGCAGACGAGCAGGCTGGCCCTTCTTTAGTAGAGCTCTGAATGGCCCTTTCCCCAAAAAAGGTGAGCGGTCACTGGGCTAGACCCCTGGTGTACTTGAACACTTTGCCATTTCATTCCTCCAGAAAAGCAGAAAGGGGCTGACACAACTTAGAAGAAGAGGTAAGTGTAAATGTTCTCCAGGGCTCTCAAGAGGCCCTCCTGTTACTTCACTGGGCCCAACTCAAAGCTGCCCACCTTCATCTCAGAACCTAAACACGGCAACCAAAATGTAGGGGGAGATGTGGAGGCTAACTCCCTTGAAGAAGAATTAAGTTTCTGATCTCAATTTCCTTCCCATGACACCCCCATCAAGCTTCATGACACTCTCTCTCCTCCCCAGTTACACATACAGAGATTCTCTTTTTTGTTTAATTCTCATGAGACCAACAAGCAAAGTCTCTGTGTGTGCAATTAAGAGCACAGTGGGAAATTCCCAGCCCTACCTGGGGTCATTCATAGAATCAGAATCCCCGAGGTGAAGGGGACTTCAATGGCCTGGCTTAATCCATGGCTGAAAAGCATTCCTGTCAAATGGGGAAGGGGAAGGAGAAAAGCCTTTCTGTTGTGCCCACTATCTGCCAGGCACTGTGCTGAGCCCTCTTTCTGAACATGCTCTCCTCTGATCGTCCTGAAGAGGTCCAAGGCAGGCAGAGGGAGCCTAACTCTAACTTAGTGCCTCCCAAGGAGGCCCATTGCACACTGGAATAGCTCCAAATGTTTGAGTTTTTGTTTTGTTTCCTGACATCAAGCCTAAATCTACTTGTTTACAACTTATAACCTTTGCTCCTGGTTCTGCAGGACAAGAATAATAATCCCTCTTCTACATGACAGGCCTCCAAACACCAAAAGCCAGTCATCACATCTCCCTCCCTAAATCTTCTCTTCTTCAGGCTAAACATCCGGAAATCCTTCAACTAAGGCCCAAACAACAGACTCAAGGTCCTTTACCATCCTGGCTGTTATCCAACTCATCAACGTCCTCCTTCAAACATGGAGCCCAAGACTGACCATAGAACTGATGGTATGATCTGACCAAGAATACAGAAAGAATACCACCTCCCCACTCAATCAAACCAAACAACACTCCTACTATATGCCAGGCATCGCATCACGGATGTTACATCTCTCCTACTGTATCCCAGGATCACCTTGCTTTCTTGGCTGCCATATTATACTGCTAACCAAGGAGCTTGCAGTCCACTAAAGCCTCTGGATCTTTTTCAGATAAACCACTCTCAATCCATGCCTTTCCCATCTTCTACTTGTGAAGTGGATGCTTTGAAACCAAGTGAATGACTTGACATTTATCCCTATTATATTTCATCTTATTCCTTTCCACCCAATGACATCTGTTGTGATCAGATGGCAGCAGAGATATAGTCACTTGGAGCAAAGAGAAAAGGGAAGAGGGAGATATCTTCTGGCCCAATCGCCAGAAAACTAAGGCCCCTCTAGGTGAAGGGACTTGCCCAAGGGGAAGTCATGCCAACAGAGGAAGAAAAGCAAGTAAGAGGAATTGAGAGGAAAATGTCCCATCGACCCTTTCAGAATGAAATCCTCCTCAAGGTTTCTTCTCGAGCCTAAAGTCAGGGCAAAGCTCCAAGTCCTGCTGGGTCACCACGGAATAGGCCTAGAATGCCAGGCTGACCTTTCTTCCCTTCCCCTCCCTGAGCCATGTGAGAACAAAGAGAAGCTGAGAGAGAGTTAAGGATTCACAAAAGACATTTCCCCACTCAGACATCCTGAAAAGCTGTCAGAGTTTCCTTCCCAACCCAAGCAAAAGGGAAAGCTTCGCTTTCCAGTGATCCTGCTCTCAGGCCCCCACCAAGTTATTTTTATTTCATGAGGGCATATATTGACATCACTGAGTTTACAGAAGAACTCGGTGTCCTTCCATGTCCAGAAGACTCGTGCTGAATGAGGAATCTTCCTCTTCCATGAAGTCAACCCAATTCAACAAGTATTGATTAATCATCCCCTCTCTGCCAGACCCTCTGCTAAACACTGGGGACACAAAGACAGAAAATGAAACAGTCCCTGGCCTCAAGAGGCTTACATTCTTCAGTGCAGGGGGTGGGAGGCATGTAACACAAAGAGAAATTAGTAAGTCATTGTAAGGGGGAGAGAAGGCTCACAACGGGAGGGATGAGAAGGTGGCAACTGACCTATGCTTTCTTACTGAACCACACAAGTGGTGCCAGAGATTACATGGTCTACTGATATGGTCAGAATCTGAAACTACTCATAGATTGGTCTTCCTAACTTCTAGAATCATGTATTCTATTCTCACCACCCAGGAATGCTCTCCTAATTATAACTAGGGTATCAGGTTTCATTTAGGATGCTTTCATTATCCTTAACATATAAGATGTCACTGTTACCCCCCAAAAAAACACCACTTCTCCCCGCCTTCTCCTATGCTCATTATGAAGGAAATGTATATAACACATATGGTAGGGCAGCAGGATGTTTTATCCAGTTTTGTAGCTTCTTCAGATCTGAATAAATGATCTCTTTAAATAAAGTTCTCCAGAATGAAATTCCAAAAGCATGAAGAAAAATAATCCAGATGAGCAAGAAAGAAGGAATATTACTGTTTTGGTCTAAAAAGGTTGATGTGGATGCACAAGGCACTCTCCAACCAGCCTAGATTTTTAAAGACATTCCCAGAAATCAAGCTAGGACAGATAATGAGGGATGAATAGGACAATACCACATGCTCCAGTAAGAATCATATCCAAGAGAAGATGTGAGAAAATATACTTCCCCTCCCTCCTTTCATTTGAAGAGTTTGGGGACAATGATTGTAGGACTATTATTCTTTGAGACTCAGTCAACGTGTTATTCAGTTTTGCTCAAATGGTTATTTGATGCAAAAACACACACTCTTAACACAAGAAGTTTTATACACAGTTAACATGAGGCATTAGCACACAATTTATTATGCCTCAGAGGAATTTTTTAAAAAACAGTAACAACAATCATGATTTCAGACAAGGTAACTGTAAAAAATAGACATGGCTAAAAGAAATAAGGGAAACCACATTAAATCTGCCATAATCACAGATAGTAAAATTATGTACATATTGTTATAGGCACTAAGTGGCATGGCATCTAAATGAAGAAAATGTTATTCAAAGTACAGAAAGAAGCAGACACCCAAGGAATCAGTGAAGACTTCAATGTTCTCCTTTCAGACCTAGACAAACTCATCTTTAAAAGGTAAAAAAAGAAGTTAAAGGCCTAAATAAAATTTTAGAAAAAAAAGGTAGCACAGTCCTCTGGAGATTACCGAATAGGAATTTTAAGAAATTGACATGTGAGGGCATAAAAAAATTCATAAATGAATGTAGAAAAGGACCGTTAAACATATCCTTTACTAATGACATAATAATTATAATCAATTAAGGGCATTAGAAGAAAGAATTTTGACTTAAATAGAGACTAAATAATATAATGCTTTAAAAAAGGGTCAAATGGGGTGGCTAGGTAGCACAGTGAATAAAACACTGGCCCTGGGGTCAGAAGGACCTGAGTTCAAATCCAACCTCAGACACTTAACACAAAAACTAGCCGTGTGACGTTGGGCAAGTCACTTAACTCCAATTGCTCTCCAAAAGGCAAAAAAAAAAAAGGGGGGGGGGGGTCAAAGACAAATCATAACACAAATAATTGTATCCAAAAAAGGCTATCTATCCCTACTTGAAGACCCTCCCAGGGAGGAGGTCATTATCCTCCATCCCTTTTAGACAGCTACGTGCCCTTTCAGCCTTTCTCTCCTCTCCCCCTCTCACTTTAAGTGGCAAATGGATCAGGTATAGTAGAACACTAGGCAAAGGGTCACTTAGGTTTCTCTCTTCCTCCCTTCACCATCATGACATCACATTAAGCCTCACCCAAGAGCTCCGCCAGATCTAGTTATGGTACAGATTTGGTGGGGAAATTCATTGAACCTCAAATGCTTTGCTAGACAGTATTAACAGAACAGGAATGATGTTTCCTGGTGAGGACTTAAGGAACAATCACATCCTTTCCTCCCTCCCCTCAAAAAGTCTCTCCAAACCCACTTATGAAATTTTCTTTGTTTAAAAGAAAAAAACAAGAGCTTAAAAATAAACAATTGATCTCACCTGAATCTAAAGAGAAGCATGCTATAAGCCCAGGATCTCTCTGACCTTAAAGAGTTTCATGTCCTGCCACTGAGCTGACAAATGCCAACAAAGAATCTGCCCCCCAACAACCTTATCCTTATTCCCATAAGCCTTGCTAGTGGCAGAACGGCTTGGGAACAGCCAATGCCTGCAAGATGCAAAATTCCTAGATCATAAGAAAAGTCGCCAGAGGGGGCCAAGCAAGGATGGCTCAGCCAGAACATTGCAGTCTAGAAATGTGGATTAGCTAAGTTTGGAATGGGAAGAGGTACCAGCTGCTTTTTTTTTTCACTTATAAGACATTTTATAAGTTAAACTAGGAGGTCAATCCATTTGTAAAGGGCCAAGCTCCCCATCCTTGCCAGATCCCCAGAGGCCACTGGGCCTGATTCCTGCCTTTCCTTCGGTCACAGGCAATGGGGTACAACAGAAAAAGCATCAGACTTTGAGTCACAGACCTGGATTCAAAAGCTGCTCTAGCACAGGTAGCCTTGGAAGGCTACCAGATCATAGACTGAGAATTGTCAAGGTCCCAAGAGGGCATCCAGTTGAACCTCTTCATTTTACAGATAAGGAAACTAAGTCCCAGAGAGGAATCCTGAATTCATAGATTTAGAACTGTAAGGGGCCTTCCTTAGAAGTCATGTGGGCCAGGCTCCTCAATCAACAGATGGGGAAACTGAGGCCCAAGGCATAGATTCATAGACTGAGAGACAGAGGAGAATTTTAAACGGATTCAAACCCCTCATTTAAACAAGGAGGAAATGAAGGCCCAGAGCAGACTCAGGGCTTCATGGCTTTAGAATGAAAGGGACCTTGGAGAGATCAAGTCCCCACCTCCACCCCCCATTGTATGGTATCTGCTTCCTCCTCTGTAAAAGAAGAGTGCTGGACTAGATAACCCCAAAGGTCCCTTCCTGTTCTGTGATCCTATCAACCACCTCTTTAAAAAGAAACAAAAACAGAAAGAAAAATTACTCATGTGTTCCTGGAGGTGAGTTTTATTGCAGTGGTTGTTTTAAAGGCTCTTTTCAAAAAGTTAAATGATCTTCACAGATAATAACTCCATTGGGCAAGGGTTTCCTGCCTGGTAAGTCATCTGTCAAGGGGGAGGCCTCATGAGTTGATGCTTCTCCTTAGGAAAAGAGACTCTGTCAGCAGGTAGAAGGCTCCAGGTTGCTCTGGGCAGGAGCTGCAGAAAGTAGGATGATTCTTTCCATGCCTTCCCTGAGTAAAAGGCCTAAGTGTCTGGACCATCAGCTCTTCCAGAATTTCCAAGAAATAAGTTCAAACTTAGCCAGCCTGCTCTAGCAAAAGTTTTACAAGGTCTAAAACTGAGCAAATTCCCTCTAGGAGCAAAAGCCTCGGCCAACAAAGAGAAGAAGACAAAACGTCTTATACCCTACCTCCCCACCTAAGGAAAAAATTCCCTCTGCAACAAATTCCAAATGTAAACAAATATTAAAGACCACACTGGGGATTGGGATGCACACTAGGATAAGTCTAATTTTTTTTTTAATTGAGTCACTGAAAGTTCCCCTCCAAAAAATAAATTTGTTTTGTTTTCCAAATAATGGCTTTTTCCAATAAAATATAGACATAATGGTTAAAAACAACGCTGCTCAGTATTAACAGGGGAGAAGAAAAATTTGGCAAAAATCAGTGAGGATCTTGTTTGCGTTTCTGTTGTCTATTTTTTGGTACCACGTTTATTTCAAATAAGACTTTCTGGCCCAATTAAAGTCACTGATGTTCATAAGTAAGTATAAATAGGTTTGAATTTCCAACGGTGACTTTAAATTTTGCACAATGGAAAAACTGCTTGCTGCATTTGGAGAGAGAGGCTCTGCTACTTACTCCCTGCGCGACCTGGGCCAAGCTACTTCGGTTCCCCGTCTCTCCAAATCCTTCTCTGTGAAATAAAGAAGTGGGTCTGGATGCTCTGGGAGCTCCCCCGCAGCTCCAAAGTGACAATGCCACAAGCTTGCAAACACAGCCATCACTTCTCATACAGATACCTGTAATCCAGGCATAACAGATTCCTCAAAGAATTAAATGAGTTAGCCTTCTTGACAGATATGTAAATAACACTATGATGGATGAAGGGAGTAACTGCTTTAAGATCAAGAAAGATAATCTTGGCTAAACCATTAATGGCTAGAAACAATAGACTTTTTTAACCAAGGGGAGGTCACAGAAGAGGATAATACGTTTCCAAACAAACGTCCGTGATCTTTGATTTCATCTTTTATGGATGGGATGGAAATGAGAGAAGGAAGAAGCCAATTAGCTCACTCAGCCATGGCCTAGTCCAACACAAGAGCGTTCCATGCTGTTGTTCCCCAATTGCCACAGGTTTTATGTCTCTCCGGGGACACCCCACCTACCATTGGCTTCCAAAGGCCATTAAAAGCTTTGTTGATGTCACCAACAATCAGTAGTGAGGACACGGGTCATATCCATCAGCTCCCAAGCACTGATGGAGGGAAATTTAATATTTGGTTTCTGTGATCAGTCACTAACTGTTCAGGAAGATCTATTTTCATCCAGGATGAAACTATGCTAATTAACTGAGGGTGGGGAGCACTATTCCCCCAACAAGGAAGATGGGTAGGAAAAAATCAACTTCTAGAATCAGTCTTGGGTGCAGCAAGGGGCATGAAAATCGAGAGAGGAGAACTGCAGAGGAAGAGGAGAGAGAGGGCACTCCTCCAGCTTTAGTATGTCATTTGTACAGCACCGCTGGGCATAAGTGTGCTTCCTCACCAAACAATAAGACCACATAGAGAAACACCCATCTGACAAAAGTCTGGCACAAGACTATAGCAGCAACCGCATTGGCATCCCCAGGATGGCTGCTAGCACAGGTTCTTAGATCTTCTTTAGTAGGAAAGACAGCTGTTCATGGGGTCAACAATCTTTCTAAATTACCTTCATTAGTTCAGGGGAAAAGACAACATCCTGAACTTCAGAGAAAATACAAACAGAGAAATACAGACCAACAGACAGGGCTTCTAACTGTCTGAGAAATTAGCACAGATCAACAGACAGATCCAACTGTCTGATTAAGCAATACAGTTACCAGAAAGAGAAGCATCAACATCTGGGTTTTTCAAGGAAGAGGGGATGGAGGCTCCTCAACAGCTACCCATAGTCCCATCTGGTCAAATCACAAGAACATTCTTCTAATGAATGAGCCCCAAAATAAACTGCTAACCTCAGAGTATATATACCCTTTTTGGAGCCAGAGGGCATCACAATCCTCAAGACTCAGTGCCTAATTAAATATTAACAAAAGATGTGAAAGCCTTCCTACAAGCAAGCCTTCCTACAAGCAAGCCTTCCTACAAGCAAGCCTTCCCTAAGCAAGCTTCCCTTAATGGACTCTAGTTGAGACCTATTATTGGGAGGGGAAGATCTTAAATCCCATTAACATTACAAAGACCCAGCTAAGTTTGTCTTAGTGTCTGAGACTGAATCCTGCTTCTAATACTTACTCTCTGGGTAACACTGGGCAAGTAGCTTACCCACAAAGGTTCCAAGGATACTAATGCATAGGCCAACTCAGGCAGGCTCTAATATTTGGGTGAAGAAAAGTTATAAAGAAGGGAGTTCCTTAGCCTAGAAGACATGGTATAAAACACTTGAAAAGGGATAGCTTCTCTCCTACTTCTATATCAACGCAGGGAAAGGGGGATTTAAATACAACACAGACATCACTGTGGATTTGCAAATACTGGCAGGATGCTGGAGTTTAAAAAAAAAATCCTTTGTTCTTGACTCCAGAATTTTTTTTATCTCAGACAGATTTTTAGACAGTCTGATAATTCCCCCAATATATTCTGCAGGGAAAATTCACCCAATTATGGAAGTAATCATTGAACGCTGAAAGGGCTTCCAGGAACTTGGGGGACTCAGGGCAATGGAAAGAGCCCCAAACTCAGACCCAAGAGACCCAGGTACTCAACACAGTTTCACTAGGAGCCAGATGAAAGAACTCAATTTTTTCCAAGGTCTCTCCCAGCCCAGAAGTTCTAGGATCTGAGAAACTCAAATGGTCTCTATCCCAGGGATAAAAGACAAATTCCTCTGTCCTTCACGCAGCCTATCTTTACAGGCTAACAACACGTCACTCACTGCCACATGTTCTATGGGTCAGCCAAACCAGACTAGCCAAGGTTCTCCACACACAACTAGATGAGCCAACGTTCTCCATACACAACATTCCACCTCCCGATGTTGTGCTGTTATACAAGGTGTTCCCCATACCTGGCATGCTCTCCTTACTTCTAACTCAAAGACTCTCCTGGTTACGACTCAGCTCAAGCACCATGTCCTATGAGGAGCCGGTCCTGATTCTCTCATTTATGTGGCACCGTAGGTAGGGTTCTGGGCTGAAGTCAGAAATACCTGAGTTCAAATCCTGCCACAGACACTTACTAGCTATATGATATGACCCTGGGTAAGTCACAACTTCTGTCTACCTCAGTTTCGTCAACTGTGAAAAAGGGGATAATAATAACACTACCTCACAGAGTTGTTGTGAGGATCAAATGAGATGTTTGTAAAAAGTGCGCATCACAGGGCTTGACCGAGAGAAAAGGTATAAATGCTTGTTTCCCTGCCTTTCCTTCCTTCTTTCTTTCCTTCCCTTCTCTTTCTTTCCTTTTTTCTCTCCTTCCTTATTGATACATTATTCTTCTTGTGTGGGGCACAGGGACCCCAAAAATCCCCTACCCAAAAATTAAAAGCCAGAGGTGTCTCCAGGTAAGGACAGGATGCTTGTATTCAGTTCTAGCAAGAAGAGGGCATCCCTTCCGCCAGTATGAACCAGAAGAATGAGGCATATCACAGGAGGCAAAGCAAGACTTTATACCCTAATGCAGTCAAGCCCCCTCCCACCACTGTCCCTTACTTCCAATGGCTGGGAGGCAGGCTTACAGTCTGGGCGCAAAAAAGACAAAGAACAAGGAAACAGGATACAGCCAATCCAACTGTACATATCCTCGTTTGGCAAAAAAGTGAAGTGAAGAAGGGGGAAGAGTTCCAAGAGATTCCTGAAGGGGTGAATGCTGATTGACAGCAAGGGAAGAGGAGGGAGGGTCCTAAGAGATTCCTAAAGGGCTGAATGCTGATGTGGCAGTAGTAAAGAACCAGGAAGGGTGAAAGCAAAACTCAGGCCTGTTTTAGTAAGAAACCTTACCAGATTTTAGAATATAGTCTGAGAAGTTTTCACCTCCCCTACTCACTCCCAAAAATAATTCTGTGTTTATTTGTGCACGTCCGGTTTATTTATGTTCCCCTTCCCCAGCTCACAGAGCAGGGTATAAGCCCCTTGAGGCCAGGGGCCATTTCATTTTTGTTTGCTGGTATGGCAGACAGGGCACTGAAATGGCACTCAGGAAGATCTCAGTCCAGAGGCTTCCTCAGACACTTCCTAGCTGCGAGACCCTCAGCCTTGACCTCTCTGTGTCTTAGACTCCTCATCTGATGGCCCTAAGGATCATTCTGACTTCGGATCTGCAGTCCTGGGACCCCTAGAGCCTAGCATGGTGCCAAAGACATAGCAGATATTCAAAGCTTTTTGGACTGAATGACATCAAGATATCACAGTAAAACATGGAGGCCCTTCCTGGTCTGTGACTGCTCCAAAATCACCTTCTGTCTCCTCTGTCTTTATCTAGCATGCTCTGATTTACATGTGTTGTCTCATTAAAATGTAAGCTCTAGGAGGGCAGGAATCCGCTTTCGCTTTTCTTTGCATTCACCACACTTAGCACAATGTCCAGCACATAGCAAGTTTTTAATAAGTTCTTAATGATTGCTGATTAACACAGAAGGGATTCTTTTTTTTTTTTCAGCTTTTTAAAGGCCTTTCTCTGTTTGGTGCTTGAGACTATCTACTTGAGTATCAAAACATGAAATGTCATGGACTTATTTCCATCTTCTAACTAGGGACATCAAAAAGTACAAAGTCAAATATCCAGCATAATCAGTCCCCTTTGAGAAAACACTGGAAGACAGGGGAAATGGCTGGATGAGAGGAGAAGGGGCACGTGCCTGTCCCGCCAAAGTCACCCAAGTGGGAATTACCCATTTATTTGTCAGCCGAGTGTGCGCGGGTGACAAGGACATCATAAATGCATCCCCAGAGACCTGTGGAGATGCTTCCAAAATGAGATGCAGCTGGAAGGAGTGAATTTGAGTAAGTGGCTACACGTGCCTCCAGGGCTGGGCAACATCCCAAGACAGACAGACTTCATGTGCTCTACTGAATCCATCTGCCATAACCCCCATCCTCCCCATTGCAAGCCCTCCAGTGTAGATCCCACAAGGAAGATGCCTCTTTACTCAAGACTAAATTCAGGACCACTGGACAATGCTCTTCAACAAATTCAAATCAATAGGCCTTCCCTATGTGCCAGGTACTGTGCCAAGTGCTGAGGTAGGAAGATGACAACAAAACATATCCGGCCCTCAAGGAGCTTACATTCTACTGAATTCTCTTGAATATCAGGTGCTGGAAGGGACAGAACAAAAGGTGCTCAAGTCAGGTGCTGGCCTTCAGAAGACTAGAGCTCCCCTGACCTTGACCTCTCCCATCATCACTTACCTTCTAACCCCTATTTTGGATATGCATTTGACTCCTAAGATTACAAGTACTGACTCCCAATTGTGAACCAACCCTCTGGACTTACAAAATTGGCCACGTGAATTATCACATAAAAGGATTCCCAAAAGACTGGTTCATCTTGTAGAAACAATGACCTCATCTCATTCCAATTCAATATTTATTAGGTGCCTACTATGTGATGGGCACTTAGAAAACAAAGAAACAGAGGGCCATCCTTCTTTCCACTGCAGTACTCTGACCACTGAAAAGCATCACCTAATGTTCAGGATTAATCTGTATTCACATGCTGGAGCCCACTGCCCCTCCTTAGGCATGTAGCATCCAACACAAACAGCCCTGGCCCAGATCATTCTTAATGAGGATCCTTGTTTGTCCACCACCACATACAGAGTTCTCATAACTTGGATTCACACCCAGAAGTTTTGGAAGCAACTTCTGGAATGTTTTTCAAGTTTTCCTTTCTCTGTTTCCTACTGCTATATAATCCTTTTTTTTTCCTTTTCCAAATTTAAAAAGAGAGAGGGAGATTAACATGAGAACCTCTGCCCTTTTCTATCCAGTGGGAAATGAGAGGAAACAGAACCCAAGCCAAAATTTGCCTTGATGTGATTAGCAACTTTCCACCAGGACTCCTGAAAGCTGCGGCTATCACCCGCCAATATGTGCTAAAGAAAGTCAGCAGGGCGGGTCCCTCACCCTACCAACGTCACGGGCTTGGATTTTATGAACCAGATAACGTGTCCATTACTGTATAACAATATGGTGGAACCAGCCAGGACCGAGGAAATGCCTGAAAAGATAAGAGATCACTCAGATTCTCTTTGTCTTCCCCATTCCATGATAAAAAATGTAAATTCATTCAGCCAGATTTTTATTCAATGTCTATTTGGCCTAGGCACTGTGCTAGGCACTGAGGCTAAAAAAAGCAATTATGGAACAGGCTCTGTCTTCAAGGTGCTTACATTTTATCACAGGACCCAACATGGATGGAATAGATAGACGGAAAGAAGGAAGGAAGGGAGAAAGGAAGGAAGGGAGCAAAGGAGGGAAGAAGGAAGGGAGGGAGGGAAGAAGAAAGGAAGGGAGGGAGGGAGGAAGGAAGAAAGGAAGGGAGGGAAGGAGGGAGGGAGGGAGGGATGATAGATGGACAGAGGGAAGGAAAGATAGCTAGATGAATGAAAAGAAGGATAGAAGATGGAAGGAAGAAAGTACAGGTGGGTAGATGGGAAGAAGGAAGGGAGTGAGGGTGGGACCAACATGAATATACATATATCTATACATGTATATTAAAAATAAGTAAAAAGTAAACAAGAATGACAACAAGGAGGAGGGCAAGGGGGATCGGGGGGCCGCGAGGACCAGGGTGGGCTTCCTGCACGAAGTGGTGCTCGAGCCGAGTCCTGCAGGAAGTCTGGGGTTTAAGAGGAGGTGGTGGAGGAGGTGCACAGGTCAGGTGGGTCCCAGCCTTCACGATGGCTCAGAGACAGAGGGTAGAATGGCAGGTCTAAGAGAGATGAAGAGGCAGGCTGGCTGGACTGTCGGCACACGGAGGTCGGCCAGAGGCAGACTGCAGACTTCCAATGCCAAACAGCAGGGTTTGTGCTTTAACCTCAAGGCCACAGGGAACCACTGGGGCGTCTGGAGGAGGGGAGTGAGTGGTTAGACCTGAGTTTCAGGAATGCCACCTTGGCAGCCATGTGCAGGATGGATGTGAGAGGGGAAAAGTCAAGGTGGGGTGAGCAAGGAGGTGGGGAGGCCTAAATTTGGGTGGTGGCCATAAAGGGAAGAGAAGCCAAAACTGCTGTGAAGGTAGTCAGCATTGAAGAAGGCTGGCAGGTAAGAGACTGAAAGAGCAGACAAATCCTGAGGCTTCTGGAAAGCTTCTGCCAACATTCTGGACTCCGGTGGGCACAGAGGTCTCAAGCTTATGAGAAGCAATCCCACCCGGCTTTGTAGCCCAAAGAGATCCAGCTCAAGAAGCTTAATCAAAGGGGGAGCTCTTGGACACAGCCACAGGGCACAGAGCACAGACCTGGAGTCAGGAAGACCTGAGTCCAAATCCTGCTTCAGACATTTAGCGGCCATGTGACCCTGGGCAAGTCACTTAACTTCCATCTTCCTCAGTTTCCTCAATTGTTAAATAAAGGTAATAACAGCTTCCATGTCACAGGGCTGTTGTGAAGACAAATAAGATCACTGGAAAGCACTCAGTATACTCTGGCCCATAGTAGGCACTTTATAAATGCTTCTTCCCTTCCCAGAGTGACACCTGGGCACAGGACAGGTTCAGGTCCAAGGAATGGCCTCAGTACGCATACTGTTATCAATTTAACTCCATACCCAGCAGAGTTCTTCCCCTGAAACAAACCTGTGAGGGGGCGACACTGGTTATTACTCCCCTTTAAGTGAGGAGAAATCCTGGGCTTTGATAGGTGAAAATGCTAGTAAGAATCTCAAGTGGAATTTGTAGCCCAGTCCAGCTGGGTAGCAGCCTTGCCAAGGTTCCCGCTAGCTTCAGCTTTATCTTTATGCCCATATTTTCTCAAGGGCATCATATCTAAGCGATACAGGAGACGGGGGGACCTTCTTAGGGCTCCATGGACAGCACAGCTGCGAGGTGGGGCTCCCCGGCTCCCCAAAGCACGCACTTATGGGAAATCTGGGCCTTCTCTGAGCTTTTCCTTCCTGACTCCTGGACAGTCATAACAAGAGGAGAGTCAGGCCCATCTGCCCAGCCAACCAAAAAGTCTCCCAGAGCCCTAGGCCAGGAGCTTTTAACCTAAGAGCAGGGAACTTGGTTTTGACATATTTTGATGGCCACAATTCATTATGACTGGGCTCCTTACGTGGTACATGTGAAGCCATGATTCTGAGCAGGGGCCCACGAAGTTCACCAGACCCCTGTCTTTGTGTGGATACTCCCCAGGCATTCGAGTTGGAAGCTGTTATCAGGCCGCAACAGCAGTTAAATGACAGAGGTGGTTTGACCCATGACCGCAAGGAGACAGTAGGAACAGTCAAGAGGATAGTAGACTTGTAGGTCAGAGGGCCTGAGTTCAAATCTGGACTTGGCCATTTACCATCTGTATGGTTTTGCCCAAATCACTTGACATCCTCAAGCCGCAGTTTCTCCACCTATATAGTGAGTAAGATTGACCTCTAAGGTCCCTCCCAGCTCTCACGGGGGCACATGACCTAATCTCCCTTACCTATAAAAGGCAGGGACTGAACCACATGGCTTCCTGAGGGCCCTGACAGCTCTAACTCCATGATCCCACCCACAGTCTTAATTAAAGTAGACCCAGGCACCGAGTCTCACGACAGCCCTCTGAGGTAGGCAAGACAGGTCTTGTTGTACCCATTATAGGGATGAAGAAACCAAGGCCCAGAAGGTAAAATGGCTGCCCCTGGGCACGCAGCAGCGCTGCCCACTGTTCCATTCTGCCTCTAAGGAACCCAGATACTTGGAGAGTCCACTGGCCTGAAGAAAGAAAGGCCAGCTCTCACTGGACACGGTCCTAAGACTGATTCTGAAATCCAGGCTCTCTGTGACCTTATGCTCCTGCATGCAAATCAGCTGATTGCATTGTTGCCTCTTCTCCCCCATTCGTTTATAAATAGTTTCTGGAGGTCAGAGGTGACCGATAGCTCCATCTGCCCCCAGGTGCTGGGGCTCTCCACACCAGGAGCACCACATAAATATTTACTGCTGACTTCGGTAAACTCTACCAGCCAGAGCTCACTGCAGCACTCCCCATTCCTGCAGAAGGCTGGGGTGGGGGGACACTGGCCAGGATTTGGAGTCAGAAGGCCTTGGTGTGAATCCTGGCCCCACCATCCATCGACAACGGCATGGCCACCTTGGGAAAGTCACTCTGGGCTTCGTCCACCTCCTCTGTCCAGCTGGAAGGATGGGATCTCTTCCAGCTCTATCCAGGTCTACATCTGTAAACCTAGAAGGATTTCCAAGGGTTCTTTCTAGATCTATGAACCTAAAGCAGGGGTTCCTAACCCGGGGTCCACAGACCCCCAAGGGATCTGTGGGTAGAATCCAGGGGCGTCTGTGACCTTGGATGGGGAAAATATTACCTTTTAAATTTCACCAGCCTCTAACTAAATTTTGTATTTCCTTCCCTTGTGAATCTTTTCAAGAAACAAACATTCTTCTGAGACAGGGCCCCTCCATGGACTGATTCACCACACTGCCAAAGGCTGGGTCCGTGATACATACACAAGGGGCTTAGACTTCCTGTCCATATCTCAAGGTTCCTTCCCCATCTCTCAGAGCTCGTTCTGATGCTTTATCTCAGAGACATCTGGAAGGTTCTGGCCAGCTCTTCAGCTCTGATCCTAGGAGCTCTCAGGCCCCTTCCAGTTTAAACAGTCCAACTTCAGCATGACTAAGCTTTAGCAAACATACCAGACCACTCACCAGAAGGTCAAGATTCAAAATAAATTAACCAAGCCCTTTAACTTGCTTTATCTTCTGAATCTTGAGTCATAATTTCCATTCAACACACTCAAGGTCCCATTTCAGAATGTCAAGAGGCCCCCTGGGCCTTTTTTAGACCTTGGTCCCTCATTGGGAAGGGATGGGTGTGACCGTGCTGCTGGAGGTTGGCTACCGACCCACTGGGAGTCTGTGTTAGATTTTTGCCGCTTATTAGGTTACAAGGGAGGCGTATTTCCACCTTGGCTGAAGTTTAAAAGCCTGGAGAGGATACCTACTCACCCTGTGGGTGGCTCCTGGAGTTTTCAATTAGCAATTGACTGAAAGAACAGGATGGTCCTTTCCCTCTGAACCCAATGCCCTGTCAACCCCCCAACATCATCATTGCCCCAAACTAGGGGTCACCTTGGCCTGGAATACCAGGGGTAGTTCAAAGCTTTAAGACCAACATCACAGACTTGAAGAAAGATGGGAGACGAAAATAAAAGGGATTTGTCTAGCAGTCTTTCAAAGGTCAGCTGGAACGGAAACTGAGGACAGACTGAAAGCTAAAAAACCAAGAAAAGAGTGGCTGTGGTGAACAAGAAAAGTCTCACTCAGGCAGCTCGGGACAGTGAGAAGAGCCGTGGGTTCAAATCTCCTTCTGACAAAGATCACCTGAAAGATCTTGGGTACTTAGTCATTTAACCACTTTTAAAGTCTCACTGAAAGTCAGTGAACCCCTCTGGGCCTCACTCAGTAGTCTCGAAATTCCCTCTCAGCTTCAAACTTTGGCCAAGTCACTGAAAGTCCCTGAGTCCCAGGTATCTCTGTAAAATGGCAGGGTCAGACCAAACAGCCTCTGAAGGCCCATGAGCTCCCCAGCTACAAGCCTAAGTGTGACCTTAAGCAAGTCACTCGATTTCTTTGGGCCCAAGGTTCCTCCCCTGTAAAAAGAGGGTGGCCTCTGAGGCCCCTTCCAACTCTCAGTCTCTGATCCTAAGATCCTCAGGGGAAAGAGAAGAATCCACCCTCCGCTCCAGAGCCCTCAGGCCAAATATTGGACTAGACAGAGCTGCGTCCAAGACTGTGGCGAAATTCTCCTCCTCTCTAAAAGGCCACCTTCTGCCCACTGCTCAAGGCCCTCCATCTTCCTTTCAAAAGATGGAGTTTGCAGAAGCTCCCCTCCCAGGTGAGCATGTAGGGTCAGGTATGGAGGCAAGATGGACATCAGCGATGCCCACATCCACAACAAGGAAGAAGACCTACTAACTGCAAATGGGCATCTGCAGAGCCCAGAGAGGATGCAAAGCCTCCAGGAGCCTGAGCTCATCTGTGTCTTACAACTGCCCAGGGAGGATGGGGCCAATGGCAATCCATCAACACGCATTTACCTGAGTACCTACTATGTGCCAGGCACTGGAGACATTCAGACAAGAATGAGAGTTTCCATCCTGTTAGGGAAGAGCACCAGGATGAACATACCTATTACAGGTGCTAATCGTTCCCTTCTTACAGATGAACACACAGATTCTCCTGAGCCCTAACACAACATTGTAATCATTCTGCCATTTCTTTCTGGCCACTGTACAGATCCTTACTCAACCTGGCCTTGTACAAGACAGGCCATTTCTAAAGATGGTTTAATTTCCCTTCCCAACCCCTGTTCTGCGCCCTGATGTAACCTACCGCACCCCAAAAATAAAAACAGCTATGGTAGAATGAGCACACATGCACGCACGCACACACACACACACACACACACACACACACACACATACACTCGAGTTCACATGGGTATTCAGTGACCAGGGCAGGGCTACTGTTTCTAATAACTGGAACTTTTCAAAAATGAAACAGGCTGCCCCAAGAGAGAGTGAGCATCCTACCCCTAGAAGTATCCAAGAAGAAGCCTGACTGCCCGCCACCTGTCAGGGTCAAGACTGAACAACAATGAAGAATAATGCCTCATTACTTCTTCTCCTAATTTGTTTTTTCCTAAATAGAGACCAGAAGGAATGTCACCAGGGGAACATCTGTAGGGAGAGGAGATGTGGAGGGAAGAAAGTGTGATGATGCATTGTCCAGACATGCGAGACACAGGAAATGTTTATTCGGTGTTTGCCTCTCCGCTCGAAAGGCTTACACAGCCTCACCCATGCCCATTTACTTCAACGGAACAGGTGTGTTCCAAAGCCAAAAAGGTCAGAGCTCGCCTTTCCCTTGGGATTATGGAATGTTGACCTGCGACCCTCTAGTCCCTCCTGATTCCCTCACTCACTCCCCCTACTCTGCCTTTGTCTCCCACGCTCTACTCTTAATTCTGACATTGCACTCCACCCGGGCACAGTAACTGTTCCTGTCTTGGGAGTCTCCGTCACAAGATAGCCCCCCTCATCCACCTTGGGGCTCCTCCTAGATCCAGAAAGCCACGTTCCATCCTCCCTAGGACTATGAATAATCTAGGTGAAACACTTTGCAGAGTTTAAAGTAGGGTTCTAGTGACCAGTCAACATCAAGGAGCGCCCATTTAAGTACCCACTGTGTATAAAACATAACAGTCCCTGCCCTCACCATTGCACAACCACCATCTCCTGACTGTGGCCATGAAATAAGGTGGCTCTGAAGTAGTCAACATGGAACTGCACTGGGGAACCGATGAAAGCTCACTCAAGTCCCACTCATTCCAGTCCAATGGTGCTGCTCTCCATAGTGCCCCCATAGGCAAGCCTGAAAAAAGGCTCACTGACAGGATGACCCATTAATTACAAAGGCTTAAGCTCTCTCTGCCTCTAGACCTAAAGGCAACAGACACATGAGACTCCAATTTGGGGGGAGGAGAAGAGTGAGGACGCTTTGTTTGGGGTGTGGGGTTGGTGTGGGGGAGGAAAGCAGTCATTACCAACACCTCTAAGAGATAAAAACAGTTGGACCGGGTGCCCTGCTCCACACAATGCCTCCTCCCTTCCAGAAGACATCCTTCCTAAATTCACAGAGCAGATAACATCCCCCAGGGACCACCTCCGCCCTCCAATGCAAATCCAGGACCACAACCTCCCTTGATGTTGTGGGTACCACGGAGAGAATCTCTGACCCTCTGCCCACACTGCTTCCCTGCCTCCATTTTTCCCACCCCGACACATGGTTTTCATTATCATTCCTAAGATCTAACTTAGCATTCACACTGATGTAGGAAGCCCACAGAGGTAGGGGGGAGGTAAACAGCTGGGCTGGCCCCCCTGCTCTGGTCTCCTCTCCAGGAAAATATGTAATCACGTCCTGATGCCACTTAGCCCATCAATCTTCATTCACTGGCCATTACCGGTCCCCTCCAGCCCCTCTAAAGTAAAGTCTGACATGCTCAGAGCTAAATGCTTTCCTCTCTTTAATGGATGAGAAACAGAATGGTTCTTCTGGACCAATAAGCTAAAGGCTGAAGGTGAGCAGGAACCAGACAGAGCTCCTACCTCCCTTTGATGTGGTCTGTGTATGCCAAGGGCAGAGCTACCACATCAAGAGGGAAATGGCAAGGAGCAGTGGGGAAGGGATTGGACAGGGACAGGGCTTGGACCCATCATTTTTGTTAAACCCCCCTACCAAGGCCGCAGCTTCTAGTCTTGGAGAGCTTCCCAGGACATAAAGAGGCTACTTGACTTATCCAGGGTCACATAGCCATTGCACGTCAGAGGCAGGGCTTGAATCCAGGTTTTCTAGGCTCTCTCTGTCAAGCCACATTGCCTCTCAAGAGAAATGAAAGCAAGACAAGAAAGATGATTTGGTTCCATGTCACTGTGGGTTTCCTTATCAAAATAAGGACATAAGAAGAAAAGCGTTGAAAAAAAAGATCAAGACAGATTCTGCTCTTACAGGTGACTGACTCTGGGCCCTTTGGAGACAAAGCAGCAAGAGCCTCAGAGCTGGCGGGCCTCAGAGCAGCCCCTCTCCTCCAGCCTGCACCAGGACGGGCCTCTCCTGGGCCCCACCGCCTGTTCCACAAGGGGCTGTCCAGCCTTTGCTCAGACACCTGCAGATACATGACCCCTTAATGCTCTTCTCATTTCCTGAACCCAAAGACCCGCAAGTCCCCCTGCTGCACTGAGCCACGGTGCACATCACAACCACTGAGGCAGATGTCTCTCTCTTTAATGTTGGGGGACAGGGATTTCTGCCTCCCTGGCAAACACCACTAATGATGAATTACTCATAATTGTCCATGGAGAAAGAGAAGCTGAATCTGATGCAAAAAGAAAAAGCAGAGCGCCTCGGGCAAGTTCTCCAAGGGGAAAAAATCCACTCACTACTCCAAAAACTCACCAAGCCCAATGAGGAAGCTTCTTATCACTGTTAGAACGTGCAAAACCCAAGAGCTGCTGTCAGCTTCTGTGATCTGGTGCTTAACCTGAAACCACATCTTTAATTCCCCATTATTTCTCAATTAAGTCACATCATGGGAAACCCTGAAATAATTTCAGGAACCAAAGCTCCACGCCCCCATGTGGATGCCCCTGAGCCCCTGCCCCTTTCCAGCTCCCTTTCACATGCTGGCTCTGCCCCCTTACAATGTAAACTCCCCGAGGGAGGAGACTGTCTCTTTTTGCTTGTATTCATTTCTCCAAACTTAGCACAGGGCCTGGTATGTCGTCGGTGCTTAATAAATGCTTCTTGCCTTGCCTTGCCTGACCTGAGGTCTTCATCCACACCCGGTATCCATTGCCTACACTATTGCATGGGAGACCTTTTCATTGATCTCCCTGTCTTCCCTCCAGTCCCTCCTCCACTCGACTGCCAAGCTGCTAATGCAGAGGAGTGTCCACGTCACTTTCCAGTTCTATAAACTCGAGTGGCTCTGCATTTCCTTTTGGATCAAATATAAAGTCTCAGCTTTAAAGCTTTTCCTGGACCCTCTGTTTGCTCCTCTTGTTCTACATTCCTCCCCACTCTGTACTCTGTGGTCCTGTTGGGCTGCCCTGACCTTTCCACCTTTCCATATACATACCCCTCCATCTCCCATCCCTGTGACTTTGCATGGGGCAAGATCTCACTTCTGCTTTTTAGACTCCTTGGCTTTCTTTAAAACTCAATTCAAACATCTCCTTCTACATAAAGCTTTGCCTGATCCCTCCACCCCCACCTCACTCCGTCATCTCCATTTTTATTATCAAGAACACAGAGACGTGACATCACTTATCCAAGGCTACCCAGCAAGGAAAAAGCAGCCTCCTTCCTTGGGAGACCCTAATGAATCTCTTTGGTAAAATGAAATGCCACTAGTTGTGTTGGAATGGACAAAGAATTGACTGTGATGAAACCCCCATCGTGACACAGCTTATTACAATGATTAGGGAGGAGTGAAGATCAGATCCTAAGCCTTGAAACACAATTCCATATGATGAAAAGCCTCCTGAAAAAAGGGAACTGACTGCACCTTAACAGACAGCAAACGATGGCTTCCTGATTTAAAAGGACTTTCCAAGTGAGGTGTCTATGTATAGTCAGGCCAATGAATTATTAGAGGAAAGATCAAAATCAATGTCAAATGAAGATAAAGAATAAAAATGATACGAAAATACAACATGCCATGAAGACCACTTCAGTCTGGTCTATTTAGATGAGTTGTCGATGTTGGAAAATAGGAAGTATCTCAAAGAACAGACATCAGAACACACTATGGTCGTTTCCCTAGATGTCTAAGCAGAACAAATCAATCGCCACAACAAGGAGGCCAGCAAAGCCGACCTCAGCCAACCAATTCTTGCTCTGATTGCCGAGCAGCAAAGGGCAATGCCATCTCAGAAGAGAGAGGCATTCACAAAAGCTTGCAGAAGGCTGAGGACGACCACAAGCAGGACCACATGAAACAGAGAGAAGGAGCAGAGGGGAACCCCAGCTTGCAGAATGCTTGGCAAGAGACACAAGGAAGACATCGTTCCAAGGACATCTGAGGATACAAGTGGCAGAAGGACGATGAATAGATTAGGAAGGGAAATAACAGTCGGCATGACTTTAAAATCTCCCATCCCCATCAACAACAATAAAGTCACCATATTTAGACTCCATATCCCACAGTCCCCAATGCATTGTATGAGGAAGTGAGAGAGGCCACAAAAGAACTCAAAAGAGCAGCTGGATTAGACAGAGTGTGCACAGGGGAGCCCCACACATGAGGGGCCCCAATTCTGGGGGCACCAAGAGAGCAGTTCTCAAGCTCCATAAAAGAGAGGAGCAGGAGGAATGCTTGGAGAAATAGTAGCTGGTACGACTATTGAAAAAGACAAAGGAGAAAATTTCATTGACTATTGACCCATGGGGCTACTTTCCTGTCACAGAGGATAGATGATCCAGAATCTAAACAGAATATAAAGTCCTCACGACAGATGGTGAGATCTGAATTCTCCTGTTTACACAGACACTGTACTGATTATACCAAGTGCCCTAAAAGAGATTACTTTGGGGGGGGGGGAGGTGGCCAGGCTAGATTTCTCTAAGGCTGAACCATTAAAGCATCTATAGGATCCATAATCACTGAGAGAAGCAATGTGTTAAAGTAAATGGAGAGCTGGTCTTGACATCAGAAAGACCTGGGTTCAAGTCCTCCATCTGATGCACATGGACAGGCTGAGCCTAGGCCAGTTACCTAAGCTCTCCATGCCCAGGCAGCTCTCCAGCATGGTAAACATCAGACAAGAACTACATTGGGATCAATTCGTCACCAAAAGCAGCCTCCCACCAGGGACACTACAGATCCAGTTAAAAAAAAATCAGTCTAAAGAGTTTGGCTAAACTATTCACACAAGAAAAAACCAAGTGGATAAAGAAACCCTACTGTTCATACCATGACATGCAACAGGAAGGACAGTCCATAGAACTGGTCTACCAGTACATGTATAGTCTGGATAGTCACTGGCGACAAACAATGAGCTGGGCCCAAATTTTAACAGAGGAGGCTGGACTGCGTTTGAAATTGAACGCCAAATTGCATTTGGAAAGTTGCCAGGTATACCCTGAAATGGTGGCCCATCTTTTAATACTCACCAATGGCAAATTCAAAATTCAAGAAGCATTTATTAGGCACCTATTATGAATAGAAACTGTACAAGGAAACACAGATACAGAAACATTAACCAGACAGTCCCTGGCCTCAAAGAGCGTATATTCTCATTTCAGAAGGACTTGTGCTCAGAGACTGTGGAATCTATTACTAAAATGATCTCTGAAGAATTAAACCTGGGTTACTCAAAGAACAAAGGAGAGAGGAAGAGAGGGCATAAAGAGGCTACATCATAACCCCAAAGAAGAAAGAACCTCAGATCAGAAGGGGCACCATAGATTTCAGAGAGATACACGACCCTATAGTTCACTGTCTTCCCCTAAACCTCCCTCTCCAGTGACAAACTTGCCAACTACTTCCTTTTTTATTTTTTATTTCAATTTTATTTTTCTAAAACTTAAATATACAACAAAAGAAAAAGAAACATATTACAAACTTAAATACAAAATAGGAAAAAGAAAAAAAAACTACATCGTGTGCACAGCAGAATGTAAGAGAGGATTCAAAATATAGAGCAAAAAACTTCCACTTCTAGAAAGCCTAGGTAATCCAATTACTTCCAAAGGCATCACTGAGCTCCCAGTCCCTAAGGCTTGTAACCTCAAGGCCATCATCTCCACCTCCCTTTCACTCACCCCATGGAGCCAATAAGTCGTCAAATCTTATTCTGCTTCCAGAAAAACTCTTGTCTCTGACAAACTTGCCCTCCTCTCTACCAACAAGACCACCTCCCTTACCAAGCCGTCATCACCTCTCCCCTGGACTACCGCAACAGTCTCCATGGGATGGCCTGGATGAAGTCTCTGCCCAACTCATCCTCCACACAACTGCCAGAGAGACCAAATGTAGTATAAAAAATCCTCCTGGTGTTTGAAGCTCTGCCCCAGCCTGGTCCCAACCATCACAGTCTTCTGACCCTTGACACCCCTCTGCCCATCCGGGGTTCAGCCACGCTGGCCTCCTTCCCAAAGGCAGGCTCCAAGCTCCCCTCTACAGGACTTTACACTGGAATCCTCTCCTTCCTCATCTCAGCCTCTGGAATCCCTGGCTCCCTTCGAGACTCAGCTCCAACGAGACTTTCTGCAGGAGACCTTTCCCAGTCTCCCCTCCAAGGTTATCTTCATTTTTCTCTCTATTTACATTTTATGTGCCTATTTCTATGCCAGGGGTCTTCCTCATGAGAACTGAAAACTCCTTGAATGGAAGGACTCTTTTTGCTTTGTCTTTGTAGCCTCTGACCTTAACACAGATATTGCCTCAAATAAACTAAGAATTTAATAAATGTTTCCCGACTGATTGATTGATTGATTGACCAGAAAAAGAAGTGAGCTGCTCCCATAGGAAGATTTAGGGATAACAAATGAACTGTTTGTGTGCTCCATGGGTACCCATGGACATGCCCACAAGAGACATAAAGTCTCTACCACCTCCCCACATCCCACCTCTGCCCATCTCCCCAGGAATTTAAGGAAGGCTCAAGACAAGGGTCGCACACAGCATGGACAAGCTTGGATGGGCCTCAATCCCCCAACAATCAGCTTCATCAAAATTAAAAAATCAAGAAACCAAGTGACATGAATTTATTAAATGCCAAGCACTGGGATACAAAGACAAAGCAGAAGAAATCGGCCTTGCCCTCAAGGAACTTACACTTAATTGGGAGAGATGACAGATACGTGTATGGGCATGTGAAAAAAAGATTAGTACAAGGTGATTCGAGAAAGGAAGGCCCCCAAATTGGTAGACTGCCCCACTGGCATGCATACATCTAGATTATACACCCTGCTGTATCTGGAAGAAACATCCCAGGAGGAAAGGAAAAGATACAAAAGCTTTACATAAAGATGTCCCACACAAGACACAAATCGCCTGTCACAGCCTGCCTCTTGTCATCATCTGCTGACCAGATGGTGTTTAGTAAACTCGCATTCTTCTATTTATCTCACCAGACATTTCTATGAAGTTGAGTGAAGGGTCCCCATGAGAAAAACTCTGCTCCAAGGCTCTGGAGGCTGCATGGACCTTTTAAGTGCCTCAAGCCAAGAAGAGTCCCAAAACCCTTGATGAGGGCTCCACTGGGAAGCCCAGACAGTTTGGGATAACCTCCACCCTCGAGGCCTGCAACCTCTCTCCCAAGAGCCAATGGCCCCAACAGCTGTTGCCCACAGCTGGATAAACCATAAGCCACAAAGGTCACAGCTGGTCCACATCCCTGATACCTAGCCAGTCAGATAATATCATTATTTCCTCATTGCCTAAACTCTAGCCCTCTGCTGGAATCCAGAAAACTCTGGGCAGGAAAACCACTTCTCATGCCCCAAATATGTGGCATCTTAAGCAGTGGTTAATGAATGTGGATATCGATTCTCAAGCTTTTATAGGCGGTGTCTCTCTAGCAGATTTTTCATAGGCTGTGCCTCTCTAGAAGATTCCACAAAGCATCTCACTGTGGAAGCATGACTTTCATCAAGGCATGGGGGAAGGGCAATGGATCTGGGGGTCAGAGAGCCTGGCTTTGAATCCTAATTCTGCCGCTCACTACCTGCATATCCTCAGACAGGGACCTTCTCCTCTCTGGACCTTCTTTCCTCATCTGTAGAATGAGGGCATGGACCAACGGCCTCTGAAGTCCTTTTAAGCTCAAAATTCAGGCTTCTCTGGCCCTTGGTGCTAATAACATAGAACATATCTGAACACGTCTCCTGACGCCGACATCGAGGTGGGGCTCTGTGATACCACCATTAAGTTAGCTGTTTTTGTTGTTGGTTTGTCTGTTTTCCAGAGAGAAAGATCAAGAAGATATATTTTGAAAGAAATCTTCTTACGGGCACAGTGGCTCAAGCTGCCTCGTTCATTATGGATCGTATCGTGGATCTGCTTTTGTTTTTTTACTGAATCCTAACTTTTCTTTGTCTTGGTCAATTTTAAAAGATTCATGATGGAATTAGGGATTTGTTTCAATAAACAATTATCAGGTCCTGACAAGTATGAGGCCCTTGACGGAGGCTGAGAACAAAAAGACAAAAGGGAATGCCCCTGCCCTCCAGGAGCCTACATTCCACTGGGAGAAAGCAGAGCAGACCAAGACATGAGAACACAAAGCACATGTGGCTACAAAGTCATTTTGGCCGGAGGATGCTACCAGGTGGGAGAATCTCCAAAGACTTCACATGGAAAGGTGGCACTTGCTCTGGGCTTTCATGGAAGCTAGGGATGCTAATCATCAGAGATGGGGAGGGGAATATTCCCCATTACACATGGGCAGCAGCCCATGCAAAGGCACAGGGATGAAGGGTGGAAGGTTGCATGAGAAGAGGAAGAGCAAATAGATGGATCTGGCTGGAATGCAGAGCCCAAGGGGCTGGGGGGTGCCAGTATTGTGCAATAAATCTGGAAGGACAGCTGGGGCCAGAGTGTGATGGTCTTTGAAGGACAAAAAAAGGATTGTGATTTGATCCTGGAGGGAGTGGGGAGCCACAGCAGCTTGTTGAATGGGGGTGACAAAGTTGGACCTGTGTTTTAGGAAGATCATTTTGATGACCGAATAGAGGATGACTTGGAGTGGGGAAAGACTGAAGGCAGGCAGGCCCAGCAGCAGCTACGAAACAGTCCAAGCAGGAGGAGAGAAAGGTCTGCACTAGAGTGAGGGCAGGGCCAGAGGAGAGGAGGGGTCGGATTTGAGAGATGTTCCAAAGGTAGCACCAACATGATGTGGCAACAGATTGGAAATGGGGGTAAGAGAGAGTGAGGGGTTGGGAATGACACCAAAACTGAGACATCAATAGTGACTGGGAAGTTAGGAGGACGGGAGAGTTTGCTGGGAAAGACAATGAATTCCACTGGAGAGATTGAGTTTAGAATGCCCAGGGGACATCCAGAGTAAGATGTTCCAGAGGCAGCAGGAGATCCAAGACCAGAGGTCAGCAGAGAGGTTCCGGTTAGCCAAGGGGATTTGAACCATCAATGTGGAGATGATAATTTAGTCTATGGAAACTGATGAGATCATCAAGCAGAACTGTATGGAGGGAGAGAGAGGCAAGGACAGAGTCCTGGGAGACAACCATGGTTAACAGGCATCACCCAGAAAAAGATCCAGCACACGAGAGGGAATGAGGAGTGGTTAGACAGGAAGGAGGAGTACAGGGAGAAAAAAGAGATGAGAGGGGGTGGTCGGCAATGTCCACAGCTTCAGAGGTCAAGAGGGAGGAGGACTGAGGAAAAAGCATTGGCTTGGTGATTGAGAAACCCTTGGTAACCTTGGAGAGAGCATTTGGCAGCCAGATAGTGGAGAGAAGAAAAGAGTGAGAGGAAAGGAAGGTAGAGATCACAGACAGCCTTCTCAAGAAGGAGGGAGAGAGGGAGAGAAAGAGAGGGAGGGGAGGGGAGAGAGAGGAAGGAAGGGGAGCTCACTGAAGGCAGAGGCTGCTTCATTTCCCTCTTTGTGTAAGTGTGACAGAGTGGACAGAATACTGGTCTTGGAGCCACAGATTTCCTCCTCAGACACTTCCAGGGCATGATGCTCAAACACTGCCTCAGCTCCTGAGGTATGTGAGGTAGCTGAACGTGGTAACCTCTGACATCCCTCTGACATTCAAGACCCATGATTCCCCATGCTGGGCCTGCTGAATGTCCCTTCACAGACACTGTCTCATTTGGTCCTCACAACAGTCACATGAAGGAGGCTGCGCAAGGATTGTTATGCCCATTTGACAGATAAAAAAACTGAGACTAAAGAGGAAAAATGTGACCCAGAGTCACATAGTCGGGAGATAATGGAACCAGGCCTAGAATGCAGATCTTCCAACGCTGAGGGCCCTGCATTTCCAGGGCCCACACATGCTAACCTTCTGGCAAAGGGTTCCTTAGTACATAAGCTCTCAATGACTGATATGTTTTGTGTTCGCAGCATCTGCTCATTCTAACTCCAGTGTTTTCCCATCCACCACCACAGCCTACAGGCACCCCAAGCACAGACTGGGCTCTCACTCCCAGGCTTAACAGCAAAGTCCATTTAATAAACAATGACAAGAGGAGAAAAGCATTTGAAGGCTTGCTCAGAGAAAGCGGGAAGGCCAAAAACGCACTCCCAAAATAAACAGAAAGCAATTAAGGAGGATAAAAAAACACATCAACCAAACGGAGTGCTTTTGGAATCTGGGGATCAATACGGGGAGGAAGCGATGCCAAGCAAAGGAACAGGTGTTAGCAGAACCAGCCTCCTGGCGGCCAGGGCACCTGACCGCCTGCGCCTGGGTCTCTTCTCCGAGAGGAGCCTTGGGGGGGAAAGGCTGGAACAGCCCTCCAGTGAATGCAGGGCAAGACCCTTCCTGGCTATCCGGCTGCTGTGTTCTCCAAGAACAAAGAAGACAGAATTTCAGAGAGCGGTCAAACATGATCATGGTGATTTTAAGACACGTCCTCCCCAAAGGTCTTCTACTACAAGTTGGCCATGACCCCGGACAGATTTCCCTGATGATTTCACGCTATCTGTGCAGGGAAAGAGAAGCCCCCACTGACGCAAGAACGATGTCTCAGACTGACCTTCACGTGGGCTTGGTAGTGTTCACATTGTTCTTCCATGTAGGAAAGCTGGATCTGCTCAGAGACCTGCCCCATCGTTTCTCCAAGGGACACGAAGTATACCCGAGGCTGCTGGCCCTTCTCCTTTTTGGTCACATCTGCCGTCAAGACATAATTCAAGCCTGTCGATAGACAGAAAAAGGATAAATACACTGCAATTTTCTCCTGATCCAATGGGGAAAGCCCAGATCCGGTGAAGCTTTGTATGGTGTCGTGCACAGAGGAGAACACTAGACGCCTTCAATCAGGATGATGTTATGACCACCTTGGGACAAGGCATTCTGAATTGAGAATGTGAGAGGTGGAAACTTAAACCAGACATTTCTAGGGGAAACATCTCTAAGTGAAGACGACTGTGTCTTCTGAGTCTTCACTCTAAATCCCATACTTATCCTCCATTTGCGATGAAAACTAGATTAATGACAGGATCATAGGACCAAATGTACTTGGGACCACAGGCTTGGTACTAGATGGGAACTCGGAGGTTATCTAGCCCAACATCTGTATTCTAAGATGGGGAAATGAGGCCCAGAGAGGTGACCAAGATCACAAAGCTAGGACACACCAGAGGAAGTGCCCAAACCCAAGGCTTCTGATTTCCATTTCGGATCTCTTTCTACTGCCCCTGCTGCCTCAACTGTTCTGGGGATACACATTCTCATGATCAATATCAGTATCATATTATAGCCCTCATGTCAACTTCCTCCTCTCAAAGGACACCACAGGACAGACTTGGGCCACTAAGGCTAGTCTTCACAGATGTGACCTGATTAGTGGCCCGACCTGTGCCCTATATGCTGATTTGTGACCATCGCCGTGAAGAGGCATCACTTAACACTATGAGGTTGGACCCAAGGTTGAGAAAGCTTCAATGACTGGAGGAAATCCAAGAGAAGTACAAAACTCACCATCATTTCCCCCAAAAAATTCCCTTTTCCCAACTTCCCCATTTTGGTTGAGGACACTGCCACCATGCTCCCAGGCAGCCAGGTTGGCAAGCTCAAAGTCACCTCCAACTCTTCCTGTCCCTCACTTTGGATCATACCTCCCCCTGCTTCTTTGCCCAGGTGAGAGCCTATGGATATAGAACACTGAAGAAAAAATGCCAGACTTTTGTGATTTGATGGTTAGTTTTGTTGAGTTTTTTTTTCTTCCTTTTTTACTTTTTGAAATAAGGAACTGCTTGCTTGGAGCGGGAGGGGAGGAGGAAGGAAGGGTACAGTGGGAAATGGAGATGATGCAAAAAGAAATTATATTAATAAAAATAGAAAATGCTCTTAGAAAATGCTTTTTTTAAACTGAATTGAAAGGAGGTCAATGCTTGCTGTCCTGCAATAATGCTGAAAAGGCGATTATCCTCCTGGGATCTCCACCCCAATCACCCCCAAATCTACTTGCCACAAAATCATATTGACTTCATAAAGTAGCTGCAAGCCCTTTTGGAGAGCTCTGGTCACTGCTCCCAAAGCAGACTCCCTCACTCCCTTCCATCCTATCTTCCAGTCTATACTAGCTCTGCTTCTGGCTGAGCCAAAGGAAGGGGAGGCTCAGGGGCCCCCAGATAACACACACAGTAGATCCTCTGTGATGCTGCGTTAGCACACAACTCCCACCAAAGTCACAATTCTTTTAAAGGGCTACAAGTGGGGTGAGGTTGGTGTTTCACCCTCATGAAAAGCAGGCCACCTGCCAATTCCTCAACTCAGCAATTCCCTTGAGTAACATGGCATGACACGCTTACAGAATTAAACGCAAATTAAGTTCCTTCTCCAAGGACAAATGTCCTTAGGATCATATCCTGAGAAATGGAAGGGCTCAACTTACAGCTGGGGAAACAAAGGCCCCACATGGAAAGTGACTTGCCATAGGGAGACAAAGGGTAGCTTCCAGGTCCCCAGATGCCATACACCAAGCTCTTTCCACTACTACTCCATCCTGCCTCATGACTGTACCTTTCATTTGCACTCTTACAGAAGATGCCAACAAAGACACCATAACTCATTCTGTAACGTGAAGGACACTTGAGGGATGAGAGAGCTTTCACCTTGTGCCTTGGACCCCACACAGACTCTAAAGAGAAGGACTCTGCCAGGCGCCTCTTGGCATCCCTGGAGAATGGTCGGATTAAAAGGCCTCTACCACACACACCCAGACTGGTCGCCCAGCCTGCACCCAAAGCCTTCCAACAAGGACGAATTCCCAAGGAAGTCCCTCTGCTCTGGGCCAGCCTCAGTCTCTCTAGAAAGGATTTCCCTTCTCTTAAGCTCCAATTGGCCTCTTTAAGATTCCCCCTATTGTTGCTAGTACTTCCCAGCAAGAAAGCAGAACTGATCCAACCCCTCTTCTAGGGGACAACCCTTCAAATATTTGAGTCTTCTCTTCTCCAGGAGAAAATGTTACCAGTCTCTCAAGTGATCCTCCAGGCCCTTCACCGATCCCAGCTGCCACCCCCTAGACACTCTGCACTTCACCAACATACTTCCTAAACTCTGGTTCCCAGACTGAACATGACACCCCCAGAATGATCTGAGCAGGGCAGGGGACAAAGGTTTCCTCTGCCTTCTTATTCCAAGAAGCACAATCTAGTGGCACAATCCAGGAGCATATCACAGGGAGCCTGAAGGCCACTAAAGTGTCCACTCCTTTTTCTGCCAAATTCCCAGCCACGCCCCCCATCTTGGAATTGTGAAGCTGGCTTTGCTAACTCAACTGTAATACCTGTTGTTGCTCAGTCATGTCTGACTGTCCAGGACCCCGTCTGGGGCTTTCTTGGCAGAGATACTGGGGTGATGTACCATTTCTTTCTCCAGCTCATTTTACAGTTGAGGCAAACAGGGAAAAGTGACTTTCCCAGGGTCACATAGTTACTAAATATCTGGGGCTGGATTTGAATTCAGGTCTCCTTGACACTAGGCCCCCAGTGCTCTATGCACTGCACCACCTAGCAGCCTCACTACAATTACTACTATTACTACTATTACTACTACTACTACTGCTACTACTACTACTACTGCTGCTGCTGCTGCTGCTGCTGCTGCTACTACTACTACTACTACTATTACCCTTTTTTAACATAAGATCAACAACCTGGGCCCAAGCGAACATGAAGATTATCTCAGTCACTGAAAAGCCCTGGGTGAGAAAGAACACAAGGTCAAAAGTCCAGGCCATGTTTTACAGGGCCCTGCCCAGGCCAGGGCTGACCACACACACGCCCCACCTGGCTTCTCCCTCGATTTTCATTAACTAAGAGAGGCAATTCCATCAGCAGACACTGACTTAGGATTAGAAGTCCAGGTGCCTGCCCTGGCTTTTAATAACATCAAAGCAATCAATCCTGGGGGGGAAGGGACCTGAAGTGTCCTCAGCGGCTGCCCCAGGGAACATTTCTTCTTTGGCTAATGGATTTCCTGCGCCCCTGCCACTCTGGGATTCTGGTCATTCACCACAGAGATTGGCAGACACCCAGACAAGAACCCTGGGGAGGTCAAGCGGCCGCCTCCATGCACTGACCTCAAGGAACGCTGGAGCTTCAGGAGGGGGTCTCCAGAGGGTTGGGCAATTGTGCTGATATTGTAATAATGGGCTAAGAGGAGTGCATTCCCCAGAGCGGTCTTCCATCACAAACATAACACTGACCCAGTGACCTAGGAAAGAGCAAGGCCAACTGGTCTCGGACCCAGGCCCACACACGGATCAAATGAGATCACGTCTGTAGAGAGCTTTGCCAACCTTCAAGCACTATGGAAATGTCAGCTCCAGACCCACCAGTAAGTGCAGCACGGCGAGAACAAGGCTGCGTGGATCATTGCTGTGTCTGCTGATGACAAGCTCATGGAGACAGACGGTGCTCCAGAGACAGCAGAAGAGGCCCCACTCCGGGTTTTTGTTTGGGGGGTTTCTTGTGTTTGTTTTTCATCATGTCCAATTACTTTTTTGTTCCACAAATGAACTCCCTATGGGACAAACGCAGTGACAAAAGAAATAAAAGGACTCCTTGAAGCTTCCCTGCCAGGGTCCCAAGGGTGGTGACAGAGGGGCTTGGAATTCCATTTCATTTACTGAGAGACCATGGGTAAACCACTTAATCTTCCTGAGACTCAGTTTACTCACCTGTAAAAAGAAGGGAGTGCCTGAGAAATCACTAGGCTCTTTTCTGGGATGTAGAGTCCTATGGGCGGCACGTGAGGCTTGTGGGGCCCCGTAGCACTACCGCTGCACCCTCTGCAGACCCTTGCCAGTCCCTATCACGTGCCTCCTCACCAGAGACAAGCGCCTTCCTTGCTTACACTGCCTCCTCCCTGCCTGGTAGGTCTCTTGTGAATCACAGAAAGATTTAAAGGTCAAGCCCAAACTCCTCATTTAACAGATGAGGAAAGGAGGCAAAGAAAAGTGAAGTGATCTACCCAGGGTCACCCAGCTAAGGATCAGAACCCAGATCTTCTTGGCTCCAAGCCTCTGTGCCACACATGCTGTCCCCCTCCCTCACTGGAACGTAAGCTCCTCGAGGGCAGGGATTGGCTTTGGGCTTTCTCCAGGGCCTGGCAGACAGCAAGCGCTTAAGAAATGCTCGTTGATTGGATGGTGACAGGTTCAGATCCATTGGTTCTGCTGAGGAAGCGCCCATTCATTCGACTGCACTGTGGGTCAGCTCCCAGGGAAGGATCAAGACCAAGGGAATCTTCTGCAGCACCAGGAGATGACTGAGCTCTGGGCAGATGTCTTCTTAAGCCCTCTCAGCCTCTATTTCCTCATCTGGAAAATGGGCATAACAACAGCCCCCACCTCTCAGGGATGCTGTGGGGAACAACTGCAATCACCTACACAAAGACCTCTGTAAAAATCATGGCACGTGAAGTGCGCTGCTACGGCTCTTCCGCTGGGGCAATGGGGAGCCCCTGAGGGCTTTGGAGCAGAGGAGCGGCCTCAGGAAGGTGATTTTGCCAGCTCCATGGAGGCTGGACGCAGAAGGAAGGACAACATTTAGGCAGCTACTGTAACTTTCAAATGGGATAATACAGGTAGAGCGCTTTGCAGATCTCCAAGCACTACGAGGGGTCGCTGCATCTTCTCGGGCGTGATGGTGAGCTCCAATCAGAACCTCTGCTAGAGGACTCCTGACAGTAGATGGGGCAAATCACCCCGGCAGGAGCTGGCTGGCTCAGGGTCAGGACTCCTCCCTCTCTCTGGGACGTTGGCCCATCTCAGCCCCATCCAGGCAGCAAAGCCTTCCCGCTATTCCTCGCCACAGGATCGGAGAGGAAATTCAGTAGCCACTGAGCTCTCAGTTGCAGTGGTGCACAAAACACTGTAAACCTATTTGCAATCAAACCCTCAGGACTCCTGGATGGCGCAGATAAACAGTTGGTCAGTCTCCAGCCGCTCTGAGGCTAGGCTAGTACCGTGGCTCACCATGGACCTGGACTCCATCCAGGTGGCTCCCCTCAGCCCCAGAGAGGAGCCTCTAAGCAAAGCCAGCCCCTACCCTTGAGGACAGCAGGCCCCGCTGATTCTCATTAGGCCATGCTTCCCCCCAGCACAGGCCTCCATCTTCCAGCTTTCCCCTGAGCAGCCCCAGAGCCAATGACGTCAAGGGGGTGAAAAGCTCAGACTGCCATGAGTCAGGGATTTTTCCCCTCCCGCTAGGTCCCAGCTGCCTCCAGAAGGTCCCAAACCAGGGGCTGGGCCAGCAGGCAGCCAGCTGCCTTGGAACATTTCGTATTCTCATCCCTCCCAGCGCGTTTCAATTCATTCCCATCCACTTACTGAGATTTCCACTACAGGATTACATCAAACTTCCAGGGATGCTAGTCTGACAGAGAGTTTCCCAGGAACGAGCTCTTAGAAGTCCTCTTTGTGGGGAGAAAAGAGGATTAAGACAGAGCGTGAGTGGAGGAAACAGTCCAGTAAGGTCCAATAAGAAGGAACTCAAGTGACCACCACATCTCCTAGCTCCAGAAGACACAGTTCACATGTTTCCTCTGCTTCCACTCCCCTGGTGATGTCAGGCAAATCACTGCTGGGAGCCTCAGTTTCCTCATCTGTCAGTGAGACGGTGTTGGACCAGCTGGTCTTTACGGTCCCTGCCAGCTCCCAAACTATGCAATAAACCCAAGATGAAGCCCTTTTGAGACTCAGCAGCTCGGCTGCGTAATGGAGAAAACGTGGGACTCAGAGAGGGGCAAACTTGAATCTGAGCCCTGCCTCAGATGCATCGCCAGAAGTGAGACCCTCCGTGAGGCCGGCATCCCTCAGCCCCCGGGATCTCATCTGTCAAATGAGGATCATAACAGGAACTGCTTAGGGGGCTGTTGTGAAGATCAAACATAGAGCATTCTGAAGGCCTTGAAGTGACACGCAAGGTGTAGCCACAATTATTATTCAGACTGAAAAGAGCGAGTTCATTTGCAACTGAGCCAGTAAATGGAACATACCTGGCCAGGAAGCTTTGCTGACCAGTCCCTCCAGCCAGCGTGGGACGTTACGCTGCTGTTTACCGTAACATCTAAGGGGTCTGGGGAAGAGTGTCCAAAAGTGCTTTTCATAGCAAACATACACACACACACACACACACACACACACACACACACACACACACACACTGACAAAAAGAAGAAACTGCAGCTTAGTTCCTGATCTGGCCAACAGCTCACACGCATCTCACCCTCCCGGACGTCCACTTCCCTGTCTGGGGCCGCAGCCCCTTCCCCATGGTCCTGCCTTGGTATTTGTTTATCTGCCCGGGAGCCATGGGGACCATGGGGACCTTGTGACTTCCTTCTTTCAATTCAGGTTTCCTGGTCCCAGGTCTGAAATTCTGCAAGACAGCAAGTGTCTAGGTGGCCATGCTCCAGCAGAGAGCCATGGCATGGGAATTTGCAAGAAGGGACTTTGGCTGCCCAATAATCCAATCCATCCTGAAAGGAGGAGTCCCTACTACAAGTGGCCAGCCAACTTCTAATAAAGAAAGGACAAGGACTCTTAGAACCTGAGATCTCTGAATTCGTTTTTAGAATATTTCAGTGACTGCACTTCAACATAATCTGGCTTCCTTCATAATCCTAGATATACTATTCTATGCATTTAAAAACCTAATTGTGAGAAAGGGACTGTGGACCTCCTTATCCTGCCCAAGAGTTCCAGAACACAATAAAGGCAAAGAATTCCAATGATCAGGGGACAGAGGTGACCACTACTGAGGGCGGCTAGGATCAGGACCCTCTGAAGGCAAAGCCAGCTTCCACAGAGACAAGAGATCATACTGTATCTGGACTGGACTGTGGAATCAAGAAAACTCAGGCCTCCAATCCCACCTCTGACACCAACTAGCAGCGTGACTTTGGGCAAATCATGTCATTGTCCAAGTCTCAGATGGCATCTATAAAACGGGTATCACAGCCCCTGTAGCCCAAACCTCAGAGGGCTGCTCTGAGACTCAAATAAGGTAACTAAACACTCCATAAATGACAGTTATCTTTTCTATTTTAAGCCTAAGCTGCGAGTGTAACTCTCCAAGGCAAGGATCACCATTACCATGAGGACCTACGTGTCTAACAGAAAATAAGCCAGCTGTGTGCCCAGGTTAAGTCAACACACCTTTAAGTGCCCACTATGTACCAGACACCATGCCAAGTACTGGGGGCACTAAGAAAGGCAAAAGACAGGCCCCTGCCTTTAAGAAAACAGGCAAACAGCCATGTACAAACACGATACAGACAGGATAAATTGGAGGGAATCTCAGGAAACGTACCAGGAACAGAGAGGACTGGGAGAGCAGCAAAGTCCCAGCTGGCATGCCCTGGGTAAGTCCCGAAAGAGCATGGCCCCCAAACCTGTCCTCAGAGTCCCTGCCACAGAGACCTAAACTGCCTTAGAACTGAGCCTGGGACTCCAAGGCGACAGTGTCATTTCTGGTCCCAAGGGGGCAGGCGCCCTTCCAGGGTAAGGACCAGAGCAAAGACCAGGAGAGCAATGACCACATCTCTCTCTAGGTCACATCACCTCAGAAGCATCAAAAACTTCCAAGCTCCCAGAATTAGCTCTGAAAATAGCAGTGCAAAAAAGTCTGAGTCTAGAGACAGAGTCTCTGCCCCTACACACTGGGAAAAGAGCCCAACATTAATAGAAAGTTCCAAATTAAGAAATAGGGCAGAAAAATGAGCAAACAAAAAAGTAATAACCTGACCATAAAAAAGCTGCCATGGTGACAGGGAAGATCAAGACAAAAACTCAGAAGAAAGCAATGAAATGAAAAGAAAACAAGCAAAGCCCCAAAGGAAAAAAAAAAGTAAATTGGACACAAGCCCAACAAGAATTCCTGGAAGAACTAAAAAAATTATTGTAAAAATCAAAAAGAGAGCTGCAGAGGAAAAATTCAGTAAAGAAATGAGAGAAAAGGAAGAAAATAATGAAGAGACAATTAGCAACTTGGTAAGAGGGAAAAAAATATTCAAGAAAATAATATTTTTAAAAACCAAATTGGTCAAATGTGAAAAAGAGGTACAAAACTTCACAGATGAAAATTATTCCTTAAAAAGATGAATCGGCCAAATGGAAAAAGGGATATAAAAACTCACTGAAGAAAATAATTCCTCAAAATTTAAGATTGAGCAAGTGAAAAATAATCATATCAAACAAATTCAAAAGAATGAAAAAAAAGTAGAAGGAAATGTAAAATACCTCATTGGAAAAACAACTGACCTGGCAAATAGATAGAAGAGAGATAATTTAAGAATTATTAGACTACCTGAAAGCCACAATCAAAAAAGAAGCTTTTTTTTTATTTTAAGAAACTATAAATGAAAATGAACCTCATATTATAAAACCAGAGACAAAATAGAAATTGAAAGAATCTTCCAATCACCAATTCCAAAATGAAAACTCCCAGAAATATTATAGCCAAATTCAAAGCTCCCGGGTCAAAAAGAAAATCTTTGAAGTATCCAGAAAGAAACCACTCAAATATTGTGAAGCTACAATCAACACCAAGTGAGATTTAGAAAATATCATTTTAAAGAAGCAGAAGACTTGGAATATGATATTCTAGATGGCAAAAAAAAAAAAAAAAAAAGCTAGGATGACCACCAAGAACAATCTATCCTACAACACTAAGTCCTTCAAGGGAAAAAAATGGATATTTAATTAAATAGAAGACTCTCAAGCATTCCTGATGAAAAGACCAGCAATCAATAGAAACCTTGCCTTTCAAATACAAGACTCAAGAGCAGCATAAACAAGTAAACACAAAAGAGATGTCATAAGGGACTCGGTAAAGTTAAACACATTTCTATATGGGATGATGACACTTCTAAGGACTTTATCATTATTAGAGGAATTAGAAGGATTCTCCATAGAAAGAGGGCATGGAAGTGAGTCAATTATATTGAGACAATGTAAGAAAAAAAAAATAGGCAAGAAAGAGGAATACCCTGGGAGAGGGAGAAAGGAGATGAAGGATGGAAAAAATTAGTTCACATAAAAGAGGTGTTCAAGGAAAGATGTTTACAGTGAAGAGGAAAATGGTGGGAGAGATGATAGACCTTTGGAGAAAACTGAATAGGAATAGAAAGGAGTATATCTTTTTCTCCACTGCATATGGCACCTTCACAAAAACTGACTATATATTAGGGTATAAAAACCTCAAACACAAATTCAGGAAAGCAGAAATATTAAATGCATCCTTTTAGGACCATAATGCAATAAAAAAAAAATACATTTAATAAAGGGCTGTGGAAGCATAGATTTAAAATCAATTTGAACCCAGGTTCTCTGACTCCAATAATCTAATACTAAAGAATGAGTGGGTCAAAGAACAAATCAGAGAAACAATGAATAATTTCATAAGAGAATAACAATAATCAGACCACATACCAAAATTTGTGGAATACAGCCAAAGAAATATTTAGGATGAAATTTATATCTCTAAATGTATATATCAGTAAAAGAGAGAAAGAGGAAATCAATAAAGTAAGCACACCATTAAAAAGAACTGGACGAGAACAAATTTTAAATGCTCAATTAAATTGCAAAATGAAAATCCTGAAAATCAAAGGAAAACTTATAAAAATGAAAGTTTTAAAAAAATCAATGAACTGATCAATAAAACTAAGAGCTGATTTTATGGAGGGAAAGACAATAAAATGGATAAAACATCAGCTAATTTGATTTTTAAAAATAAAGATGAAAATCAAATTACCAACACTAAAAATGAAATGAATGAATGCATGAACAATGAAAATAAAATTAAAACAATTATTAGGAGCTAATTTGTCTAATTATATGCCAGCAAAATTGACCATCTAAGTGAAATGGATGAATATTTGCAAAAATACAAATTGCCCAGATGAACAGAAGAAGACATAGAAAAATAACCCTATCTCAGAAAAAAAAGCAGTTGAAACCACCAATGAGCTCCCTTAGGAAAAATTCCCAGAACAAAGAGGTTTTACAAGTGAATTCTACCTAATACTTAAGGAACAATTAATCTCAATATTGTATAAACTATTTAAAAAAAAAAAAGGTAAAGAAGTCCTAGAAGTCCTACCAAATTCACTTTGTGACCAAAAAAAAAAAAAATACAGTTTTGATATCTAAAAATAGAGAAGTATAAATATAGACCAATTTTCTTAATGCATATTGATACAAAAAAATTCTAAGCAAAATATTAACAAGGAGATTACAGCAACATATCACAAAGATCACATACTAGGACCAGTTGGGATTTATACCAGGAATACAAGACTGGTTCAATATTAGGAAAACCATCAGCCTAACTGGCCATGTCAATAAGAAAAACAATAAAAATCATATGATTATATCAATAGATGCAAAAAGACAAATCTTTGACAAAATGCAATACCTGTTTCTATTAAAAGCATCAAAAAGCATAGGAATAAATGGAGTCTTTTTTAAAATGATAAGTAGTATCTATCTGAAACCACCAGCAAGCAACATCCATGAGAGAGATAAACTATGTACTAACATATAAACTATACTGGGTGAAGATGAACTTCACCCCAATGAGATCAGGATGTCCATTATTGCCATTACTATTCAACACTGCGTCAGAAATGCTAGCTATACCAATAAGACAAGCAAAAGAAAGTGCAATGAGGAAACAAAACTATCACTTTTTACAAATGTGAGGATGGTAGACTCTGGTTTGTCCTTTGTTTCTGGAGAGGACGACGGCATCAGGGAAATGATGACGTGACTTGCAGTTGACTTTGATTTGAATGAGGGCTATGCAAGGTCACCGGCCTCACTTTCTCCTCCAGAGCCATCTGGGTCCAGGGGCCAGATATTCATCTGGGTAACTGGAGATGACCCAGGATGCAATGGGAGACCCTGGCCCTTTTTGGCTAAGGCCTTTGCAGGTATTCACTGAAAGTGAATAGGCCTCTTTAAGAAGTGAATCAAGGGATGGCCCCTTTAATTAGAAAAAGAAAGAGAGAAAGAAAAAAAAATCAAGCTGAGAGCGGGAGACCCTGAGGCTTGGTGTTACAAAAAGAAACAATCGCCATTGCCATTCACTGGAAGCCAGGAGGGCCCCATTTACAGTCAGTAAGTGGAGCTTGGGCAAAGACTTATTTTTTCAGAGTGAACTGGGAAGGAAGGAAAAAAGGAAGGGAGGGAGGGAAAAAGGAAGGAAGGAAAGAATGGAGGGAGGGAGGAAGGGAAGGAGGGAGGGAGGAAGGAAAGAAGGGAGGGAGGGAAGGAAGGAGGGAGGGAGAAAGGAAGGAAGGGAGGGAGGGAGGGAGGGAGGATGGAAGAAAGGAAGGGAGGAAGGAAGGAAGGGAGGGAGGGAGGGAACGAAGGAAGGGAGGAAGGAGGGGAAGAAGGACAGAAGGAAGGAAGGAACAAAAGAAGGAACAAAGGAAGGAAGGAAGGAGAGAGGCAGCTTCTGACCATCAAAATTTACCTTCCTTTGGAGAGAAGGAGAAAGAGAGGGGTTGAAATAATTAACAACTTCAGCAAAGTTGCAGGATATAAAATAAATCCACATAAACTATCAGCATTTCTACACACTACCAATAAAACCCAGTAGCAAGAGACAGAGAAATTCCGTTCAAAATATCTACAGACAATACTTGGGAGTCTACCAGCCAAGACAACCCAGGGACTCTACTGAACACAATTACAAAACACTTTTCACACAAATAAAGACAGATCTAAATGGCTGGAGAAATAGTATTGGTTGTTTATTAGTTGGGAAAGCTGAAACGATATAATAAAAATGACAATGCTACCTAAGCTGATTCGGTTACTGAGTGCCACACCAATCAAACTACCAAAGAATTGCTTTGTAGAGCTAGAAAAAATAGAAGCAACATTCAGGGAGAAGAACAAAAGGTTAAGAATATCAAGGGAATTAATGAAAGAAACATGAAGGAAGGTGGCCTAGCCATTCCACTTTACAAAGCACTAATCAAAACCATGTGGTGCTGGCTAAGAAACAGAGTGCTGGATCAGTAAGTGCTTAATAAATGCTTATTTTTGAATCAAACGTCCTGCCGGTGGTCACAGGAGTCTGGCCAGAGTCCATGGCAGACACCTTTTTCTACACAAGTCCCTTCTACCCCTCAAGGTTTTCAAGTACCAACCAGCCCAACATACTAACTCATAAATGAATCCCCATCAGCCCCTCTGGCCGAGATGCCAAGATACCCAAATCACAGCTAGAAGACTGGAGAACCAAGTGGTCAGCGCCCAGAGACGCCAGTCGCAAGTATCTCATCCTTCCAGAGGGAGGGTGACATCACTGCACAAGTTCACTGCTTCTCAAACAAGTACACCTAATGAGGACCATCCCACGAGTGCTGGGCAGCGTGTCTAGTGGAGCTCCTGCTTCCCACGTACCTCAAGGAAACACAGATGGGACACCCAGTGCCTGGTGCATGCTGGAAACCACACTCCCTCCCCGACTCCCACAGACTGTTCCATCCAGACACAACCACTCTGACTAGAAATATCTGTCTGGAACTTTCACTCATGCCAAGGACCAAGGGGCTACCCAGAAATAGGTTCAAAGCTCCACTGGGTACTAGGGTGAGGAAAGACAAAGGCAGGCTAAGCCCCTCATCTCTCATGGCTGAGAAAAATGATGAAAAGTTTCCTTTACTATGCATTAAAACATGCATTCCATGGTCCACAAGAGACAGGAGAGTTTAGAGAAGAGAAGAAACTAGGCTCAGGGCCTACTTCTGACACATACAAATGCCTCCTCTTGCCCCCAGGCAACTTCCTAAGACTCCTCCTTAGAGATGAGAGGTCAAACTATATCAGTGGAGAGACTTTTCACACTGGACTCCTGATGGGATCCCAGGACCAGATATTTTTTTAATCAAGGTACAAAATAACAATGAATTCTGGGTGGGCTCAAAGGACCCCAGAGTCCCTGTATTCTCCTGGCCCACTCTTCAGTAGGAACCTCCTGTTTCTGATCTTGTTTTTACTAGGGTTTGGAATGGGCAGGTGTGAGCCCTCGAGATCTCTCCATAGGTCCCTACATGGAATCACACTTTCATGGATGCAGCACAACTAAGGCAGGTTAGTAATGCTACTACTCACTTCCCATCACCGTGCAGAGAAAGGAAGTGTTTGTACAGGACCCCAGACTGAACGTAGGGAGGGCCTCACAGGTTATCTAGGACAGTCCCCGTTCTGCTGAAGAAACCAGGGACCTGTCAGGAGACAAGCTTTTTCAAAGGTCACTTAGTAGGAAGGAAATAGATGGTCCACATTTGAACCCAGGTCCTCTGTCTCCAAGCCCAGTGCTCTTTCTACCGCACCATAATTCTAGACCCCAAGCCGACCAGGCCCCAGCTTTGAATTCCACCTCTCACACTTGATATTCATATGACTGTCACTCTGAGCCCAAGCTTCCTCAGCTCTAAAACACTGCTAGGTGGGACAGTGGATAGCCCACCGGACCTGACACAAGGAAGACCCTAGTTCAAATCCCACCTCAGGCACTCTCTTAGGTAACATCTCTTAACTTCTGTCTGCCTCCATGTCCTTAGCTATAAAATGGGAATGATAACATCATCTTCTACCCCATCCCAGGGTTGTTGGAAAGACAAAAGAAGATATTTGTAAAATGTTTCACCATGTAAATGCTACTAGTCATCAAATAAGAAGTGTCAGGAACAGCTCAGCAAGCCTTGAAGCCTGTAAAAAAGCATCGGCTTTTCACGGCTGCTGTTTGTGTTCCTCTCTCCTCGGTCCCCAACTCTACCCCATTTCCCATTTTTGGACGAGGACTCTGTCTCCCCTTCCCTACATCTCTGAAAGTCTGAGGTAAGGGATAGAGCCAGAGACTGTACAACATGTAAGTCTGATGGAGTCTCTGGGAGTTCCTGCACTTCCACACTCAGGACTAGGCTCATATCCACCATTCTCCCAGTATTTGCCCAGGCTAATGTTCTCTGTGCACGGACTGTACACTTAGAACTGGAAGGGCTGTTACCGAGAGGCAGCTTCAAGGGTAGAATAGGTGCTATTATTCCCATTTGACAGATGGGGAAACCAAGATCACAGAGGTTGTCACCTCCCTATGGTCTCACAACTAGGAAGTATGAGGCAGGATCTGAACTCAGGTTCTCCTGGTTCTGAGTCTAGCACTGTATTGCGATAGCCCCCAGCTGGCCTCCTTGTCTCATGCTGCTCCTTGCTCTGGTCTATCTTCCACACAGCCACCACCAAGGTGACTCACAAGGTGACAGCAGAGGACTGTCCACCTCCCACTCCCTATGACCCCCAGCATCAGCTACAAACTCATCCCTGGGCACCCAAAGCCCTCCCCAGCCCGGCCCTGGCTATCCGTGCAGTCTCATTCTACTTTCATCCTTTCCACACCCTCTCCAAGGCCCAACCCCACTGGCCTACATCCTGTTCCATGCCGGTGGCACACCATCACTCAGCTGCTCTTTCACTGGCATCCTTCCTCACTCTGCCCTGTTGCTTTCTGGGCTTCCTTAAAGACTCAGTCCCAATTCCGCCTTCTTCAGGAGGCCTGGCCTGGCCTCCCCAAGCTCTTACTCAGCACCTTCCTCTCTCAGACTGCCTTCCGTGTGCTCCATAGACCTTGTAGTACTGAGTCCTTCCCATGATGTCTCCCCATTAGATTGTGAGCTCCTTGAGGGCAGGGCCCATGGTATTGCCTTTCCTCATAACCTTAGTGCTCCTGGCACATTTAATTAATGCTCATTGACTGACAAAGAATGAAGAAAGCAAAAGATGGACAAGAATTTACACAGTAACCACAATAATACAGAGGAAAACAACACGAAGGGTTTCTGATGCTGGGCAAAGAGGCAGCAGCTTAGCTAAACCTTCAGAGGACTTGAAGGTGAAGCATACTGGCAAAGAGATGGAGCGAAGGGCGGCACATTTTCAGACCTGGGCAATATGTTGATTTGTTCCCCTGGCTATATGTCAGAAGAGAAGGTTCTTGGGGGCTAGAGGGTAAGGGGAGGCATTGGGAAGTGACATTGATGGGGGGTTTTTAAAGCACTTACTACTTGTGTGACCCTGGGCAAGTCACTTAACCCCAATTGTCTTGGAAAAAAAATCAATAAATTATATTTTAAACAAAATGAAATATTTGGTAAAATTTCAAGTATTATATAAATATGTTTTTATGCTTTCAGATGAAATAGAAAGGAGTGTGTGGGAGAAAGACAGAAAAACACATCCAGGGGTGGCCAGGTGGTGCAGTGAATAGAACACCGGTCTTGGAGTCAGAAAGACCTAAGTTCAAATCCGACCTCAAACACTTAACATGTACTAGCTGTGTGACCCTGGGCAAGTCACTTAACCCCACCTGCCCAGCCCTCCCCCCTCAAAAAAGAAAAAAAAAAACAGATCCAGGGTAATTGGGACACAGTGAGGCAGAGAGTTTTTGTGTGTGAGGAAATAGCAAAGTCACTGAAAACATTTTTTCTTAAATCTAGAAAGAGCTAAGCAATTCCAGGCATGCCCTAAACCTTCATCAATATCTTCTATTTTCTTCAGTGTATCCTCTCTGCTCCTTCTTTCAAATAAAAAAGGAAAAGAAAAGACTTCTACATTTGTTGCCCCTGCGTTCATTTAAACGCACAGATGTTCTGGCTTTGTTTCCCTGCTGCTCCTTAATAAAAAGCTATCACGTGCACGATTTTAATCCACACCACTTGCATCTTTTTCTAGGGGATTAATCCAGTGCCTTATGGTGCAAGAGTAAACAAATTCTCCTGGCTCAGAGAAACAGGGGAGACTAGCCCCACTGGCTCATAAGATATTGGCACCTTCTAAACTATTTAACACTCCAAAATCGGAATCCCTCGGGGGCTGCTGAATCCTTGGCGAAAACACGTGTCCTCTGCTCTAACTCCCAACCTTTGTCTCCTTTCCTCGAATGAAACATTTTAGGCTTGCCAAGAATTTGCCTCTCACCCCATGTTCGATGAGAGAGTATATGCAACAGGCAATGGGTTGTCCCTTTGTCTGAGCCATACCCACCCCCAGGCTCAAGTTACAGCATTTCTAGGAGACAAATACATACTCTCTGAACATCTGCTGCTGTGAAAGTTCTGCTTGGTCCTTGTAGGCTTGGGGAAACGGTCCCTGTTTTAAGCTTGGATGAATGGATGGATGGATGGATGGATGGATGGATGGATGGATGGATAAGTGGATTGATAGATAAAAAAGAGAGACAGAAACACACAAAAATAGATACACATATAAATGGAAAGAGAGGCAAAGAGAGAATAACAGAAACATATATCATCCTTTACAAACTCTTCCTACCTCTGCCTCAGAATTCCAACCTATGCCCCTATAACACACAATGGTCATCTAACCTTTGCTTAATGACTTCCAGTGAGGAAGTCCCTCCTAAATGACCTCCTAAAGTAGGCCCATTCCACTCTGGGACAACTCTGCTTTTTAGGAAGTTTTCCTTTTCCTGACTCCAATCCTAAATTGAAGGCCATTATTCCTAATTCAGTCTTTGAGGCCAAGCTGAGGAAGAAGAATCCAATCTCTTTTTCATGTGATAACCCTTTGAGATGACAGCTCTCATGTCCCCCCTGAGTTGGCTCTTCACTAGACTAAAAATCTTTTCTTCCTTCAACATAAACTAAACTAAGAACACCCCTATGAGAGAGGAAGGAGAAAACAGATCATGGCTTTTCAAAAAAGAAAGACTTTATCTGGTGGGCCTACTAGCTGCAAAAACTCCTACAAGTGACAAAGAAAAATGCTTCTCGGATGGAGCTGCCTTGAGAGCCAGGAGGGTCCGGCTTCTAATCCTCCCTCCCACAGTCACAAGGCCCATGACCCTAATCCAGCCATTCAGTCTCGCTAAGCCTCAGTTTCCTCCTCTGTAAAATGGAGATAAACCATGCTTGTAGTATAAAGTTCTCAAAATTCTTGTGTTCTCCAATGCCAGTGATTCTTATTATCATCAGATCCGTTATCGTCCAGTCCAATTTCACAGAACAGCCCCATGGGCCCACAATGCTGAAATGCAATAGCTCTGCTAAGGCACGGGAGCTATGGAGCTAAGGGGCCTTTTCCCCAGGAGAATGGAAGCATCTTGAGGGCAGGAATTGCTTCAGAGTTGTCTTTGCAGTCCCCCACACCTCACCCACCCTGGCATGTCAGACACACTCTGTCAACATTACTCATCTGAATGGACTTTCCCAGGATGGAACAAGCCCCTTACCGATTTCTCCTGGCACATGCTTGCCTCGGAAGCGGAAGCAGGCGGTGACATTGAGGCAGTTCACGGACTGCTGGCCATCGTAGCACTGGGGCGCTGTGATGTTGATGGAGGCTGGGAGGAAGATGGAGACATCCACTGTGATGACGGGTCTGGCCCTGTGAGGCAAAACAAAGGGTCAGGTTCTGCCATCTCTAAATGGACAGGGTCAGCCGGGGCCTGAACATAGGAAGAAGAGTGACAGCCTGTCAATACTCTCCTCTGTGATTGGGAAAGACTCATTCTTAGTAATTTAATGATGAACTTCACAAGGAGAGGGACAGGCTGATGCGCTAATGGGACACATATGGCCAGAGTCATAAATGGACCACCAGATGTTGTGGGATCCTTTAAAATTTCACCAATTAAGTTCCTGGTTCCATTTTATTGGGTCTAACTGCATACACAGAAGGGGAATTCCTGTAAGAATGCCCTGATTAGAGCCACAGCTCCTGCCTGCACCGCTCCCAGAAGCTTTGGCTTCCATTACAAGAATAACTTGAAACGTTCCAGCTGTACTCACAGGGCTAGACGAGCCCCTTCCTCACCCCCCTCCCCCAAACTGAATCGCTGAGTAACACATCCACCCAAATATCTTTGAGGAAGGATGTAGAACTTCCCAGTCAAGAAATCCAAAGGAAGCTTAACAGAGCTGTAACTAGGGTTGGGCAAATGGGGCTTTTCCCAGACCACCTAAATTGAATGGTTCTGACCACATTCATACTCCTTTCAGAAGCAGAGAAACAACTGAGCTTAGCACCTGGTGAGCAGGAATAATTGCAGCAGGAAGTTACCCAGGGGGAGTTTTTACCCACACAATGAGTCCCTTCCCTCTCACCCTAGAAGTCTCTCTGTGCCCTGGGGTCTTGGCTCATAGGGAGCAGGTCTCTTATCATCACAGGATCAGAGACTTTTAAGTTGAAAGGGGCTCTAGAAACCAATGAATCCAATCCTCAGGCCCATGATCTAAGCAGCAGTCCTCAAAGTATTAGCCCAGGAACCCTTGGGGTTCTCTGAGGTCAAAAAGCATTTTCAGAATAACACTGAGATGTTTTCATTTGTAACATGGTAGATGTCAAGAGATAGCCCACATAAACAAAAACTCTGCGGGGTCCTCAATAATTTTTAAGAATGTAAACTAGACCTGAGGCTAAAATGTTGGAGAACTGCGCATCTAAAGAAAACCAGAGTCTCTATGGGAAACCAAGTTCTAAGCCTAAAGAAAACGAAAACCCATTGGCAGAAGACAGGAAAGGGACCCAAAAGAAACTCAATATGGCGGCTTGCTCCTACCACGTCCCTCTGGCCTTCACTTGGTTGTCTGGTCGTTTTCCATCATGTCCAACTTTGTGACCTCACTTGGTGCTTTCCTGGCAGAAGTGCTGGAGCGGTTTGCCATTTCTTTCTCTAGCTCATTTTACAGATGAGGAAACTGAGGCAAACAGGGTTAAGTGACTTGTGACTTGCCCAGGGTCACACAGCTAGTAAGTGTGGCTGGATCAGAACTCAGGTCTTCCTAACTGCAGGACTGGTACTCTACCCACTGGTTTCTCTTAGCATGGTCCTAACCAATAATCATGCATTTATTAAGCACCTATTACGTCCCTGAGGAAGGATGAGCTTGATCACCATCCTCCCAGTCACCAAACAAGCCTCCATATATCCAGTCTGGCACCAATTCTTGTCTCTCCTTTCCTAATGTCGCTCCTGTATACCCCCTGCTCTCCATTCATACAATCAGAACCTCAGTCCAGGCCCTTATCATCTCTAGTGCCTAACTGGCCTCTCCCCAAGCCAACCCTCTACCACATAGCCACCTGAGCAATTTTCCTACAGAACAGGTTTGGCCTTATTGTCCCTCCTCCTTCCACAAAGTCCAGTGGCTCCCTACTGCCTCTCCAATGAATAATAACCTCTTTGTGTAGCATTTAAAGCCCCTCACAACTCAGCCCCTTCCTTCCTCTCCATTCTTCTTCTACACTGTCCCCTCCCCAGCCATCATAGCCTGCCTACCCCTCCTTATACACAACATTCCCATCTCTGAGACCTCCAGCTACACTGCATGGATATTGTATGGATCAGTTGCATAGACTTGTCTCCTCAATTAGAACGTAAGCTCCTGAGGGCAGGGATGATTTTCAGCTTCCCCCCCAGTGCCTAGTCCACAGGAAGGGCTTCCTAAATGCTTGTTGGATGATTGGTCATTCTGCCAGCCACAACTTCTCCCTGACAACTGGATCACCTCTGAAGAAGGCTAAGGATGACACCCCTGTGGGGGCCCCAGGAAGGCTGGGGAGCAGCAGACCAAGGAGGCTGTACGGAAGCTGGGAGACCTGGGCCTGGCTGAGGTCAGTGCTTTCCTCTGGCCTGATGGAGAGAAGCTCTAGGCTGGGCATCCCCCACCCACCCCCCCCCTCAGGAGGCTTTGGACGCCACCAGCACAACCAGCATCATCTAAGCCAAGGTGGGATCCATAAACAGGCTTTTTTCCCATTTTGATGACTGTGTTCTGATGTGATTGGCTTCCTTTGTAATCCTAAGTATTGCATTTAAAAACATTATTCTGAGAAGGGGTCCCTCCATAAGCTTTAAGAAACCCCGATGTCCAGTCAGTCTGTTCCACATACAGTAAATACTTTTCTAATTAAAAAAAAAGATGGGTTGACCATGTGGAGAGATTGAGAAATAAATACATTCCATTGTATCCACACAATGTAAAAAGAAAGAGAAAAGGGTCCCTGAGCACCCTGGTGTGTGTGTGTGTGGGAGGGGAACCTTCACAACATCAAAGTCATGTGAGGGCATAAAGAAGACCCTCCAGGAATGGGCTGCAATCTGTAGGGGTGGAGAGAATCACCACACCAAGAAGATCTCCGGCCCACCAGCATTCTGGCTTATTTGACTTGGACTTGGAGCACCAATCTTCTTGTAGCAGCTGGCATTTCTAAAACCAGCCTTTACCTTTAGCACTTGAGGCCTCACAAAACCGCCAAGACCTTTTCAGTGGCAGAGTGGCTTGAGATCCAGCCCTGGAGTCAGGGAGACTCGGGGCAAGGCCTGCCTCTCCCCCACACTGGCCATGTGGCCCCAGGCTGGTCACCAAATCTCTCAGGGCCCAAAGGCTCCTGGCACAGACTAAGTGCACATCTGTATGAGTTTCCTCCCTGGAGCTCCCTGCTCAATGAAATCAGAGGTCCGGCCAAGAACAGAAACATCCCTGAGATAAGTGATGAAGGTGTGAGGATTCTCATTCCCAGAAGAGGGTGCAAGAAGTTTCAAGTCCACACAGCCAGCTTAAGTGCTGCAGCTGCAGCTCAGACCCAGGATTTCCTTGCTCTAAGCCCATGCTTCACCTGCATTGAGGGCTGGAAAAGAACAGAGCCTCAAGAAGGCCACCCTAGCCTGCCACTGATGAAGGCCCTTGGGGCTTCTCTGAGAAGGTGGCTGCCCTCTGGCCCAGCTTCTCCCAGTCCTGCCTCAATCCTCACACCTTAACCCGGAGCACCACTGAGCCCAAGCCCTCCCAAAATCCCATCCGGGACATCCCTGACAAACACTCTCATAGCTTTGTATGAATACCTCCAGGAGGGGAAGACTCACTACCTTCCACAGGCCAGCCTAAGGGTAGTCCTAACTCAGCCCCTGACCCATCTACGAGGCTGGACACAAAGATGTAGAGAAACATGGTCGAGCTCATCACAGTCCAAACTCCCTTTCAGGGGCAGCTGTAGGATCACAAGACCTGGGCTCAAATCACCCCTGACAGTGTCTGTACAATCCTGAGCAAATCACTTAACATCTTTGGACCTCAGTCTTCCCATCTGTAAAATGAGAGGGTTGGCTGAGACGGCGTCTCAAGGTCTTCCAGCTCAAAGGACCTAACATCCATGAGGCACCAGGCTGGATTTCTGTGCCTTAGAAGAGGCTTTGGTCTGAGCAGGAAAGGGAAGGAAGCAGGTGAGGGGGGTGACACAGACTAATTTATTAAAGGGCCATTAAGCTGTAATCTACTGAGGAGCACAGACAGCGCTTGTCTCCATCAGACATCGGTTGCCTGTGGCTCTCCCACAGTTCTGTTGAGCCACTGACCAGGCCCAGGGGCATTGTTTTTGGACCAGGAATCCTTCATGATCGTCTCTGTTTCCCCTACTCCTCATCCAGACATTGAGGACAGCACATTGGCCACCTGGCAGCTGACCTGACAGTCCCTCAGACGCTAATCTAAAAGAAATGACCTGCCCCAGTCTGGCGCTAGGATACAGGCTTAGCCCCAGCAGCAAAGCATCTAGGCTTCTTACGGGCAACAGAGACAATGCTAGAGAAACCCCAGAAGCTGAGACAAGTGCCTGAGTCTCAGAGCAAGGAGGAAAAGTCAAGGGATGGAGTTTTTGCCTCCAGGATAAGATCGTACAGGACAGTGTCTAAAAGTACTGTTGCTATCCATGGAACGTGAAATGTCTGGAAAGGCTGATGCCAAGAAGGCAGGGGCCTGGTCCCCCTGCCCCTAGAAAGACAGGCTGGCAGAGACAAAGGCAGAGACAGAGAGAGACGAAGGCACAGAGACAGTGAAATAGTGAGAGACGGTGTTCCTTCCCTAAGGAACCTCCAGTATGGGAGGATTAAACACACAGAGAGGTGCCAATCATACACATTTCACAGCAGGAACATTCTAGACACTAGACAGTGTAGCAGCTTATTTGGGCTTGGCAGCTAGGCAGCACCAGGCATGGAGTCAGGAAGACCTGAGTTCTCAAATCCAGACCCTCACTAGCTATGTGACTCTCACTCGCACAGAGATGGAAATGCAAAAATGGCCTCATTCCCCTCCCCCCCAAACCCCCCCCACCCCCCAAGCAGGGAAGAGCGGAGCAGATGAACAAGAACCAGGTGTGGGTAGTGAGAACACATTCTCACCTCAGCAGCACAACGTGGTCTGACATGAAGGCTCCAATGGTGACATCTGAAAATGAGAATTTCATAAGGTTCAGATTTTGGCTGTGGAGGCTGACGGTAAACAGGAGCCAAGAGGACTTGTCTCCCTGTGCCCCACCCCTGCCATGCCCATCGCCCCCTGACGGCCACGCCAAGCTGGGGTGCATTTTGCTGAGACAGTGCCATTTCCAGGACAGAGGACCTATCCACGGCCAGGTGGCCAACTTCATCTGGATCTTTCTGTGAGTCAGTTTCCTCCCCTGTAAAAGGAAGGGGCTAGACCAAATGCCCGCTTAGGTCCTCGTCAGCTCTAAAGCTATGATTTAGAATTAAAAGCTATGCGCTTTTAATCTTCAAAACAAAGCTACACAATGTCACTGGGGTGAGTAAGAATGAAGATGAGGAGATGAGAAGACGTTTGGGCCATGTGAAAGTACCTCCAGTCCCCAAAACACAGGCTCCTGGAAGTGCCTTCAGGTTTCATATCCTTAGGATTGATTCTAAGGTTGCTATTAACACTGAGTGGTAGAGGTTTAATTCAGATTAAGCTCAAATACAATCAGTCTGACAGGGAGGGGCAGCTTGGTGCTGAAATCACCCAGCAAGACCAGAGCTGGAATCCCGTCTCAGACTCTTGCAAGCTGTTGAGATCCTGGACAAAGCGTCTACCCTGGGCTTCAGTCTAGTCATCTGTGAAATGGGGACCCTAGCAGCCCCCATATCACTGGGCGGAGGTAGGGATCCTAGGAGATAAAGTTTGTAAAGCATTTCACAAAGCTGGAGGAGCACTGTAAACGGGAACTACTTTTTTTTAGCCATTACTTTACAACCATTTAAGTGATTACAGTATCTAAAATATCACACTAGCTCTTCACTAATTAGCTCATTTCTGTTTCCTGCTGTACATGTGACACAAAGGATGTATCTAAGCTCAGTTCTGCTATTCTTAACCCGCTGTGTGATAACCACCAGTGACGCCATTTTACAGCTAAGTAAACTGAGGCCCAGAGAGGTCAAGTAACTCTCCCAGGATCATACAGTTGATGAGTGTCTGAGTGCAGACAGAGATCTTCCCAACTCCAAGTCCAGTGTGTTACCCACAGTGCCCCTGGATCAGGGCTCTGCTTCATGGAAAAACTGTCCTGAAAAGTCACAAGCTGGAGGACGGGGTCTCGTCACTGCCCAAAACCTCCATGGAAGGCGCTTAACATGGGAAGAAGTGTTTACAGATGGGGAAACTGAGACACGGGATCATAGGGGGAATCTTCCTCAGGAGCACATGACAAGTCAGGGGCAAATGAGGGGGAAAAAAGACATCCCTCAAATCCCAACTGGATCCCCTTCCCCAGAAGAGCATTCACATATTCCATGGCCCTCTCGGGGTCACCTGAAGCGTCTGATATTAATTCCCATCAACTAGTTTCTCATTCAATTAACCAGCAAACACAGTGTTCCAACCGCCACCACACAGAACTAAGGAATACGAAAGGCAAAGATAAGTCAACCCACTGGGCTGATCTGAATGGGAGCCACGGATGATTTAAGGCAGAGATTCTTCCACTGGGAAACAGTCATTTAGCAGTTACTACCCTGGACACATCAGATAGACTGCCCTCTGTAAGTCTGTATTCTACTGGGACAGCTTCGTCTTTTCAAGGGGCAAACAAGATGGATTTTCTTGGCTTTCCCTTTATGGTTTCATTCCTCAACATTTCTCATTGCTCACGTCATTTTTTTGAAAGGCAGTGTAGCCTAGTGGAAAGAGCTCCAAGTCAAGAGACCCAGCCTCAAACTGCGCCCATGCTGTAAGGCTCAAAGGAGACACGGTTCACTGGGCCTTCCCTCCCCCGGCTCGTGCATGGAGAGCTATCTGTGTGGGGTCTCCCCAGTTAGAGCAGGAACGGTCTCAGTGCTTGGGGGTGCCTGGGACACAGTGGGGGCCTAATAAATGCTGATCGACTGACACGTGCAACTCTTGGCAAACCTCGGGGATTATAGAAAAGCCGGTTTTGTCATTCTTATTTTGGATGAGGGGGACATGAGGTATTGTCAGCAAAGCCCTTTACCAACTTGGAGGCATTACAGAAAGGCCAGCTGTTATCATCCCAGGTGAGCGTGGGGTTGTTTGGGGTTGTTTGGTGTGTTTGCGTATCCCCTCTGCAGGCCATACAGAAGGCATCTCCTTTCCTGATGCTGAGAAGCTCTGCAGACACCCATCATTCCACATTGTCTTCAAGGTGGGGAAGGAAGTCCATCAAGTATTTATTATTTTTCTTTACTGGAAAAAGGGGGCACTACTGGGATGGATTTGTCAGTGAAAGCTATTACCTAACTGCCCTGCGTCTCCTAACGCAGAATCTGAGAAATGGGGAGAACAGCAGGTGGTGACACAGAGTGCACCCTACAAACCTCCCGCTGACTTACACACCTCCCTGGGCAAAGGCCAAAGCCTCCACCCTCCCCTGCTGGGCATTCTCATCACCCTAAGTGGCAATTATTGATGAAGAGCCTGGAAACAATTCACCCACCTCCTGGGCTTGGGTTAGCTCATCTTCCTCCCCAAAACAATCCCCGAAGAACAGCAGCCCTCACCTGGGTAACCATTTCCATCCATATCTACACCTCCGGAGATGGACTGCCCAAACATCCGCAGCATTGGGTTTATCTGCTGTCCAGACAGTTTCTGGAAGAGAAAACCAAGAGGTGACCTCACGGGAAGAAGATGTGGTGGCCAGAACCCAGGAGCTCTCTGACCCTCCCAGCCCTGGGGCCTCACTCCTGACCCAGCTAGCGGCCAGAGGCTGGCATGTGAAAGAAGTCAATTAGAAGGAAAACCAGCCAGTTCTTTCTCACAGGACAGGCAGTAGTAAGTAAGACAAGGTCACTTTTATGATCTGCCTTGACTACCCAATATCAGCATTTAATGAAAATATGGGAGGCAACGTGGTTCAGGAGAAAAAAACTGATTTGGAACCAGAAAAAGATGCAGATTCAAATCCCACTCTGCCACTTCCTGCGGCGTGACCCCGGTAAGTCACTTTTCCTCTCTGAGCCTGGTTCCCTGCTTTGTAAAATGAAATGGTCAGACTAAGGGGCCTAGAAGTACCTTACAACTGGTTTTGAAGCTTAATAAATGAGGATTGAAAACCCCCATAGAGGGACAGTAGGTGGCGAAGTAAACAGAGCACCAGCCCTGAAGTCAGGAGGACCTGAGTTCAAATCCAATCTCAGACACTTAACATTTACTAGCTGTGGGACCTTGGGCAAGTCACTTAACCCCAATTGCCCTCCAAAAATGCAAAAAAGAAAAGAGAAAAACCCTATAGAAACATTATAATGTCTTAAATCTTCAAAGAAGTAAAATTCATCCGGCACATTGGGACAACATTATCTTCTTCCACTTCATTAATCAATCAATCAAATGTATTAAGTGCTTACTACATGACAGCCACTGAATTAAGTGCTAGACTTAACAGAATACATTTTTTAGGGCTAGCCTGACGCAGTGGAGAGGGAGCTGGGCTCTGAGTCACGAAGGCCTGGGTTCAAATCCTGCCTTTGCCATTTATTACTTGTGTCACTCTGTGAAAATCTTTCATTTCTAGGTACCTCAAGCAGTTGTCTGCTTCACAAACAGGCTGCAGTCTCTGATGGTTGAGAGTACTCCCACACAAGGCATTCCCCAGGCCGGTGAAAGCACAAATTCTTCCCATCACACAGATGGGTCATTAATCTGAAATGCTAAGGCAACAACATTTCCCGTCTGTCTGCCAGACTGACCTGCCTCCATAACAGGTTACCCAAGAGACATTAATAGGAAAGAACATCCCTTCAGTAAGCCAAATGACGTCTCTCTGGAGGAGACCAAGACAACGGAATTGCTGCTCAGCTGAGGAACCAACACAGGGCTTCCCTCTATGAAGACCCTACAACCAGGGCCTCTGTCATCCTGCTCAGCTCATTTTTCAGATGACAAATGAACTGCCACGCGAATACCACCCAGCAAACCAGTGGGAGAATCTGAGCGACGGTCATTTTATGCTAACCAACCATGTCTTAATTTTCACTGACAAAGAGAAGCATTCAAATATAGGAAGAGCAACACAAGGGATTTTTTTAAACAAATGCTTGCTTCACTTGCTATTCATCTGTGATGCCCGTCCTCAAAGCTGCCCCCAAAGGCTTGGTGGGTTCTTTCTGTTCCACACTGATGGGAACCGGTGGTGTTCACTAGACAAGTCATTGCAAGTGTGGCCTTGACCTCCTTCTGAGAAAATGGGACCTCAAAGAATCAGCATCCCTTCGGTTCTCGACTTTAATTAGCACATTTATTTGCTGTTTTCAAGGTGCAGAACCCCCAAGCCTGGGCTCTTGCTGTGAGGGAGCTGCAGTCTCTGGACCGCACTTCTTCTGTCAGAATGCCTGGACGTGGAGGACGAAGTCTGTTTCACTTGACTCCTCACGTGCCCCATTCCAGATACTTGGGGAATCCCATTCCCCAATTTGCTTGAAAAACCCCACACACTCTGTGCTGGTCATTTTGGTGGGGGGGGGAGGGTTTGTTATTATTTATTTTCTTTTCCCCCCGGCTGCTTGCGACATTCTACGTCTGCTGCGAAGATTCTGGATTCCACATTTCTGTGTGAATCAAACCCGGAACAAATCTCCATCAGTACCTTGTGGGGTACAATATTTTTAAATAGTAAAGGTTTTGATGATACTTTTAAAAAATCATTGTCACTTTCTACTGACACTGACCATCCTCCTTCCCAAAAGAATCTTCCTGTTCACATAAAAATTAAACAAACAACATCTGCTGATGTGTGCCTCCGTGGTATAATGCCACGCACAAGCAGATTCCCAAAAGAATGCTGCTGTGAACAGCTTTTAAGGTTCAGATTACACAGGATAGTGAACACTCTGTTTATTCCATTACAAATCAAGGCAAACATTCACAACAAATCACAATATAACATTCACAACATTACGTCATATCACTTAAAATCAAAATATAGTGTTCAAACAGCTTCACATTAGAATGGCCACAGTTTTCACTACAGTGGCCACAATATTTAGAACAAAGAACAAAAGAATAATCAACCCTCCTCACTTAATCAATTCAAAATACAATAATCAATCTTCCACTCATGGGGCAATCTTAACTTAATCAGTCACTAATCTAAATTTACAATTACTAAATATCATTAATCACAAATACAGTCATCAGAAAATTACACAAACCCTCCACCCCTTGGTGTCCAGCAAACCTCAATTTCATCCAAGGGGAGGCCTTTTCTTCATCTTGACTCAGGGTGGTCTCTCTGATTCCCTGGATCCCCTTCCATGATCCCAGCTCCTTCCTGAATCTATCAAACAGTCACCTGGACAGACAGCTCCCAAGTTCTTGTCCAGTCCTCAGGGCAGTCACTGGCACACACTAAAGTTCACAGGGTCCAGCACACCTCAAACCCTTTACTACTTCTGTTGCCAGGAACTCAAGGATCAGCCAGGCCACAAACAAAGTCTTATCCTGGTCATGCTTCTTCAGTCCTCCGGCAGTTCAGCTGGCCCTAGGACCCAGTACAAAACTCAGCCTTCCAGGCAGCAGCAGCAACACTGGCCTTTCAGGCGGCAGCAACAGCCACTTCGGCCTTCACCAGATTCTGGTCTCAAGAAAAACTCCAACTCAGTTCTCAGTCAGCTTCCAGATGCTGGGAGAGAAACTCTCTCTCTCTCTCTCTCTCTCAAGAAAACTCCAACTCACTTCTTCAGTCCAGCAGCCCAGCTTCCAGATGCTGGGACAATCCCGCTTCCTCCAACAGGAGCCACCAGGATGAACATTCCCATTCTGTCTCTCTGTCTCTAGAACTCTTCTTATATACACACTCTGGCCTCCTGTCTCAGCCAACCCTCTCCTGCCACATCAGGACAAGAGAAGAGCTCACATCTTCTGTACTTAGCCCTAAGTTACTAAATATCTGCTAAGTATCTTAGCCCTAAGTTCCTAAGTAGCTGCTAAGTATCTAAGATACTAAGTATCTGCTAAATTGATTGCTGTTACCCATGGGCACCTAGAGTCTATCACCTCCGGTAGATCAAGGCCACATTCGCTGTCTGTCCTCCAGAGAGAAGACTGGGCAGAGTTCTCAAGGTTTCGCTGCCGTGGTCCTTGTGAATGTTTCTCTTGGTTCTCCTTGTGCCCTCTCTCGTCCACTTACTTAAAGTTCTATTTGTCGTCCGCAGTGAGCCTTCATACTTCCCCACCCTCCAGGTCATGGGCGCACACTTTGGTGCCGCTGGCTTTGCTACCATGTCGATGCAAGCACACTCTGTTCTCTGTGATGTTCTTAGACGAGCGTCTGAAATCCCGCTGTCAGGCTCTTACCTTCTTCCCCCTTCCCTGGAAGCGCCCTCCTGCTCAGCCCCTCTCCAAGCCCACTCCTCCAGCCTCTTCCCTGAATTTCTAGCGACCTGAAGTCTTCTTCAAGTTGTGCAGATTCCATATTTGGTTTTGCTATTGCTCTGTTAATTTATCTGCTGTTCTCTACCAGGCCAATTTTATTCTTCAGTAGACCCAGCACTGTATTAAAATTCTCTATCAATAATAACAACTAACTTTCACATGGTACCTTAAGGCTTGCAATGCAATTCTCACATATTATCCCATTTTCTCCTCATAACAATCCTGGGGAGTGCTATTATTCCCATTTTATAGGTGAGGGAATTGAGGCCGAGGTTAAGTGACTTGCCCAGGGTCACACAACTAAAAAGTGTCTGAGGCGGGATTTGGACTCAGATCTTGTCTCCAGGTTCAGTGCTCTATCCACTGTGACACCTAGCTTCCTGACAAACTCTATGTTCTAACATCATTTTCTGGATCCTCCTTTATGGATTTCAAATCCATCTTTGTAGTTGTCAGGATCGGGAGGATGGGTCCCTCCCGGGTCCTCAAATGATGTTCTAACATCATTTTCTGGATCCTCCCTTATGGATTTCAAATCCATCTTTGTAGTTGTCAGGATCGGGAGGATGGGTCCCTCCCGGGTCCTCAATGCTGAGTGGATGATCTCTGAGGACCTTGCCACCTCCAGGTGGATGGGATAGGGCCTGGACTCATGATTTCATAGGGAACTCCCAGGTGAAGAAGCTCCCTCCACCAGCATAGCTTGCCTTTATCAGAATAGCCCGAGACTGACGAAAGGGATCGAGGGACCAGTCCAAGGTCATACAGCCAGTTAAATGTCAAGAGATAGGACAGGAATTCAGGTCTTCCCAGCTTCCAGGTGGCCCTCTGTCTACTTCATGATGACGGCCCTGAGAGAAGGGTCCGAGTCGCCTTCATTTCTCCACGCTGACGCATCTTCCGACAGACCCAGGTTTATTTCTGGAGTCCTTGTAGATGTTTCTTCATTATTTTCTTCTTCTAGGAAATTTTCTCTGGTTTATTTTATTCCATAATATTTACTTGTACCATTGGAGCATGTTTTTGGCTTCTTGTTAACTTAATTAATCTTGAAGCTTTTTCTCCGAGGTCATTTCTTTTCTCCAGGTTGTTTTTTCTCTTACTTTATTTGGCGCATCTGTCACTGTCACCCAAGTGCTCAAGATGGGGAGCTGGGCTCTCCTGGGCTCCACATCCCATGCGGCCACAAGGCCTTCACACTCTATTTCTCACCATCGGAGTGAGGGGGAAGGTAGAAAGGCAGGAGGACTCTGAAGATGGGCACTTGGTAGGAGACTCCGAAACACGGACCTGCTGTTACTCTAAGGGAGGTTATGGAGAAGACACCTTGAGAACTATGGGTCTGCCAACAGGTCAGTGACCTCACTGGTGTGGATGCAAGGGACTACAAGTTACAGTAGGAAGAGAAGTGGGTTTGGAGCCCTAGGGCCTGGCCCCCAACCCCAGCTCTGCTGCTCACCACCTGTGGGACCCTGGCTGAGGCCCCTTCTGTCTCAGAGCCTCAGTTTTCCCATCCACAAGGCAATATGTCAAGTCAACCTGATGTGATGTGGCTACCGTGTGCAGGCACCAAACCAATGGCTGGGCATGCAAAGAGCCAGACAAATGAATGGAATTATCAGAGCCCTGGAGCTGTAAGGGGACCAAGGGGCCAACTAGCCATGTCCTGTCCTTTATTTTACCAGTGAGGAAACTGAAGCCTGGAAAGATGAAAAGCTGTGCCCGAAGTCACACAGGTGTCAAATGTCTGAAACAGGATTTGAACCCAGATCCTCTGGCCCCCAGCCAGGGCTCTTTCGGCGGTACCTGAGAGCCTCAAATTCACCTCTGAAGAGAGGAAGACAGTTTTCTCTGAGGCAGCTCCTCACCTGGGCTTTGACCTGGCTTCACGAGCCTTCCTTTTACTTATGTTGAAGGCTGTTTGCTTTCCTTCAGAAGTTTACACATTCTATCACATGCATTTAAAAACGTGACTCTGAGAAGGGGTCTGGGGCCTCACGAGACACAGAAGAGCAGAAGGCCCCTACACAACAAAGCCAGCATCCCAGACGTGACAAAGTCCCCCACATTGAAGAGGAATCACTTTGAGACAGACCGACCCGAAGCCCAAATCCAGAACAACTGGAAACAGCTCATCTGTCTCTGTCTTTGGGGGACATTCTCTGACAACTCTAGGTAGGGGTTGACTGGGGGGCGGGGTCTGTTCCAGGGTGGCAGTGTAGACTTCAGATATCCCACAGACATCTGCAGCCCATTATGGTCTAAAGCCCGAAAGATGAAACTTCTGGGGTCTAGCAGAGCTAAATGAAAACAGAAGTATCCCAATGTCATCATTCAGCCCTGTCTGGATACCCTGGCGATGATGCCACTGGGAGTGGGGGGCAGTGCATAGGGGCTCCACTGGGGGCCAAGAGGTGAATGAGGGAGAAGAGGAGGCACCTGGGGAAGCCCGTGGCCACTATCTCAGCATCACAGGCACAGGAATCCTCCAGATTGGGAGGGAGAGAGCAACAGGGACAACATTGCCATCCCTGTATTGGTCACCATGACACCACCTGCACTCCCAATGCCCACCCCTGTGGTCGCCCCTACGCAATGATGAGGAAGACAAGGCCTTGAACTCAGTACCACAGAAATGATCACCTCTGAAAACATCACTGGAAAAACCTTCAAACTAAACCGCTTTTTTCCCTTTGTTCATATGAACGGTGTGGCCTGCATGCCGAGCGAGGCAGCAGCTGCTGTCCAATTCCTCCCCCTCCCTGCTCCCTAGTAAAAGACACTCACTCTGCTCTAACCACAAAATGTGTGCTTTCCTCTGCTGGGTGGGGATCCCACCCAGCAACAAAACCAAACACTGGATCCGGTGAGGAGGTGGGGCCGGGAACAGGCTGCTTCCACCCAGCCTCCCTGGGAGGGGACAGACAGGGTCCAGCCATGAGTGTCCAGAAGGAAGGGGCCCCAAATCCACCACTAAACTCCCAAGAAAAGGCCCGTGGGCACCTGAGAGCTCTGGGAGCCTCCCCTCCCCACAGCCCAGACCCATGTAATGAGGTCATGACGAGGACCTGCCTTTCTACAGCTCTTGGCAGTTGACCAAGGTCTCTTCTTCCAACCACCTATTCCTAATGAGATGAGTAAGGAATTCCCTGTGGCACACATCCGGGACCCTCGGTCTCCTGGGAGTTCGCCCATCTGAAGGTGACACACCCCAGCTCCTACACACTCTGATCTACAGGAAAGATCCTATGCTCTGCCAACATGTTCCCTTATGCACGGCTCAGGGGAAAGCAACATGGAATCTTAGGAAGCAGCATGAGGTGGTGGGAAGAGGCCAGGAAGAGCCTGGGGTCCAGAATCAGCATCCTCCCTCTGAGGTTTAAGCCTGAGGGACCCCAAGCAAAGGCAGAGTCACAGTTGGCCAGGCGGGCTCAGAGGACCATCTCTCCTCCACCTTCAAGCACTCCCCTGGTTCTGACTCAAGCCACTCTTTGAGCTTTGTGACCCTAGGCCAGTCATGTAACCTCTGCCTGCCTCCATTTCCTCATCTGTAAAAAGGGGCTATTGAGGATCAGGTGAGATGATAGCTGCCAAGTACTCAACACAATGTCTGACCCATAGAAGGTGCTGTATCAGTGGTAGCAATTCTCTGCCACACGTAGTCACATGGCTAATATGTGTCAGAGGCTGGCTTTGCGCCCAGACGGCCCTGGCTTTGAGGCTCTCCATCCATTATGTCACATTGTCTCTCAAATCCAAAATATAGAGTGAAAGGAATAAGCATTTTGCAAAGTCCCTACTTTGTGCTAAGTGCTTTACAAATATGGTCTCAATTGAGCTGCCAAACAACCCTGTGGCATAAGTGCTGTTATGACCATCTTTATTTTGCGGTTCAGGAAACCAGGGCAAACAGAGGTTAAGTGACCCGCCCAGCATCTTGGAGTGACTGAGCTCTGAGCCAGATCTGAACTTGGGTCCTCCTGGCTCTGGCACAGCATTTTATCCACTGTCCCATCAGAAAGTGGTGAGCCACTCACAATGGTAGGGATCAGAAGGGGGCTTGTGGCTCATCTCTGCAGGGAGCGAGGGACACTGAGAGCGGGGGCAAAGAGACGAAGTGTTCTGGGCATGGGAGACAGGGACGGCATGGGCAAAGTCAAGGAGCTGTCTGTGGGGAAGAGCATGTGCACCAGCTCATGGGCACCTTGGAGCGCTACAAGGGCTAGATGAGGCCGAATGAACCCAGAAGAGAGCCTGGAGCTAGACTAAAGAACGTGAAATGCCAGAGAGGAGAGCTGGGCCTCCAGCCACTGAGATCTCCTGAACCATGATGGGACTCACACTTTAGGAACATCGGTCTGGAAGCTGTGAAGGGACGGATGGGCTGGGGCCAGCCTTGGGGGGCTGCCTAACAGACCACTGCTGTGGGCCACTTCCCCAGGAGACCTCTGCAATGTGCCATCTCCTTTGTTCAGTGGGAAAGTCTGGAGCTCAGGGACCATTCCCCAGGCTGCCCAGCCGCCACCACATGTCTACAGCCAGAGAGGCACCGGCTCCACTCACTCATCACACCATATGCTTCCTCTCCTTTTCAGCATTTCCTCTCCCTCTGTCTGTTTCGGTCTCTCTCTGTCTCTCTCTCTCTCCCTTCTTCCTTTCCTCCCTCCTTCCTTCTCCCCCAGGATCATCCAGCTGAGATTTCGCCCACACCCCAGCTGGGAATTTGCGTGCCATCATCTAATCACTAAATTGAACCTTTATAACCAGCAGCTCCTGAATTAAAACTCTCTGTAGAAGATTTAACGCACACAGAGACAGGCCCTGAAGAGCTCTCGGCAGCAAGAAGAATAAGTGGGAGACCCAGGAAAGCCCCTTCCCCTGGACCCCCTCCATCCCCTGCTCCAGTTCTCACAAGGCCCAGTGCCCAGGCTGTCCACAGTGTGACCTGCCCACCTTTCTGCCCAGGGACACTGGCCCTCGGGGTATATGGGGATGTCCACATACTTGGACAAACATACACAGAGCAGCTAGAGTACCGACCTCAGAGCCATGAGAGGCTAGATCCAAGTTCCCTGCAACACGTCCTGGCCGCATAACCTCTCGGGGCTCTGGGCAAGGCTCTAAGGCTAAGAACCACCCTGAACAGAAGAGGACTCTCCTCCCCTGGCACACACGCTCCTCCCCACAGACAGCTATGGCTCGGCAGCTCCTAGACTTTGCCCACACCGTCTCCCCTGCCCAGAATACTTCATCTCCTTGCCCCCAGCTCTTAGCATCCCCTCACTCCCTTCAAAGAGTAGGTGCTCCTTTACACCAATGAAATCCCATGGGTAGCCCCCGTGCCAGGCCTTCGCCCTCTCCATGGGGGCAGGATGGACTAAGGAATGCAGGATATGCCCCCAGCTCTGGGGCTGGTTGGTTGTTTGTTTTAGGGACCAGAACCCAGACCGCTTCACTGTTTTAGTATTTCCTACTTCCTGAGAGCTGGCCTGGAGCAGTGGAGGAAGGGCTGGCCTCAGGGTCAATGAGAGATGAGGTCAAGGCCCATCCCTGTCATAGGCTGGGGGGTAAGTCCTTTAACATCTCAGCGTAAGATGTGAAGGTGCAGAGAAAATGCTCCCCTGCACTGGTGGAGGGAGTTTCCTCACTTGGGACTTCCCTATCCCAGTGTAGCTGCAGGCCCAGCACCAACCCCCTGCTTACATCTCAAAAGGACACTTCAACCATATGAAGAGTTAGGCCCAGAGTTAACAGGAGACCAGCCAGGACCCCAGATTTATCCCTGAAATGAAGAACCATCTTTTTAATACTAATTTGTAACACTACCACTACTAACAATGACATCGACACGTGTGTAAGTCACGGGACACAACAAGGCACAATAATTAAAAATGACAATCTTCGAATCGCAGATTTCAAACCAGAAAGAACGTTAGAGGAAGTCTAATCCCATCCTCCCATTTTACAGAAGGGGACACTGATGCCTGGGAAGCTGAGGTCACAGAGATGCTAAATGTTAGGGGGGTCAGATCTGAACCCAGATCTTCCTGACTCCACTGAACCCCACTGCCCAGCCCAGACAGCGATAGAGAGGAGCTAGAAGAGGGAAGCAGGCTGCAGCCTGTCACAAAGAGAGAGCCAAGAGACGAGACCAGAGGAAAGGAGGCAGCAAAGGAACGTGAGGTTAGAAAGGAACATGGGCTGGGCCACAGGGCAAGGGCAGGAGGGAGGAGCGCTGGGCAGCCCCGGGATGCACCGGCACTTTTGTAAAGGCAGAACAAAGCGGGGAAGGCCCCGGGACCGAAGAAGGGGCCCTGTCGCAAAGTTACAGACCGACTTCCACCTCCATCCCTTCTGAGCACAAAGTCAGCACACAGTGGGCACTATGTTGATGGCAGCTATTTTCTCTGACTCATAGTCTTTGCCTCAAAAATTGAGAGGGTCAGTGACTTGCCTGGGGTCACACAGTATGTGTCAGAGGCTAGATTCGAACCCATGAGTGTCTCTATCCATTATGTCACACTGTCTCTCAAATACAAGATAGAAGGGGAAGGAAAAAATGTTTTACATGCTGCCTAGTACGGGCCAAGCACTGTGTGAAGTTTATCCTCCCCATGACCCTTCAAGTGCTCTTATTATCATTCTCAGTTTGCAGCTGAGTAAACCGAGGCAAACACAGGGCTCAGCTCGGTTCAGATGTCACCTTCTCCATAAAATGCTGACTGACATTCCCAGTGGTAGTGCCTCCCCCCAAGATTTTACATTTATTCAGTATATCTTCCGAATACAGCACCTACTTCAAAAGCCTCTCCAGTGGAGGCTATGCTCTCACTCCTACTCTTGCTTTAGGACACAAATGAAATGGGCTTGGCTGGTTGGGTTTTGTTTTGGGTTGTTGTTTTTTTTTTGAGAAATGGAAGAGAGAATTAATTTAGATGGTTTCAGGAAAAACTGTGGAGAAGACAGAGAAAGGATGAGGAAAAACCTCTTTCCTAGAAGAAGACAGAAATAATAGTGTCAACTGTTATATTATGAAATAAATAGGAAGCATTTTATAGAGTGAATATGGAGAGGATCTGTTGAGTATTAGGACTGGAGACAAGCCAAAGACACGTTTCTGGTCACAGCAAGGGAAAAAAAAAAGTGGAGAAAACAGAAGGAAAAAAGATAGATCTTCTTTCCTAATGAAACTATTTTAACTTTTGAGAAGAAAATTAAGATGACTTCAGCTGCAAGCACGGGCACTCATCGAATCAATCACTCTCCCCCACTTAAACTAAGCAACAAGATGTTGATGCCTTTATCAGATTTCTGTGGAATCATTCAAAGGCATTAGACAAGGTACAAAGGGCCCTTAATCAGTTTGGAAAAAGTAAAGACCACTGAATGAAATGAAACAGCAGTTACACCGAAGTGCGTTGGGAAGAGCAGAAGAGGCCCAGTCATGCTCTGTGGGTCTTTTTATAAAACAATGAGCCAGTGCAGAACCCAAGAATTCAAGAACTGGGCTGGCCTAGAGAAGAGAGCAGGCTAGCCAAACCCTAAGAGGAAATCTTTAGAAAGAAGAGCCTCGTCTCATCCTGATTCCCTTGATCAGGCGTTGACCCTGTAAACTTCAAAGGGTAGAAGGTTGTGGACTTTTCTAGCAATGGCCCAGCACCAACACACAGTAGGCCCTTAATAAAGGCTCACCAAGTCACAGATTAATAAATGCCCCCCGGGATAGGCCTGGATGAGCTGTGACCTACAGCACTGGAAGAAACATCCACATTGATGAAATCGTGGATCCACTGAGTATTTCACCTTCATGTTCAAAGACTGAAAAATGGCTGAATGGGACGTCAACATGCCAGAAAAGGGGCCTAGAGAAAAGTGGGGGAAATTAGGCATACGAAGAGTGACGGAAAACACGATGAAGTAAGACAAAGCAAGAAGAGCTGTCACACAGGCGGCTGCGACCACGTTCACAACCAGGACCATCTCTGCTAAGAGTCACTAAACATTTTAAGTGCATTTAGCGAAAAAGAGAACGAAAAAGCGTGGGAGCAAGAAAGCTGTCATTGTGAATATTTTGTTAAAGTTTGCATACATACGTAAAGCTTGTAAAGCATCTATACGTACATTTATATGTGTGCATGTGTGTATGTAGACAAAACATGGGTTTAAGACGTGTAAGCTTCAACTTCTGGGACACTGTGTGTGTGTGTGTATACGTATATATATGCATGTATTTAGTCAAATGTACCTAATTTTGATTTAGGATCTGATTTGGGGGAGTATATCCCACTTGCTGTTTATCTGTAGAGGGGATTACTAACTTTATAATAAGAATCATTTTCGCCCCAGTCAGGACCTGAAAGTGTCCCCATGTTTTAAAAAGCCTGAGGCATTTCATGGGCCTCCCCTTTTCCAGCAGGGCCCAAGGCTCAGTCACAACACTTTTGTTTCCTAAAGATGCTAAAAAACAAAAGGCTTATAATGCGGGGCTCCTTTTAGAAAGGTGGCTGTGACCGGGAGCCGCATTGACCATCCTGGATAAGAAGCCATCAGGCTCCACTTTCCATCTTTAAGGGCCTGCGCCATCCACTAGTGGAGGCCCTCTGAGGCTCACTCCCTTCCTTTATGGATGGGTGTTGTCTCCCCGACTCAAAGACGAGCCCGAGGGTCTCCAGTGTAGTTCACACACAGTATGTAGAATGTACTCAACAGACAGACGCAAGCTGATTGATAAGTGCTGAACTCGCTCACTGTCAGTCCCCACCCCTTACAACAGACACTGCATGTGATTTCTGGGAGCCTCCTACATTTGGAGAGGGGCAATATGGGGAGCTTCCTCTCTACCCAGACCCACCACGCTGCTGCTCTCCAGCCCTCTTCAGATCTGGCTGCCATCTGTGTATCCATTCTCCTCCCCCACCTTCCTACTCCAGTACTGAAAACAGGGATCAAGTCAACATGACCCTTCCTAGAAAGGATGAGTGAACTATCCTCGGAGCACACTTACCAGCCCTGGGACTTCCCTTCCCTGGCCACCACTGCCTTGTTGGAGTGCAAGCTTCTGCAGGGCAGGAACAAGGCTTTTAGGTAGTTCTATCTCCAGTGATTCTCAGTGTCTCACACACAGCAGGCACTTAATAAATGCTTTTCCATTCATTCATTCACTCATCCCACATGGACATCCAGGCATTCAAAAAGCACCTCCCAGAGCCAGGAAAAGCGTCCATCCCAGCTCAAGGGAAACTGTGCTGGGATCAGCATCACCTCCTGGCTGTGCCCTGTACCAGAAGCAAGACTAGACTCAAGTTGCCACAGCAGTGCCCATGTGGTGGGCACCCTAAAAGACCTGGTGGCACAAGCAAGCCAATCTTCCAAAGACCATGTGAAACAAAGGACGAGACAAGGGCAGCTTCATGTCCAGTGCCCCGAGGAGGCCGGGGACCTTTCAGAATTATTGGCTTAGCCCCAGTCAATGCCTGAATGCATCTGAACCAAACACTGGACACAAGGAAAGCTTGCTTTCTGCTCAGTCAACCACTCTGAGAGAAAACCAAGGCTTGTGAGGCCGACTCTCGCATTGTCGCCCCCAAGTCTGCATGCTGAAGGATGAGAGCAGGGCTGGCCTGGACAGTGCCTGGACATTCTTGTGTGTGTATACCAGAAGGAAGCATGATTCCATCACTCCCTGAAGATCATGCCCTATTTACAACTTAGTAGATCTGCCCAGAGACAAGCGCCCTGCCTAGGGCAATATCAGAGGTGGGATTAGAACCCAGGCCTTTCTACCTCCAAGCCCAGAGTTCTAGCCAATATGCCACAATGTCTCTCAACCATTCTGGTACAGTTAAATACAGGGTACCTCAAAAGTCTTAGGGCAGCTTTACCTTTAAAGGGGCACTCCCACGGCCCACCACAACTTACCATGGAATACTGGGCCACAATCCCATCGGCATCTCCGTGGTAGATGTACACAGCTCCCACAAAGTCGTTCTCTTTAGGTGCCCCAACGGCAACGTCTGAGGAGAGAAGTGTCACAGGTGGAAAAGTAAGCGTGCTCCAAAGGGTGAACGCAGCTCCCCCCCCACTCACTGTAACTCAGCCCCCCTACACCAGAACCACTTGGGTCTTGGAGACACAAGCAGCCTGCCTGACAAACAACGTGCGCCTTTTGTGGAGATGAACTTTTGTGGGTCAGTAGTTTCAGTCACGTCTGACTCTCCATGACTCCTCTGGGGCTTTCTTGGCAGAGATACCAGAGTGTTTCCCATTTCCTTCTTTAGCTTGTTTTACAGATGAGGAAACTGAGGCAAACAGGGTAAAGTGAATTGCCCAGGGTCACCCAGCAGGTGAGTGTCTGAGGCCATATTTGAAGGAATTTTTAATGAGCATCAAAGAGTCCAACTGAAGCTGGGAAGAGAGAAAAGGGGTGGAGGTGGGAGGGTTAGGGACCCTCTCCCTTCTGCTCAATGCCTGAAGTGTGAATAGAAACCACAGCCACCATTGCTGACTGGTCAAAGGGAGCAAGGAAAGAGATGCAACTTCCCCTGGTGAGCCCCAGAAGCCGGCCACCCATGCCAGCCACACAAGGAAGAGCCCAGGGCAACAAACACGACTTGGTTACAAAAAAGGCCTTTCCTATTAATTGACGGCTATCGAATAACTGCTGTCTTACCCCGCTCCTCCCCCAAACTTCTCATAAGAAATGTGAGTTTGTAAGAGATGAAAAAAAGCAGCAGGATCTCCAGCACCTAAGTCCTCACACATCAGAGCAACTCGTCATTATCACAAGGTCACAGCATCACCGAGATGGAAGGGTCCTCAGGGGCAGACTACACGTGTGGAAACTGAGGCTGAGAAAATGTGACCTATAGAATCACAGGCTAACAGGGACACTCCAGGCATCACAGGATCATCTGTGCAAAGCTAGCAGGACCCTCACAGGCTGGTGTCCAGTACCACCCCCACTTTACAGAGGGAGAAACTGAGGCTCCAAGGCATTCAGAGAAACAGCAGCACCTCCCTCCCAGGGCTGTGGCGAGGATGATCAGTAATAACTGTAAAGCACTTGGCACGGTTCCTGGCACAGGGCAGGGGGAGCTGCATCTGGCAACGCTAGCTATCATTGTCATTATTTGTAAGGGACTTGCTCCCGGTCAAAGAGGTCTTCAGTGGCAGAGATAAGACCCAAACCCCTGTCCTCCAGTCGGATTCCAGTATTTTTCCTGCCTCTCAATTCAATGGCAGCTAAAATACAGTGATCTGCGAAAGCTGCTGGGCTGACAGAGCTGCTGCTCTGGGCGAGAACGCTCCCATCTCAGGCATGGGGGTCACCAGCTATGCTCTCGCATCCTCCAGTGACTGAGGCCTTCATACGGAACACAGAGACAGGGAAAGAACCTTGAGGGTTGCTCAGTGAGCATCGGACATGGGATCTGAACCCAAGGCCTGTGATTTCCCCGCATAGAGTATCCCATGTCTACCCGCTGCATTGCGGGCTCGCTGAGAGCAGGGCTTGCCTTTTCCTCTCTTTACATGCCCAGCGTTCAGCACAGGGCCAGAGTGTATCACACACTTAATAAATGACCACCGACCGTAGCATCTGTTTGGACAAAGCTGCTCATACACTGTGTCCCCCAATAGACCATGAACTCCCTGAGATGAGCTGTCTTTACCGTGTCTGGCAAACAGTCTGTGCTCAGTAAATGCTCACACCATTACCAAGCTTGTTTGTACAGAGCTGTTTGCTTAATGTCTCCCCCAAGGGCACCTAGGACGGTACCTGGCACATAGGAGGTGCATATGAGCGGAGTGATATGATGAAGCAGGCATACACATGCATGTATGCTCACACAGATGTGTGCAGGGCTCCTCTCTTGGAGGGTCCAGCCACACACTGAAATGTGAATGCTGCTCACTCAGACCCGGTGTGGGAGCCACACACAGCCAGAGAAGGGAAGCCGAGCGTGAAGGACAAGCAGGGGCTGCCTGGTCAGCGTTCCCCAGGACAGGAGGCCCCGGCTGGGCCAGCCAGATGTCAGAGACTGAGGGCCAAGGCAGAACTCCCTCATCTCAGGAAATAAGGATCAGGGCATTGAGAGGAAGGAAAACTGCCCTTTCTCTACAAAGTTCAGCTCTAGTCTCCAGCCTTTCCTTGGTGGATTCAAACCTCGTGCCCTGAGGCTGGGGGCCTGATGTTCAGATCCATTTCCACTCTAAATAGGAGGTTCTCCCAATACCAGACACCACCCTGCACATGCATCACCCCCTGACCTGGGAACCCGTCGTCATCTATGTCCCCCAGTGAAGCGATGCTCTCCCCAAAGTGGGCATTGTAGACACGGTCACCGTCCAGGACCAGCTGCTCTTCCAGGGTCCCCTAGGGACAGGAAAGGTGACAGGCTAAGAAGACCAGAGCCGGCGGTTACCCACCAAGGCTCCCCCCGCCCAAGCATAGCCAGCATGGGAGAGGAGAGGACAGGAGGGGATGAGAGGGGACGGGAGAGGTTTGAAGCACCCTAGGAATTCTAGGAGGAGTGTAAGAAATGGCATCCTAGGCAGGGTGAGCAGCCTATGCAAAGGCCCAGAGACAGGAATCTCAGGAAGACCAAGGTGGCTGGACGGAAGAGTGTGGGAAGGGAAGGAACAGCACAAAAAGGCTGAAAGGCAGGTTGGGGCCAGACTGTGAAGGGCAGACAGAGAAGTCTGTACTTGATCCTGAGGACAAAACGAAGCCATGAAAGCTTCCTAATATAAGCAATAACATCATCACGCCTGCACTCTGGAGAGTATCACACTGCTGGGCACAATGCCGGGCAGACAGCAGGCACCTAACAAATGTTTGCTGACTGCCCAGTATCATATTCTAAGAACACAGCCCAGTGCCCATCATACAACAGGTGCTTAATTAATGCTTATGAGATGGCATTGGAGTCTCAACACTGCCATACGCACACCATACACAGATGAGGAATCCAGGGGAGGCTCGGGTGCAGAGGTGCCCCCCCGGACTCAGGTCAAGCATCATCACTGCCCCCTCTCCATCCCGCCTCCCAGGCCCCAGACTCACGCTGCCTCTGTTGATGTAGACGGTGACTTGACCCTCGTCCCTGACCTCAGAAAACATGGGCGCGCCGACCAGCAGGTCCGAGAGGCCGTCCGCGTTCAGGTCAACTGCACATAAGGAGGAGCCATAGTAAGAGCCCATCTGCAACCAAGGCGAGTCACAACAGAGCGTTCAGTAGGGGCCGCACACAGCGGGGAGCGCACGCGCCTTTGACTGCGCTAGCTCAGAGCCCCAGAGCGGAGGCTCCCAGGGGGGGACTGTGGTGCACAGCAAGGGCCCTTACCGGGCCTGTGAGCAGGGGCAGCGCTATTGATAACACCACACAGTGTTCACAACGCTATTGATAACGCTGCACAGTGTTATCGGTGCCTTCACAACGCTATTGATAACCACCGCACAGTGTTCACAGCGCTATTGATAACCACCGCACAGTGTTCACAACGCTATTGATAATGCCGCACAGTGTTCACAACGCTATCGATAACGCTGCACAGTGTTATCGGTGCCTTTGCAACGCTATCGATAACCACCGCACAGTGTTGACAACACTATTGATAACGCCGCACAGTGTTCACAACGCTATCGATAACCACCGCACAGTGTTCACAACGCTATTGATAACCACCGCACAGTGTTCACAACGCTATTGATAACCACCGCACAGTGTTATCGGTGCCTTCGCAATGCCGTGTGCTTTGCTGTACGTGTGTAAGAGCACGATTCTGAGAAGGGATCCCCACACTTGCCCAGACTGACCGGCCAGGGCCCGGGGCACAAAGACCACCACAAGGCCGGGCACTGGCTGCTCACGAAGCCAACCTCACCATGGGACAAGGACTCACGAACCCAGAACCATGACAGGCCTCGGAAATCATCGAGGCCCATCCCCTCACTTTATAGGTCGGGAACCCAAGGCCAGGGAGGAAGCACAGCTTGTCAAAGGTCACAAGTCTAGTATGGTGGGATCACAGACGGAGAGTGAGGACAGGCTTCAGAGAACATCTATCCCAACGCCCCTGTGGCAGTGTGGCATTGTCAGCAGACTCAGAGACAGGAAGAGCTGGGTTCAGATCCCACCATGGACACTTATTTGCCACGTGGCCACAGGCAAGTCACTTAAACTTCCTAAGCCTCAGCCACGAAATGGGCAAAATGCTGCCTATAAGACAGTAGTGACAAGATTCAAACAGCAGCGTATGCTAACAAAACCCAGGACAGTGAGTTATGTTCAATTTAAATATATCCTGCATATCAGATATTTACATTACAATTCATAATAGTAGCAAAATTATAGTTATGAAGTAGTAACAAAAATAATTTTATGGTTGGGGGTCACCACAACATGAGGAACTGTATTAAGGGGTCACGGCATTAGGAAGGTTGAGACCACTGCCCTAGGAGGAAGAAGTAGGAAAAAATGTCCATAAAAAAACATAAAATGGACAAGATATTTTGGGGCCAACCTAACAAGACACACTCTGACTTAGGTGAATATATGCCGTATCGGGAATGGGAAAGAGCCTGCCAGCTATTCCCATTTTCTAGATGAGTACACTGAGGCCCAAAGGGGCTCACTGACTTGCCCAAAGCCACACAGCTAATAAATAGAGGATCACAGGAACAGAGATATAAAACTACAAGGGGTTACACACCATTTGGTCCACCCCCTTACTCACTGATGAAGACACTGAGGCCCAGCCAGGTTAATGAACCTGCCCAGCATCACACAGCTAATAAAACAGAGGCAGGATTTGAACCCAGGTCCTCGAACCTCCAGTGCTTATACAGTGCCAGGCACACAGCTGGTACTTACTAAATGCTTCTGACTCGACTCAGCTCCAAAACCAGCAGTGCAAAGACTGCCTTTGCTGTGCCTTCTCACACAGGGAAGACTAGCAGCAATTTTTAGAAACTTAATGAACCTGAGACAAGAACCAAGCATCTCCAAGGCCTTCCCTGGAGGCACAGGAAGGATTTTTTTTAAACTTCCTCCAGGGAACAGACTTCTAAAAATGCTTGCTAAGGTTGCAAGTGTAGTCAATAACCACAGCAAGTGTGCCTCATTTATCAAAAAATCAAGACTGTAAATTTGTCAGGGCCCAGGCGACCGGGAAAAACAACACTCACAAGATGGAGCCACCTGGGAGAGACATGCTGTGCTGAACAACGACTGAGCTGACGCCCTCCATCATTTAAGCCTCTGAAAAACAGGCTGCAAATGCGTGAGCTCATGGGAGAAAGCAGGCTGCAGCCCAGGAGACTGCTCTCCAAGGAGGGCACAGGCCAGGCCAAGAATTCTTTTTTTTTTCCACTTGGAATATAAACCAACATCCATTATATTAAGACAGAAATAAATTATTCCCAGGACATATAAAATTCAAATCCTTTTTATTTTTAGTTGATAAATATAAACACCTCCCGTCATATTTTTAGTCTATTTGACAGAAATACAGGTTCTCAGAGCCAGAAGGGACGTCAGAAGGTTACTGAGTCCGACCGCCTTCATTTTACAGATGAGGAAGCTGAGATGCAGACAGTGAACATCAAAAGTGGGATTTGAACCCAGAGCCAGTACTCTTTCCAGTCTACCAACTGAACAAGAAGCCCTCACCAAGCTAGCCAACATACAGTTAACTAGGCCTCCACTTGTATATTTCCAACAATGGAGAAATCCCTACTGCTTGGGAGAAATCCCGAACTACTAAAGTGTTCGTCCCATCACACTTTACCCCTTAACATCATATACTCTAAGATTATTAACCTAGAGACCCCAGAAACCAATCTAGTTCATTCCCCTCATCTCAGGAAGCTTTTCCTTATCTCAAGATGAAATCTGCCCCTCTGCAATCCATTATTCTAAGGCCAAGAAAAACAAGTCAAATCTCTCCACATAACAGTATTTCAAATACTCAAAGACAGTGAACATGTTACCCCTGAGTTATCTCAGGCTAAGCACCCCTAGTTCCTCCAACCAGTCCTCACAAGGCATGGTGCCCAGGCCTCTCACTCCCCTCGTGAATCTTCCTCTGGGCATATTCTGAACTCACATTTTACCAGTTTTGTCCCAAAACATGGTGCCCACAACAGCACACAATGCTTCAAACGTGGTCTAAGGAGGACAAAGAGCAGGGCTATCGCCTCCCTCCTTCTGGACAAATGCTCCCAGGGACATAAAGCTTAAGTTTGCACTAGCTCTGCAGGCTACAACATCCCCCTTCGGACTCATTCTGAACACAGAGACCACTAGCACTCCCAGATACACTCTTGTCTGACCACGTCACTCCCATTTTATAACTGTACGGCTGATTTTCTGAAGTGAGCTGCCCTCATTCCTTGTTTTCCAGGTCATTTTTGTGTTCTGTCTTCTACCTTCCTTGGGGGCAGAGACTGTCTTTCTATCTGCTTGTAGTTACACTTCCCACACAAAGCTTGTCATATAGTAAGCACTTAGGAAAGGCTTATTGATTTATTGACTTTGATAGGAAGCCAACCTTGGAATCAGGAAGACCAATGTCGAGAGTGTGATATACACTGGCTCTAGGAAACTCTAACCCTAGAAGTTACAAAGAACTGCCAGCCTGGGTAGGTCAAGGGAGCTTCCTCCTGGGTGAATGAAATCACAGATCTGGTCCCTATCCCAAAATGTTCTCCATTCATCCCTATTCAATTTCTTCTCAAATTTGGTCAGTCATTTCAGCCTGTCAGTGATCACTGCTTCCCTTTCCAGATGCTCACATACCATCCCTTTGTTGGCATGTTTCAGCATAGAGCTTGAAGAGCCAAAGGCTGATGCACCCTTTTGAAAATCTGAGCCCTTGCCTGTGTCTGCCCTGTGGAGACCCCCTCTTTGTCCACAATCTTTCCAAAAACAGCAGCAGCAGCTCAACATGCACGTGTGACCCTGCCACCACTCTAGAGCAGGCAGGACCCCATCACCTCACACCTGGACAACTGCCATAGCTGCGGGGGTGGGGGTGGGGAGTGTCTGCCCCCCTCAAACCTCTCCCCACTCCATTCCATCTTCCATTCGGCCACTAAAGCAATTTTCCCAAAGTGCAGGTCTAACCATGTCGCCCCCTACTCAAGAAACCCTAGGGGCTCCCTTATCGCCTCCAGGATCAAATGCAAAATGCTCTGTTTGGCTCCTAAAGTCCCTCCTAGCCTGGCCTCCTGTCCACCTTTTCAGTCTTCTTACACCTTACTCACTCCTATCTACTCTGTGACCCAATGACCCTGGGCTCCTTACTGCTCCTCATGCAAGTCAGCTCAAGAGCTTTCCCTGGCTCTCCACGCCTGGGATGCACGCCCTCTGCATGTTGGCCTCCTGGCTCCTCTGGCTTCCTCCCCACAGAAACCATGATTTTCCCATTCTTAGCACAGAACCTGGCATACAGTAGGTGCTTAATGAATGTTTGCTTAACAACCTGACTTTCACTGGCCTAGGATGTGATTCGTCTAATGGGGCCTGGTGACTGGGATGCATTTCACACGCTCTTTGGCCATTGATGGCTGAGTTCATGTAAATGCCACAGACAGTTATAAGAAGTCAGCTCCAGCCCACCGCCAGGAGCTGACCCAGGCCCAGGAAGGCCTGGGGACCTAACAGCCCAGATTTCCTTCCCCATCTGACACAGAGGCCACCCTTCCTCCTCTCCCGCCTCCCTCAGAGTAAGGGCTCAAGAGAGGCGTGAAATGAGTGACTGAGGGAAGATCCTAGGAGCCACTGGGCAGCTGAAGCCCTGCACAGATTGAGAGCGTTAGATAAAAGCTGGAGACAGACTAGACCGGACAAAAGCCAAATGCCCCTGGACGCGGAACGAGCCTCATCTCTTGGCTCCCCTCTCTTGGCTTTGGGTAGACGTTGCAGGCAGTCCTGAGTGTGTATTTCTGCCCATTCCTGCTCTCTGGGGTAACGCTTGGTGGGATGCTGTGTCAGAGATGGACCCACCTCCTTCTCCAGCCCCCTTTAGCAGATCTCTGGGGAGGCAGCGGCACCCTGCTGAGTTAGCCTGGGCAACCAAGCTGAGGGCAAGACAACCGGGGTCTGTTAGGCAACTATTCCGGGTAGAAGATGGGGCTTCAGGCAAAAAGCAAAGTGTGGATGAAGCTGCTGGCAGCACAGTGGACAGAGGGCTAGACACAGAGGCAGAGAGAGCTGCTTTGTAACCCTGGACAAGCCACTTACCCCCCTCAGCCTCAGTGTCCTCATCTGTAAAATGGGGGTACTAACAGCTTTGCGAACCTTAAAGCACTGCATAAAAGCTAACTGTCAAAGGGACCGTTCCTGCCCCAAAGGGGTTCATGGCTCCCTTGGGAGTGGAGCCCATACATACTGATGCTACATAACGTGGTGCAACATCCAGAAAATTAGGAGAGATGTAAGAAATCCCTAACAGGAGAGTGAAACAGCCACGTTCTCTGGCTCATCCCCAAGGGAACCATTTCCTTGGTTTCAACAGACCATCTAACTTGGCATCTTCCTAAGTGTACAATCAGGAATTCTAATAGGGAAGTTTCCTGGATAAGCTCTGACATGCAAACGCTTGGAATACTTGGTTAATTCAATAGAATGCATTCGGCAGACCAGAGATGGACTCCTGGGTCCACGTGGTCACTCAGGACATAGATTATGCTCCTGTCCCCATCCCCAGTGAGACATAGTGGGTCCAGAGCCCTTCCTGCATAGCTCGGGCAAGCCACTTGGCCACTCCAAGGCTCCATTTCCTTATCTATAAATCTGGCCAGAAAGGATGGTTAGATGGTCTCAAAGATCTATTCTGGCTCCAAATCTGTGATCCCGGGATCTTACTCAAGTCACACAGATTAATTAGGGACAACGTGGGAGGGGAGAGGAGCAAAGCTGATGTCCAGTGATGGAGAAGGACCCAAAGATCAGAGGCAGGTTAGTGGAAGGAGGTGAAAAGGGACTCGGGGGACATCCACCCTTCCTTGTGCCTCACAAGACTCCCCAAACAACAGCTGTCCATCCAACCCCTAATGGAAGACCTCCTGTGATGTAACAGGGAGCTCACCCCCTCTGTACGCAGCCCATTCCACTTTGGACCAGCCCTAACTATAGGGAAGTTTTTCTGAAATTCAAGCCCAAATATGCTTCCCTGCACCTCTCCCCACTCCCTGCCTCCCTTCTCCTTCCTGCCTGGTTTTACCCTCCCTCAGAGGCTAAGTGGAACAGGGCAAATCACTTCTCTGCCAGTCGGCCCTTCAAGGCCTCCATGACAGCTACCATGGCCCTAGGGAATCTTCTCCAGGATAAACATAATGAGGAGGTGAGTGTGGAATGGATGGGAGATGAAAGAAGCCAACCTAAGCAAAAACAAATGGGGCCAACAGCTCCAAAAAGGGGGGGCAGAAAAGCTAAGCGGACTCTGGTCTGTTTGCTCAGCCCAGCCAAAAGCATGTCAAAGAGCTGGCCACTGCCTCCTTTTCCTGCCTGCATATCTGACCTGGAGCCTACCCCACAGGAACCCTTGGTGAAACCTTAGGATAAAAACCCAAGCAGGTTCCCATCAGGCCAACCCCAGCCACCTGCTCCCTGGGCCTTCCTTCACTTCCCCTTCAAACTCCCCATGAATAATCTCCAGACAAGGAGATGGGAGCAGGCTGGGAGGGAGGGAGGGTGGCTGGAAGGCTGGCCAAGGGTGCTGGCCGGGTTCCTGGCCCAGAGAAAAGAGGAACACTCTTTGAACTGCCAGCAGTTCACCCAGAAGCCTCCTCCTCCTCATTCTGCCACAGCCTCCTTCGGCTTAAAGAGAGGGCTTTGGGTCCATCTCTGACACAGCATCCCACCAAGCGTTACCCCAGAGAGCAGGAATGGGCAGAAATACACACTCAGGACTGCCTGGAACGTCTACCCAAAGCCAAGAGAGGGGAGCCAAGAGATGAGGCTCATTCCGCATCCAGGGGCATTTGGCTTTTGTCCGGTCTAGTCTGTCTCCAGCTTTTATCTAGCGCTCTCAATATGTGCAGGGCTTCAACAATGGACTGAGACAACAGGCATGCAGTAAGCACCTCCTGTGTACCTGCACTGTGGAGCCCTGGGGACATAAAGAAAGGCAAGGCCATGCCTGTCCTCCAGGGGCTCACAGTCAAATGGCGGAGACAACTTGAAAATAACTACGTGCCAACAAGCTGCAGGGGGATCAGCTGGGGAGAATAAACAATCGGTGTAGACGTGTATCGAGTGTCCGCCGTGTGGCCTGCACTGTGCCAAGAGAGGATGGAGCACAGGCACCAGAACCACCATGGGTGCTTTACAGAATGGCCGTGAGGAGAGCGTGCCGATCCCTGGGTCACACATGTGCCTCCAGCTTGTAAAAGGGCTCAAGTGAGGGAGGAACATCACTTCGGAGGCTCAGACTCAGAGGGGTCCCCCTTCCTCTGAGGCCCAGGGAGGCTGACTGGCCTAAGATCAGAAAGTGATAAGTGGCCAAGGCAGGGGTTGAACAAAGCTCCTCTGACTCAAGCCAGGGCCCTTCCAACATAACTCAAGTTTTCTAACTTTTAAAGTTATTCAAAAGCACTTTTTTAACCGTCAGCATCCTAAGAAAGGCAATGAGGCACAGTGAAAGCACCAGATTCCATCAAAAAGGCCTCCCCGTTGTACTTACCAGCTGTGTGGTCCTGGGCAAGCCACTTAACCTACGTTTGCCTCAGTTCCCTCCTCTGTAACATGAGGGGACGGACTCATGACCCAAATGTCCCTTCCACATCTAAGTCTCTGCCCTGGGATCCCACCTGGCCCAAGGCAGCAAGCCACCAGCATTTCCTCGTCCCCTACTTACCTTCTTGCCAGATGCCTGAAAGATCTTCATCAAGAAGCCCGATCTTCGGTCAGCTCTGAAAATGTAAACCTGAGGGGGGTGAGAGAACAGAGGGATCACATGTCAGTGTGGATGGTGACAGGAGAGCTGAGCCCCCCAGAGGTCCAAGCTCAAGAACTGTACAGTCAGCACGCAGCCACGCTGTCCAATGGGCCTGAGTGGGGCAGGGAAGCGGCTGGCTCCCCCACTGCTGCACAGAACGAATGCTTTTAGGCCAGAACTATGTCTGGGGCCCCCCGTGTTTCAGTCTGACCCCAAGATAAGACAAACAGGACCAGAAAACTAGAGAGAGCTTGGGGATACGGGCAAGTGGCTACAGCTGTGATTGTGGGGGCCCCTGGAGAGTCCCCCTACATGACACCTGTTGGGGTTCCCCAGTGGGGAGCATGCCCAACTTTTACCACCAGCCCCAGAAATAGCTTGGTATCGATCATGTACAAATTCTGTATTTTCCTCACTGTGTGTGTATATCCCTCCCACTCACCCACCCAGAGGAGTGTAAGCTCCCTGCAGGCAGGACCCAGTCCAAGACAGATAGATGCCTAAGAAGCCGTAGCAAACACTTGTATGATGAATGCATGAATGAATATTCCTGTGGATGAACAGGCTCTCTCACTATAAAGCACAGCCACAACTCAGTAAAACATCCCAAATGATTCTGTCTGCAATTATCTGTGTGCCCGTCATCCCTGGCCCCGGCCCCCGGCAGAATGTAAGCTCTGGGAAGGTAGGGCTGGCCTTGTTTTCATTCTTGGTCATAGGCATGTTGCCTAGCATATAGTAGGTGCTCAGTAAATGCTTGTTAAACTGAACTGACTCACTGGACCACTTCAGGACCCACATGGAAGGCACCCTGAGCCATGCAGCTAAGGCTGGACAGCCTGAAATGCTACTGCTTTGATTTCCTCCCACCACGATCCACGCATATCCCGAGAAAGCCACCGTTAAGTACACGCACACCCCCTTACACTGGCCTTAGCGTTTGGAGGTCTGAGAGCTTCGGGGCCACTGACCCTGAATAAAACACTAGAAGGTTCATTCTCAGAGGTGTAGCTGGGGCTAAGTCTCACATCTCCCCCTGCCCGTCACCCAGGTTTATGTGCAGACCCAAAACGTTAGGCAGCGTGTTGGAGTGGACAGAGCACAGATTTGGGTCAGGGGGCCCAGGTTCAGATCCTAATGCTGCTATCATACTACCCATGGGACCTTAGGCAAGTCATGAGGCCTCAGTTTCCCTGTCAGCAAAATTAAGTGGCTGGACTACACTGCCTGAGGTCCCTTCGGGGCCTGGATCTATGACTGTACAATCTACGCCTTTTCTCAGTCTCAGCCTCCTCGTCTGTAAAATGGAAGACGTTGTACTAGGAGACCTCTTGGGGTCCACAGAGCTCCGAGGCCTTCATTCCAGAAGCCCAGCCAGGCTCCAAGAACAGAGACACGGCATTCTGCCCAATTCCATCCTTAGGTCAGCCCCCAGACCAGACTGGAGGGAGCTCTGGACAAGAGTCATAAGGTCAGTCACATCTGAGTGGCCTGAAACCATTTCAACTACGGCTGACCCACCCAAGACTTGTGCTGGCCACGGAGGCCCCACGGCCGCCTCTGTGCCAAAGAAGGGGCCCAGACAGGAGGCCACCCAGCTGTGTACCCCTTTACTGCTCCACGAGTCCCACCTTTCCGATGCCTTCATCCTGAGGCGCTCCCCCTACCACTTCAGTGGAGGACGGCTGTACAAAATGACCAGCGGTCACCGCGTATCCTGAGATAAAAGAAAATCAGGAAAGGAGTTTGGGAAGGAGGAAAAATCAGTCAAAACATTTCTAAAGCAGCCCCCTCATTCCTGAACCTAAATCCTCAGCCACAAAGCAAAGGGAACCAGGCAGCTGAAGTGCCATGAACTCATGAAAGCAGGCAGCGGGAGAGCCCATCACAGCCCGCAAGAGGGCTCTGCTTTAAACAAGGGCTGGGGACCAAGGCAGGCCCAGAGATGTGCCCGACAACAAGGCCACAGCCTGGGCAGAAGGCACAAGAGGCCTGTCTTGGGCCCACGCATTCAACTCTACCAGTTTTCAGAGAGGCTGGATATCATTTCTGGCCTGTGAAAATTCAGGGAGTTTTCAACAAGTCCTAATTCCTTCCGAAGGTTCCTCCCCACCCCCCCAACTTCTTTCCCATGACACCCCCTCACACACTCTTGTGTCCCAAGCAAATGGACTTTCTGGTCATTCTCGAATCAACTTTCCACCTCCGAACATTTGCACATGCTGTACCCCAGACTGGGGATTCCCTCCAGGGCCTGTTTGTTCCTAGTTGTTGCAAGTTGGCTGCCCCATTAAACTATAAGCTTTTTGAGGGCAGGGACTGTCTTCCTAGTATCCCCAGCTCTTAGCACAATGCCTCAGGCACAGTAGGTGCATAATAAATGCTTATTGGCTGATGGACTGCTCACCTCTGCCCCTTGGAAGCTCTTACTTCCCTCCAAGCCTCAGGCCCCAGGAGAGGCCTTTGTCAGCACTTCCTGGGCAGACACAGCTGTCCTATATTTACTTCAGGTAGACAGTTATCCCTTCCTTGGTTAGAGACATGGGCCAGTCTGGAAAAATTCCCATAAAACTTTCTGCCCCTCCCTTTGGAAGAAGACTGAATTATTACAGCATTAAAAGATAAAATATGAGGGTCGGCCAGGTGACACAGTGAATAGAGCACCAGCCCTGGAGTTCGGAAGACCTGAGGTCAAATCCAGCCTCAGACATTTAACATAAAAAACTAGCTGAGTGACCTTGGGCAAGTCACTTAACCCCAACTGCCCTGCCTTTCCCTCTCCAAAAAGCAAATATATATATGTTCATATTATATAACATTAATACTTATTAATTTATTATATATTGTATATAATTATATATAAATATATTTAGAATCTATCTTTAATAATTAGTAATTTTAATACTATATAACACTATATATATATATTTTATGCATTTCTAAGTTTCTAAACTTTTTCTGTGTTACTTGCTGGTCTTTACATGTCATCTGTGGTTTCTCCAAAACTCCCAAAGAATTCCATTTAATTTCTTATACCAACCCTCACCTCAACATAGCAACACCCTGCTGGGGAAAGTCACGGACGAGATCTATGGCTTGGCCAGTGCCTGGCACAAAGTCTGTCCTCAGTAAATGTCTCTTGACTGACTGACTGTGATTTGCATGCTGGAGATCTGCATAGACCTTGTTTCACTGGCATACTGAAGATTTACATGCATGTTATTTCCTCCCAGTGAAGTGGGAGTTCTCTGAGAAAAACAGTATTTCTGCTTTCATCTTCCTATGTTCAAGGTCTGGCACACAGTAGGCCTGTTGGACTGACTTGGACACGGGGAAGCTAGTGAGTATGAGTGGTCTGAGAATCAGCTGTGACTCAGTTCCATTTCCCCGTTCTTATCCCACTGGCGTATTTCTTTCAAAGCTCTTTCTGAACATGTGTGTTACCTATAATAATATAAAGCGTGATAATAAGAACTCAGTTGTTCATTAGGATTCCTCTCTCTGTTGTTAAATTTATCTGAATTAACAAAGTGTGAGTCAATTGGCCAAAAGCTTCACCACCAAGCAGTTGGCCAGCTGGTGACGAGCCCTTCAGCCTCCTCGGACAGTAGCCAGACTCTGCTGCTGGGACAGTCCTTGAATAAAAGGCAGAGGAGAGCAGGATGAAGAAACCTGCCCAAGACTGATGGGTGCAGGTCACAGCTGAGGAGATTCCTGCGCCTGCTTCCCTGACTCAAAGCTTAGCCTCACACTGGTGATGAGTTTCTTCCAACGGCCAAGCAGGTAGCACGTAGGAAAGCGGGGGCCCCCAATCATTGCCCACCTTCTTCTAAAAAGAAATCTGAAGCGTTCCATGTAAGACGTGAGAACGTAAGACTGCTACACTGCCCAAAGGCTCCCTGCTCCCACAGAGGAAGAGCCCCCGCCAGGCATTGGGCAGTAAGCAAGCAGTGGCCTTCCCTGGTTTTCAAAGGCAGCAATGTTTTTAAATGTTTGGTTGAAACAAAGAAAAGTTCCCTCCTCCCATTAAAAGCTACCTACAGTCCTATTAAGGGCTGGGGCTACCTCTGATGAACTTGTCCTAAATGGAGCTTTTTAATTCACTGCTGAAAGATGATGAAAGAACAGAAGCCTGTAATTCCCGCACTCTGTGTGTGTGTGTGTGTGTGTGTATGTGTGTATGTGTGCATGCGTGCACGCAGCCCCCTCCATGTACAGGCACTAGGCCCATCATCATTCTTGAGGGTCACCTGCTGGCTCCTTTTTCATTTAGGAAAATTAAAAGCTTTGAGGAAACAAGGGAAGTCCATGATGAGCAGCCCTAATTACAGCTTACCGTCAGGCTTGCTGTCCGTCAGGAGGGCTCTTACCTCTTTAACAGTCTATTTCCAACCAGCTTAAAGGGTTCCCTTTGAAACCCAAATAGATGCCTGGTGGAAAGTGGGCGGATGCTACCACATTATTTTTAGAGGTGAACATTTGCTGCATTTGACCATAAATATCAAGTGACCTAAGCCTGGAGCTCTGGTCCCCTGAGAGGTCTGACCTTCCCAGCACCCCCCCACACACATCCAGCTCTCTCTCTTTCCACTGTGCCCAAACAAGCCCGGTCCCTCACTGACTGGGTAGACTGCAGCAAAAGCCTTCCAATGGTTCTCATCTCTAAACTTTTCTCTTTCCAAGCCATTCTTTGAACCACTCCCCAAATAATCTGTCTTATGCAAAGATCTGAACATATCACTACTCTCCTCAACAACCTTCAATAGCTCCCTAGTACCTGCCAAAAAAAAAAGTTCAAACTCCTTTGCCTGGCATTTAAGGCCCTCCACAGCCTGGCAGCATCCTATCTGTCCGATCTGAGTCCATTCCACATCCCTCCACACTTGCTACACCTCAGCTAAACTGGACCACTCTGTGTCTCTTAGACATACCCTACACACTGATGACTATTGCCTTTGCTAGCCTCTGGACTGGAATGTCCTCACTGCCCGACTCTGTCTGTTGAATTCCCATCCATCCCTCAAAGTCCATGTCAAAACCTGGAGAAAAGCTACCTCTGCCCCCCTGGTCAGTAAGACCTTTCTAGACCTGAAAGGGTCCTGGTTTTGTCTCTCTCTAATGCACTTGGGAATAATACAGTTAGCTGGTTTGTAGGTTTTCCCTTCCCTAGACTGTGCAAGGTCTATGAAGGCAGTGACCATGCCTGATCTAAGCTTGATGCTTCCCCATTCTTGTCTGGCAAAGTCCTCTGCATAAAGAACAAGCATCTGTTTAATAAATGGAGGAATAATGAATGATGAGCCTCCTCCAAATACAATTCCAGCCAATAAAAAAGTATTACATGCCTACGACGATGGCTAAGCAAGAAAAGAGAGTGGTGGCATCCTCGTGGATTTACGTGTCTGTGTTCTCACTGACTCTCACAGACGCGGTCCAGCCCTTTGGCCATCCTAGAGATGGGAGGATGGTGCTAAGGGGCCAAGCAGCTCTTCCAAAAGTTGACTTAGTGGATGAGTCACGTTCTGAAGAAGCCTTGGGCCCAAACTGCTGGAATGGTCCTTTGAAAGCTCTAGATCCACTTTTCCCAGCAGCCCCCAGGACTGCCAGCCCACTCACCTAGGTACGTGTAGCGCCGGTTCATGATGGCCTCATCATTCAGCTTGAAGGACATGTTGTCTGTGAGGTTCAGGACCTTGACTGTGCCCGCCCAGTAAAAAGAACCCGGGGCTCCCATCACAACCAGCTCCTGTGGAAGAGAATCACATGGGGAGAGAAGTAAGAGAGAGTCTGGCAGGAAATGGCAAAAGGGAATGGAGAGAGCCCAGCACCACCACCAAGGGCTGACAAAGGAAATTTGCCCTTTGGGCTCTCACGTGACATCGCAGCAGCCTGGGCACCGGAGGGGTCAGGAGTCATGGCAGGAGCCCAGAGGCCCCCCCATTTCTCAGCCATTCACTATGGAAAGTGTTCTGGAATCACACAACAATGAAATATCAAAAAGAGCAAGATGTGGTTTAGAAGCAGCCAGCCTGGGTTCAAGTCCTAGGTCGGTGACCTGGTAAGCAGTCCTTAGTTTCATCATCTGTATAATGGGATGGTTGTACAGGATGATTCTGAAGGGACCTCCCAGCTCTATCTGGATGGTCTGATGCTAATGAAAGGAACAGTGATGACAAGTAACCCAGACAAAGCACAAGGCACCTTGGTACTCTCAGGGACATCATCCTCACTGGACAGATGAGAACACTGCCCACAGACACAGAACTAGTAAGAGTCAGAGGCGGGATCTGAACCCGGATCTTCTGACCCCAAGCCCAGCACCTCTCTGCTGTGGTTGTGACCCATGCTGGAAGCTTGGGCACCGTACTCTCGGGAGAGCACTTGGGGCTCCTGTTTACACAAGGTCATGGGTCACTTCTTTGCTTTCCAAACCACAGATGTTGACAGATAAGTCCCAGGGTCAAGGAAAAGAGAGATGGGCTACTGAAGGTGGGGATGTGAAGGCAGCTAGAAGTGACCACAGATATCCTGGTAGCCAGCAAGGAAGCAGATACTCTCCAAAGCAGACCGAAGACCTCCCTAGGCACAGAGGCTGGGAATCCACAGCCTATGTGGCTGCTGCCTCCCCCAGGGCAGACCACAATGACTTCTACAATCAATGGTCTCTCTGCAGCCCACCTGGTGATGAGCCTCTCCTAACAGCCAATTATGGGAGGCAGCTGGGTGACGAGGTGGCTAGAGCACCGGGCCTGAAGTCGGGGAGACCTGAGTTCAAATCCAGCCTCACTGATCAGTTACCTTACCCTAGGCAAGTCACCTAACCTCCATCTGCCTGTTTCCTCAACTATAAAATGAGAAATATACCAGCACCTACTCCCCAAGGCTGCTTAAGAATCACATGAGATAGCATTAGCAAAGGGCCTGGCACGCAGCAGGGGCTCCTCTCCCCTTCCTTTCTCCCTGGCCCTCAGTGGACACATGGGCGATGTATCGCTCCAAGCTTTCCCAGTTCAGGAGGATCAGCCATGGCAGAAAGAGACCTTCCAGAGGCGTCTGGCAACGCCACAATGCACATTCCCGTAGCGCTCCCCAGCCCAGGAAGTCCTTTCTTCCCAGCAGCCTCGTGAGGCAGTATCCCCACAGAACTCAGCAGGTCCTGAGAGTGTGCATCACTGTTACAGGCCAGCCCAGTAAACGTGCCCGAGAAGGTCCTGGTCAGGGCACTCTGCTTCAGGAGGCAGAAAAGTGTCAGATACACTGCAAAAAGGAACTTACCCCAAAGGGTTCGGATCTTCAAAAAAGACGAACCAAAAAGATGGGGCTGGATTAGATGAGGACCCTGGCACCTCGCAGGCTATAATCCTATAACCCCTTTGGGCCTCGGTTTCCCCATCTATTAAGTCAGAGGGTTGGCCTGAATGCCCTCGGAGGCCCTTTCCAGCGCCCGGGTCCTGTGAAAGGTCCCTGCCATCTCTAGTAGGGGACACAAAGTGAGACTTCCACGGCACGTGGAAGTCAGCACTACAGGTGGCAGGGACACAGGGCCTTCAAATCCAACTCCCTCAGAGAAGGAAAGTGAGACCCCGAGGGGCCATCAGTGATAGCCAGAACTGCAGCCCTGAATGCTAACCCGGATGCCAGCTCCCCAGTCATCCAGGGCAGGACACAGGCCTGTTTAACAGTGTCCTCAGAAAAGATACACAGAGCCTATCACTACAGAGGAAGTGGAAGAGAGGCTGGGGCAGGAAGGAAAGGTGGCTTTAAAGGCAGTGCCCAGCGCTGAGGGGGCGTGAGAAAAAGAATGGGAGAGGGCACAAGATGGGATTCACCTCCAATCACACAGGAAGGAGCTAATCGGGGATTAGCGTGTACGGGGGCTGGGAGGACGAGCTCTGGGGAGGAAACCCCTGGTGACAAAGAGCCGGCACCTTCCTTCCCCTGTGGCTTCCTCTCACAGGGTCCCCAGCTGCACGAGGCTGGAACATCCCACCCTGTGCTCAGGCCCATGACCACTGGGGCATAAACAATGTAGGGGAAGGAGAGACCCCTGATGTTCAGTCACAATCAGGGGGTATGGACGGTGCCCCACACCAACAGAGTCTGTCAAGAGGGGCTTCTCCCATCCTCCTAACCAGCAGCAGATCGCCAGCCTGGTCCTCAAAGAGACCTCGGAAGACATCCAGCACAGCATCCTCAGCTTACACGTGAGGAAATTGGGCCCAGGGAGGTCAGGGGGCCCAGGGAGGTCAGGGGACCCAGGGTCACAGCTCTAGAGATGGTGAGGGCCTTAGAGGCCATGAAGCCTCCTCTCCAGGAGAACAAGCCCCTTTGACAACATCCCAGCCCACTCCCCTCTGAGCCAGCACCACCAAGGGCCCTCTGAGGCCAACCAGAATAAATCTGCTCCTTCTTTCCCAGGACTTGAAGGAAGCGGGTGCTTCCCACTGCTCCCACTCCTGGGCCTGCCTACACTCTCCCCAGCTTCCACCTCTGGCTCCTGGAGCCACCATCAAGCAGAAGCTCCCTGAGGGCAAGACTACCTTATTTTTGTCTTGGTGTTGTGGGGGCCACTAGCCCAATGCCTCATACACAGTAGGCACTTAATAAATGCTTGTGGAATTAAAGTGTACATTGAGGTCAGCATCTCTTTGTCAGGACCACTCATCCGTGGCCTCTGGAATCCCAGTTGGTCACTGTAATTCTAGGGGATGGATAATGAGAAATGTAGAAGGATCCCCCTTCCCCTCCCTAGGGATGGGAGCAGAAAATAAATGCCTGTTAAATAAAGAAAAGTAAAATCTAATTTTAAAACAAGAATGAAATTGAACCAAACAAGCTCCCCTGTGGGGTCCTCACCCAGAGCCAGCACACAGAGGCCCCTTCTGCTCTTCACACGTCATCGGAGAGTGAGAGGCCTCCAAGCCCAGACAGCGTTAAGGGGCCTAAGTCACAGGCTGCTCGGGGGGACGGCACTGCCCGGACTCCCAGGCTTAGCACCAGGTGAGGGCCGGCCCCCTGGAGGGTGAGCAGGGACAGCAGGATGCTGAAGGGGCAAGGGCTGGGGAGCTGCCCCGCTGACCCCCATTCATCCATATTTCCTGCTTCATGTAAAACAGCTGAGGTCCAAGAGCCGGGAGGCGAGTTCAAAGGCACCTCTGGAACAAAGGGCAGAGCAAAGGGAGGGAGAGCGCCTGGGAACCCACAGCAGCTGCCAAGCCCAGAGAGGCCAGGAAACAGCTTCCTCTGTCTGACCAGGCCCTGGCCAAAGGGAGGGGGACGTGTCCCAACACCGCCATGCAGACCCTCACCTTACAACACCCCTGCCCGGCATCCCCCAATGCAAAGTCACCAGGAAGGGGAAGCTGTGAGGTGAGAGCCCCCCAGGAGCAGTAAGGACCAGGAGGAGGTGGAGGCTGGAGGCCAGGAAGGATGGCCCAACACTTCTAGCAGGACCTGAGGAGAACAAGGAGCCCCAAAGCTTCAAGGACAAGCTGGGGGCCACGTTTCCTGCAGAATCCAGCTCTCACGCTACCAGAGGGGCTTAAAGTTTGAAAGGCCCTTTACAAACGTTTTCTCATTTGGTCCTCACCAAAAAAGCACCTACTATTTCAAAGGCTTTTTTCTTTAAACACAGACAGATGTACAGCACACAACATACGTTTCTGTTCACGTAGAAACATACAACCAAGGATAGGAATGGTCAGCTTTGACCAGGAAGAATCACTTAGTCTGAGAACAAGAGCAAAGAGCTGAGCCAGGATCCATGGGGCCATCTTGGAATGGGAGCTCAGAGGCAGGGAAATCCAATCTCCAGCCTTCCCCAGGCTGCCCTCCGGACTCCACTCCTAGATGCCATCCACAAGGTGCTGCTCCCCCAGGCCCGGCCCTTTCCCCTTCCCCCACCCCCACTTTCCTGCTTCCTTTGCCGGGGTGTTTTCCTCCATTAGACTGGCAGCATCTCAAGGGTAGGGGCTGGCTTTCTCCCTGCACGTCCCTGTGTGTCTGACACACAGTGAGTACCTGTTGACCCAACTGCACCTTACCAAGAATCCCCTCATCTACCACATCCCCAACATGGGGGTCCTACAGACTGGACAGCTCCACGTATTGGATAGCTAGGGAGCACCATAGTGCCTGGAGTCAGGAAGACTCATCTCCCTGAGTTCTCTGGCCTCAGACACTTACTAGCTGTGTGACCCTGGCCAAGGCATTTAACCCTATTGCCTTAGTTTCGTCACCTGTACAGAGGGCCCTCCACCACCTCCTCGGGCAGCCCACCCCACAAAGGTGGCCAGCGGTCATCGCTAGCCCACTGCTCTGAGTAGTAACCTTCCATTCCCCCTGTGCACCCTCCACCCACAGCCTGGCTCTGCCGTGGGCAGCCACACAGAGGAAGTCCAAGCCTTCTCTCAGGTGGCAGCCCCACGGTGGCCTCCCCAACACCCTCGGGGCA
>CM053590.1:13301235-13303735 GCA_028646515.1 Pseudochirops corinnae | reverse complement strand
CCATAAGCATGGGTATTTGGTACAGCCATTGCAACGGGACAGGGAGCCATGCTCCCCCAAACTGAAGGGCAGGAGAAGATTGAGACAGATGGTATCTAGGAAATGGCACCACGTTTTGAATGCTATCACTCTTCCCATCCAAGATAAGCTCCATGAGGGCAGGGGCTGGTTATTTTCATCTTGGTGTACCAGGGCCTAGCACAGAGCCTCTTAACAAATGCTGCTGGATTGGTTGACTGATCGATTGATTGATACATATTGGCCAGCCCTGAGATGGCTCCACACAAGGGAGTTTTTACTGTTTGAAGAAATACAGAGACCACACTCTCCCAACTCTGCTCCCTGATCTTGTGACTCACAGCCTGGGCCCTGGCTTGTTACATATAATACAAGGGACCCTGATATGCAAGTGACAGACCACCCATCACTTCTGTGCGAGGATCACACAGTAACTCCTCAAGAACACGGCTGCTTTCATTCTGTCTTTGTACCCCCAGCATCTCCCCAGTGCCTGGCCTACAGGAGCCCAAGGGGTCTAAGAAATGATCACTGATTCATCTATTGGTTGATTGCTTAGAGAAACCATAGGGTAATCAAGCCGTGGATGATGTGCCCACCTCAGCCAAAACCCACTAACACCAAGAAATCAAAGTCTGGTGGGCTTTTTTCAAGTAAGTTAGCACAGTGCATAGAGCTCTGAATCTGGAGTCAGGGAGACCTGAGTTCAAATTTAGCTTCAAACACTTAGTAGCTGGGCAAGTACCCTGGGCAAGTCACTTAATTAACCCTGTTTGCCTCAGTTTCCTCATCTGTAAAATCAAGCGGTTGGACTCAATATCCTCTAAGGACCCTTCAAGCACCAAATCAATAGCCCAATGATCCCATGACCACCCTGAGGCCACATTTCCTTATCTACAGAGTAGAAGATAATCTAAATCAATGTGGAGGGTTTGCCTTTGTAACCTTGGAGCCCAGCACAGTGCAAAAATTGTTTAGTGCTTCTTCCCACTGGGTGACAAGGCTCCGAGGAGGTCATTAAGGTGATCCTGCCTCCAAGTACCTGCACTGGTGGGTCACCCCCCCATTCCTGCCCCCTCCCCAGCTGCTGGTGTCTCCCCCAGGTGGAGGGGGTACCCCTCATGGAATCTCCATACCTCTGGTGCATGCCTCCTTATCTACATCTTGTCTCCTTCATCAGACTGCAAGCTTAGCACAGTGCCTGCACATAGTACATGCCTGTTGACCAACTACCTGACTTTAACAAGCTCTATCGACGGCAGCTTTTGTGACCATTGTGGCTTAGGGGTTCTCCTAAAGCAAAGTTAACCCCTGGACATTCTAAAAGCAGCCAATCTTCCCATGCCAAGTCCTACAGAAGAGCAAGGTGGCACAGTGGGCAGAAGGCTGGCCTTGGGGTCAGGAAGAAGTGAGTTCTAATCCTGCCTCAGACACGTCCTAGTTGGGTGCCCCTGAACAAGTCACTTAACCACTGTCTGCCCCAATTCCCTCATCTGTGAAATGGGGAGACTAACGGCACCTCCATCCCAGGGTGCTGTAAGGATCAAAGGAGAGGCTCCTGGCAAAGCTCTCTGAAAACCTTCCAGTGATGGATAAGTGGGAGTCAATGGCGATATCGGGGGGTGACTCTCTGTCCTCTCACAGAAGGCATTTGTCTCAGAATTCCTCCCTGACGACGGCAAGTCCATGTTTTCAGGAGGGCAGTGGTGAGCCTCCTCCTGGCTGTGTCTTCAAGGGATCCCCCCCTGTTGTGCACCAGCCCAGGGCCTCGGGGGGAGCTCCACTGCACTGTCCTCTCTGGGCTTCTGGGCCTCAGTTTCTTGCTTTGTAAGATGAGGAGCGTGGACGCAATGATCCTTTCCAACACTAGAATTCTGAGATTCTACTTCCCCATGGTGTGCCTCCTCCCCTACCACACCGTGGCTCTTTCTGTAACCGAGCCCTCCTAATCATGGACACAGGGGTTGAAGACGGCCCTTGGCAGCCCAGCCTCTGGTTTCCTGCCCCCCAGAATTTCTGCACATTAAGAGTAAACGATAGCTGTCTTTATGGGCTAGGCTGTGGCAATGGATTTCTACCACAGAACAAGAAAATGAGACTAATGAGAAAGCCATCGGCCACCACCAGAGAAGAAACAAAAACCTCTAAGCTTCCCTGAAGCAAGATCCTCTCCTGTAACACAAACAGATCATTTGGAGGAAGAAACGGTGCCTACATGTGGACTGCCAATGTCTAATCAATGGCCACGTCCCGTGGATTCTCCTTCCACGGCTCTCACGTTGGGCCCCTTCTCTGGACTCATACAACCCTCAGACCCTCACCACCTCTCGCCTCACAGGGCTCCCGGCTTCCATCCCCTCCCCATTTCCAACCTATCCCATCCCCCGCAGCCGCCAAAGCGTGTGCCCAGGGTGTTACAGGGTTTTTAGCTAATACTATAAAGCTGTAGATACAAACACTCTTGTTATTATACTTGTTCAAC